>JAJJWW010014267.1:0-562704 GCA_023531295.1 Papaver armeniacum
GATACAAGTTTCTATGTGTGATGATAAGTGCATATTTCACATATATTTAGTGTCAATTCCATGCTAGTATATGTTGGTTTTCTTGCAAATTATTGTATATTACGCTTGTTTTCTCTTATTTGTGTTTTGTTAGGGAAATCATCCAAAAGAAGTGAATTTGTACTTAATTGTGCAAGGAAAGAAGCTAGCTATAAGTGGAGAAAGGCCAAAGACCAATTGGAACTCGTTCAAACACAAGATTTCTACTTATCATTGTGTAGAGGACGATAAGATGAAGATAATGGCGAAAGAACGGAGTTATTCAGAGCTCGTATGAAGAAGTTATGGGCAAAAGAAGAACTTGGAAGACTAAAGGGGCAAAATGGTCATTTTCTAGGCCAAGTGCTATTGCCACCCCACCGTACGTTAATGGGCAGTCATTTTGTTAAGGGGTGACCTGTTTTAATGGAACTGCTAAAGGCAGTCGAGTCATTTGATAGTGGGAAGCTCGAACTGTTGCTACTGTCGTGAACTCGAGAGAAAACAGGGTATGATGGTTGGTCGATGCCGATGATGATGACGATGGAACAAAGACAATGTGAGTGGTATTGTGCTTCAATGTTCTCGGTGATTCAGAGATGGTTTGATGGCTTGGATCGTTGGTTGATCAAAGATGTATCAGCGAGAGTTGTTTGGCAGTTGATGGGAGCTACAGACAGAGTTTGGCAGTGAACGAGATAGAGATGCTGGCAGTAAGGATTAGTGAGAGCTGATTATCTATGAAGGTGACTGATGTTTGCTGCTATCGGTGAAGATATATGGAGATGCTGTGAAGCATGGAAGAACTCGAGAAAGTCAGTGATCGTGATGAAGGTGCAGAGAAAGTGATGGAGCTTGAAGTTGTAGTTTAATGTCGACAACAACAAGAGATGATGAGGAGTTCGAAGCTGTGATTGATGGTTTAGGAAGATGGCAGTACGCATGATCGGGACTAATGGCAGAGTTGATATTGGTTTGATAGTTTAATGAAGACAATGGTGATGTTGATCGTTATTGGCGTTGGTTTGATGGCAGACGTGAAGCTGTGATGGATTGAGGCAAATCAGAAGATGAGAAAGGTGTTGCTATCATTCAATGGAAGTAATGCAGGGGTTTGGCTATGACTGGTGGAGAGATATTAACCTAGCAGGGAAAGGAATGAAGCTGCCGTCGAGGATTGATGGAGTTTCTAGACGATGATCGGTGGTAACTGGTGATTAGAGTTTGTTGTAATGATAGGGTGATGAATAGATGAGCTTTGCTGTTGATATTAAAGACTGGAGGACTAAATGGAGATGGCTATGATTCACGAGCACAGCAGAGATCAATAGAACGTGTTGCTGCCATGGTTACGTGAGTGATGGCAGTATTGATCCGTGATCGGGTTCGAGATGTTGTGAACAGAGTTAATGGAGTCGTAGGATGATGATGGTCTATGGTTTAATGTTAATGGGTTGAGAAGTAAGAGCTGGGAAAACAGAGAAGTAATGGCCGCTGCCAGTGAGATACGAAGGAGGAAATGATGGAAGCTCGATAGTCTTTGGCAGTAGATGAATAACGGCGCTGTGACTGAGAACGAACGAGGTTGGAGATAGATGGACGGAGGAAGTTGAGATGCTGTGTTGATCGTGGTTAATTGAGCTCGAGGCAATGACGATGGAGGAGTCTGTGGTTGATGAGATTTTGAGAAGTCATGGAATCGAGTTTTAAGTCAGGTGGAGTAAATCTATCCGTAACTAAACACAGGGAACAAAGAGAAGAATTTATCGAGAGGGAAAGATGGAATTGAGAATAGGCTGTCAGTTCCACAAAACTGACAAGCCAAGAACGATAATGGGCTGGGCTTCCACAGCTGATGCACGAGCTCAATAGGCAGTATGTAGGCGACTTCTTAATTTTCATGGCCAAGACTTGGACGTGAACGATATTTGGAATTTTGGCAGGAGTTTGGCAAGCCAATTGCACGGGGTTTGATGCACGGGACACAATTAAGGAGGTGCACTTTCCTATTTTTACTAGATTTCCTAGTTTTCTTCAAGAAGGGGTTACAAAACTATATATATAGGGAAGCTTAGATACTTTTGGGATATCTTATATCTTTGCCTCTACTTCGTTTTCTAGGGTTTACAACATGAAACCTTTTCTCTTTCTTCTTGTTATGAACTCCATGAATATGAGCTAGAGTTTTCTTTTGGTTATGAATTAGTTGGATTTCCAAACATGAATTTTTGTGCAATAAATTAGTTTTCTCTCATATTATCGTTTATGATTCACCATTAATATTGTTACATGATTTGAATTCTTATTTAGTCGAGTCGCGAATCGATTGAGTTTGCTTTCATCTTTATTGCTAGATTAGGGTTATTATACGCAAAAGTGATAATTCCTGATTGCAAGTAGCATAAATAAGATTATAGTTTGTAGTGATATATTCTTATGATCTTATGTGAACCATAACCTTTGTTAAATCGGATTAGTGCTTTTACATGTTCGATTGCTTTGATTGGCCTGATTTCATAGTACTTAATGCATCTAGGGAATTAAACTTGATTAGTGCTTTTACACGTTAGGTTGTTCCTTTAGATAGAATTCATATTCGCATCTTTTAATGTGTTTGTTGATGACAAGAGGAGATTAGCGGGATATTCTTGCGATCAAGGTATTCTAGGGCCTTTGATAAAAGTTGAGATTAAAATATCAATTCTAGTTATTGTGTTGAAAACATGTTTGTGAATGAAAACGAAATCCATGACCAATACTTTCTCATCCTTGATTTGCGTGATTACTTTTTATTGTTTTACTTTTATTTTATTTTCGTTTATAAAAATCAGAAAACCCTGTGTTACTTATAAGATACCGAAACATATTGACAACCAAGACCTCTCTGTGGGAACGATATTGTCACTTGTTTTTGGTTTCTTATTTTTGTTTTTAGTTTTTCTTATTTTATGGTTTTGACATAGTTTTGAGAACTCTTGTTTCAGGAGCTTGTTTCTCATGGAAGGAGCATACTATGAGAATGGATACGTTTTTCAACAACCTCAACAATACGACAACTACCAATTCCAGGGGTATAATCAACAACAATTCATTGGTTATGGCCAATATTCCATGGAACCTTATGGTTTTCCTCAACAACCTTATGGCGGGTATGTGTGTGAACAACCACAAGGATGGGAGGATTCTTATGCTCGTGAACAAAAAGTCTCTAACTTTATAGACAAAGTTTCCAACTTTTTACAAGGAGAATTTCAAAAAGCTAAAGTGACTACAAACGAGCAACTCCAAGAACTCCGTGAAGGTATTGCTAGCTTGCGAAGAGGTATTGATCAATGAAAGGAAGATATGGATAATTCTAATGTGCATATGGTTTGTGATGAATATTTGATTGATGCTAATGTTGAAAAATGCCAAACCTTGGGCACTTTCGTTGATAATTGTGTAGTTAACTCAACTCTTGCTCGTAATAATGATCATTCACCTATTCAAAAGGATGAGTTCGAGATTAGCAACACTAAATTCAGCGAGGACCAATCTTATGTTGACTATGATAGTGACGGTGATTATGATACATTGCTTGAAACAACTCATGGTGACATCCCCGAGGAGTGTACAATGGAGTCTTTTTGGGATCAAGATGAAGACGAAGAGGAATATGTCGACACTTGTGTAGATTACTCAAGCATTGATCTTAATGATGATCAAGAGCCTATTCAAAGGGTGGAGCTTGAGGATGATGCATTTTCGAGTGTTCTAAAAAAGTTTCTTATAATAAAATTTGGATCCGTAAAAGAGTATGTGCCTTACAACAAAAAGGAGTGTGTTGAGAATGAGACCGTTATGACCACTATTGTGGAAGACCAAATTGAGCTTGCAAATGATTATAATGATGATGTTTATGTCGAGACTTTGGTTAAGGCAGAAACGGACGAAGAATGGTTGCAAGGTTTGATAGAGGACCATGATATAAAAGAGGTAAATAATTCACTTGAGTTTTTCAAGGATGAAGAGGATTCCGTAATACAAGAGATTGTGCAAGGTTTGTCTAACCCGTTGCATATTTTTTCTTCTCCTTTACCTCTTATTGGTTTGAATGTATGTGCTTCGAGAATATTGTTGAATGACTTTGTTTCTCGTTTTCCTCCATTAGAGATGCTTGATTCTCATACTATGCAGGTTTTGGAACAAGAAACCGTGGAAGTACCCGACTTCTATATTCTTTATACACTTCCAAGTGTGGACAAGAATAAGTGTGGGGGAGACTTTTATCGGTTAATAGCTTCATTTATGTTTTATATTACTAATATTTGTGTGAAGCTAGTGTTTGCAAAACAGGTTCTATGGAAGGATCCCCAACTTTTCTGACATTTCTAGTGTTGGTGTTGAGATTCCGGGCTATGTTGTGAACCATGAAGTTGTAATACGAAGTGACTAGAACCAAGAGTTTGTTGGAATGGGTCATGAATGTCACTGTACAGTTAGTACTATAGTGTTAAATTACCGTAGAGTTAGTGTTAGAGATATTTTCCTTCTAACCCTAAGTTGTAAGGACCTAATTGTATAAAAGAGGAGCCTCTCCTATGGGTAAAAACAACCATTTCACTATCTATTTCTAAGTTTCTTCATGGTATCAAAGCATAGGAGGCAGAGAAGAGAAAACCTAGCCTAGATTCCCTTAAAGCTTCGATCTACTATAACTTCATCCTTGAATAAGACTTGTAAGTTAGACTCGTAAGTTGTTCGTGAAGAACCAGTGGCTGATCTGTAAGTAGGTTTCTTCATTTGAAAGTTGTGGTTCTTTTTTTGAAAGTTGTTCTTTTTCTCTCTTGAATATCTGTCGAGTTAGAAGTAGATTTGATGCCTGAAACATCTGAGAACAGTGTTTCTTCTCAGTCTATGGGTTCTACATCTCTAGATGTTTCTCAGAATGATACTATGAGCAGAAATATGATTTCTTGTAAACTTGATGATACACATTATCTTGTTTGGTCTCACTGCGTGAAACTTTACATTATGGGTAAAGGAAAGCTTGGGTACCTGACCTGAAATAAAGCTTGTCCAGAAGAAGGAGACCCTTCATATGATAATTGGATTCAACAAAACGCCATGATAATGAGTTTGCTGATAGACTCAATGACTCCCGATATCAAGAGAAGCTATATGCGCTTAACCGCATCAAAAGAAGTATGGGAGGCAGTCACACAGATCTATGTAGTGAGCGGTGATGCGATACAGATTTATGAATTCAATCGTCGTATTATCGAGACGCGCCAGAACAGCAGACCTCTGTCCGTCTACTTCAATGTACTTCAAACTATATGGCATAACTTGATTTCCTACAGCCCTCATACATGGTATGTGCAGCTGATACCGCCAAGTTGCAGAAAAAAATTGAAGAATGGAGAATTATTGAGTGAAAATACGGGGGTCTAACAACCACACCCAACAATTCGTTTGGCAATCTGAGAGGACTTACTCCGATACACTTTCTAGACAATCAACTAGACAGTCAAACTCAATCTAGAATAAAGTATATCAAAGAGTTAAAATATCTCTAACTCTTAATTCAATCCGCAATCAACAAATAGAAATATGCGAGCCCGATTGAATATAAGAGGAGTTACTTGAACGGTACCAAAGATCAATGTTCAAGTGTCAATCAACGTAAATCAACAACCAAAGGTTGGATATTCTAATTGATTTATCTTAACGCACAACCTGTGATATTTCAGTTATATAACAAAATATAATGCATAAAGGAAATAACACAGACACCAGAATTTTGTTAATAAGGAAACCGCAAATACAGAAAAACCCCGAGACCTAGTCCAGTTTGAATACCATATTGTATTAAGCCTCTACAAACACTAGCCTACTACAAATTAACTTCGGACTGGACTGTAGTTGAACCCTAATCAATATCACACTGATTCAAGGTACAGTTGCGCTCCTTACGTCTCTGATCCCAGCACGATACTACGCACTTGATTCCCTTAGCTGATCTCACCCACAACTAAGAGTTGCTACGACCCAAAGTCAAAGACTTGATAAACAAATCTGTATCACACAGAAAAGTCTATATGATTGAATAAATCTGTCTCCCATAGAAATACGCAAGAGTTTTTGCTCCGTGTTTTGATAAATCAAGGTGAACATGAACCAATTGATAAACCGAACTTATATTCCCGAAGAACAGCCTAGTATTATCAATCACCTCATAATAAACTTAATCGACTAGGGAAACAAGTTATTGTGGAATCACAAACGATGAGACAAAGGTGTTTGTGACTACTTTTCTATCTTTCCTATCAGAGATACAAATCTCAAGCCAATCTTACGATTGCACTCAATCACGATAGAAACAACAAGATGGGTCTGGCTTCACAATCCCAATGAAGTCTTCAAGTCGTTAACCTACAGTTTCTCGATAATAAACCTAAGGTTAAAGGAGAATCGACTCTAGTTATGCAACTAGTAACACACCGGAGGTGTGGGGATTAGGTTTCCAAGTTACTAGAGTTCTTCTTTATATAGTTTTCAAATCAGGGTTTGGAATCCAAGTTACCTTGGTAACAAAGCATTCAATAATCACCGTTAGATGAAAAATATGATTCAACCAAGCTAATATCTTTCAACCGTTAGATCGAACTTAGCTTGTTATACACAAATTAAATGTACCCTCATTTAGGTTTATGTAACCGTACCCAAACGTGTACACCATGTTGGTTCACAAATAGTTAATCGAGGTTAGCCATATGATTACTCTCATATCAACCTTATTCATCTCAACTATAACTAGTTCAAATGACTCAAATGAAACTAGTTAAAGAGTTGTTCAATTGCTATATCTTTCTTTATAATAAGGGACCCCAAAAAGGCCACATGGAGACGCCACAATCATTTGGATTTGTGGTGAAGCCATGTCAGCACCCATTTACATGTCATCATTAGCCATGTCATCTATTTACATGTCATCATTAGCCACCTCATGGCAACTCTTGAGCCATAAGATTTACAACTGTTTAAGGTTTTGAAAATTCTTTGGAAACTCAACATGAAGCGTTACATTTGTATACGTTTTCCAAAACAAAGTATTTATCCACAACGATCAGAGAACACATGTTGGGTGATGGAGTCACAATTTGAATCAGATAGAAACAAACGTGATACTCGACACAAGTTGAAGTGCTATGTCAAATGCCGTCTCACCACATGAAGAATTAGCCTACCACATGGAACTTCAAAGGAAATGTCTTATGGGAAGAGTCATATCCGTTGGTTTAAGTATATTTGAAGGAAACGTTTTATGAGAAGAAGCATCCGTTTGTTTTAGTTAGTGTGACAACATATATCAAGAGATGCGTCTTTTGGCTAATTTTGAACCCCCAAACAGAAGAGCGTGGGCGGTGATTACTGATGCAGATTATATGATGGCATCACAAACGCACGAATGTGGTAAAATTTCGATACCTATCCACGATGATGACGGAAACGTTATAGAAGTTTTGGAGAAGTTATGCTCTCGCTGGAACGCTAGCCGCATGCACCTTGGCTTATAATTAAGTCTTTCATCTCCCTATGTTCTTCATCTTCCGTTTACTTTTTTCTAAAGATGATTTATGGTGATGTTTGGGCTTCTTGCTGCGAGAACTAGGAAGCGTCGTATTCCATACAAATACGTTCCATCACCAAAACCTGCTCATAGGTTGATTCTACTGCAAATTTTAATTTGTTACGTTAATCATTCATCTAATTATGCATGTGCTCTCTGATTCTAATTCAGGAAGATATGATACACATCGTTTTATCATATTAGCAGTCAAGTTACAAGTCTAACAACAGCATAATATATTCATTTTGGTTCGGTGGTAGATGTTGGAAATTTGGAGCTTGAATAAATGAAAAAATGCGTATTTTCACTAAGATTTGAGACTTCTCAAGACTCAAGCAATCTTCTTTCGTTTCTTTAGATTACACCACTCCAAGGAAAATCTATATATATTAACGCTACTTTCTCTCTAAATCTAAAATTTTGTGGTACTGGACCACTGGTAGCATATATTGAAGCTATTTTCTTTCATATAGGCAATGTTTAGCAGTCGACTTTTCACTAACGTCTTTAGAAGTGATTATATATCAAGTTGGTTTTAGAGGATCATCCATGAAAGATTTAGTTAAGAGTTTTCTTGGTTTGGTTTAACTATTGAGGTAACTTGACAAATCTGGGTCCTTGGTGTTTCACATCCAATGGTAAGGATCTTCTGATCCATGATCAGAAGTTTTTAAGTAACTTTGAATTGGAATTAGATGTGTTAGAGGAAGAAAACAAAATATGTTTAACGATAGGATCTGGAAGTATTATTAATGGGTGTATCAATGTAAAGAGGGTTTTTTGAGTAGAATAAGATTAGATAAAGAGACTTTGAGATTGATAAATCTGGATGAACCCCAAGGAAAAGAAAGAATCATCTCAAAGCATTTTCCAACGAAAAAGAAAATTGGAACCAAACAATGGTGATGGCACAAGTCAACGGTTTCTCAATTTACAAACGATCGACTAAAAGATGATCTTCGTGCTAAACACAAGGGTATTGGACTAGATTATGAAGGGGACCTATGGCTAGATTACATGAACTTAATTGTGAAATACCAAAAAAAAAAAATGTTGTTCCTGGTTTAATTGTGAAATACCAAGCACATGCTAATATGGGAATCTGCAACAAACCTTTGGTTGTTAAGAATTTGCTCAAGATACATGCAAATGAAAAGATAAATTCATTAACTGATGTAACTCAACAAATTAAATATGCACCTTCTGTAGATGACGCCAAAACAGGTTTTGCTATATGAATCTGCAAGAAAAGCCTCTCGGTGAGTATATAATTAACTTAATTACATAAGCTGTACATACAGAGATCCTAGAGTGGAGATAGCTTCTCTTTTACTTTAATAAGTGAACAACATATAATCTTTTGTGAATGTTCCAATTAGGTTGATCTATTCAATCGTATGAGTGATGCACACCCTGAGTTAATACAACAAATGTATTAATTAACATGAATATATATATATATATATATATATATATATATATATATATATATATATATATAAATAAATGCAATGTGCTATATACATTTAAGTAGAAGTTCCGTCAGAATGGGTCTGGGGAACAAAAGATCAAACACTAGGTCAAGCGCAGAGACACCCCTACATGCTTTGGTCATAGAGGTTGAACCATTCAATTCCTCGACTTCTACACTCTAATAACCAATGCTTTCTCAACCAAATAATAGCAAGTGTATTAGTGCGCTTTGTAGTATCCTATTTGATTTTACCTTTCATAGGAAAGTAGATAGGGATATCTTATTTCGTAGCAGAAAAAGAATGACCCATTTGTTTAATTCGTTGATGAGACACAAACAAGACATGCAAGCATCTCAATTATTCATGTAAATACACTAACCTAACTTACAAATACAATTCGGTTAGGCCGGTGCGTATGCACCGGGTTAGGAGCTTGTTATCATAGAATTATACAAGAACACAATTGAAGCAAAATCGGTTTGATTCACTCGACTCAATACATGAACATTATAGCCACGGTTTGCAAAGATTGCATTCCTTATTAATAAATGTTTAAGTTCATGTACAATCGATTTTAGAAAGTAACCCACTTAAGTATGCGTACTTAAGTAACCGGATTTGAGTTTGTTTGGTTTTCAAACTCAGCAGAAATTCACGGACGTGAACTTTCCGCCAGTACGCGTACTTAGGTAACTGAATGAGTTGGTTTCTGAAATCCAACATCAGCAGAAATTCACGGACGTGAACTTCCGCCAGTATGCGCACTGTACGCATACTTATCCAGTCTCCTTCAACCATTTTGTATACACACAAGTATGCATACTTTAGGTTCCCGGTTTTGGACTTATACACAAGTGTGCGAACACACTATATGCTTATATCCAAAGAAGGTTACAAGATTCTAAAATATTTATTTCAGTCATTGAAACATTCTTCTATAATGACAATAGCCGTTTTCACACACTATTAACATCAAAGCAATTTTCAAGATATTGAAATAATCATTATCGAAACATTACAAGTCTTACACCAAATGATTGTATCACACAAACCATGTAATATATTACTCGATAATTTTATCATGATATAAGATGAACTTGGTCGAAGGGAAAGCTTACCAACACATATTTCGAGAAATATATAAGCGAGATATACTCAGCTCGAAATCTCAAATGTGTATAGAGAAAACTATATCGTAAGACGACTTATGTATCAACAAAGGAAATAGAGTAGAAATAGAATTTCCAAGTGATAGATAAGTTTAACTCTCCACATACCTTTCGTCGATGAAGTTCCACAAGATCTCCTTAATAGTTCTTCGTCTTCAAGTGATAAACGCCGTGAAGTCTAAGCTCAACTACACAAACTATGTCCTAGTCCGAGACATCTATAAATAGGCTAGAAATCAAGACTTATAGTTTTGATCACTAACATTGACAAACATGCTTGAGATAGCAACGCATGCGAGTTCGACCGAGCAAAGGTGCTCAACAATCTCCCCTTTGTCAATTGTAGTGACAAAACTATCAATACATATGGATTACAAAATAAATAAAAATTGTAGCTTCTCATCCACATGCTTGATATCCTTGGCATCTTCAACATGACTCGAAATCTTTGTCACTTCCAAGTACTCCAATGATTCCAAAGGTTGTAAGTTTAGCACCATCGTTAGTTGAAGATCCGTAGCGATAACAATGAGAAAACAAATGATCTCAATCATTGTTATACGGTGTCATAGTATTATTACACAACATCAAAGTTCAATTGTATCACAACTTTTACAATAACACTATGGTGATATGTATCACTCCCCCTTAGTCAATACTTCATCTCGATATGAAAACCACTCCCCCTTACATAATGATCTGTATAACATATGTATTTGTAGTGTCACACTACACATTAATTCTCCCCCTTTTTGTCAATATAAATTGGCAAAGGTACGAAAACTAATGGGATCCTAATGAAATTTTCATAGTGTAGTTGCAGGAAATCCTACACTACACCCCTCACAAGAATCCACACAACTAAGACATTTGAAGATGAACAATAATGATTTTTATTGATTAATTCCTTGAATGTTTACAAGATAAAATGGAAAATAGCTAAAGAAATTACAATCACTACAAACTTTCTCTCTCCTAATGACTTGCCTAACACTCGAAAAAAAAGATCCCTTCAACAGTCCTGTTCGACTCCTTATATAGGGTATTACACATTGGACGACAGCTAAGTTGTCCTTTATTTTCGGGAATGACTTGCGAAATACCGCAAGTGTACAATTATATAATCTCGCAACTATCCTAAATATCGCTAGGTCTTCACATCTTTCTCGTGTTTTGGCTATCGTCATTCATTCCGTCATTTATATTACTCATTTGCGACATTTCGCAATGTTGTCGTTTATTATTCTCGCGAAGTATTGATGTCGCGATATTCTGATCCTACATCTTGCCTCTTCTCATGTCTTCTCTGCGAAGAAGAGAATTTCATGAGAACCAGTATTCTGAAATGCCGCAATCGCTTATTTTTCATCAATTTTTGCCGACAAAATTCCGTGGATTAAGGATGATTGCTTACACGTGTCCAAATCATTTCCTTTTTACCGGCACATTTAATGTTATCTAGTTACTCCTCTCTTGTCTATTTAAAGGGGAATTCCTTAAGAAAGTATTTCTTTTCTTTTACTTCGTCTTCTTCATCGTCTGCAACTTTTTACTGCTGTTTTTTCTTCATCGTCTTCTTCATCATTTTTCTGCTATTATTCTTCTGCTACTGTTTTCATCTTTCTTTTTCTGCTACTGTTTCTATGGAGCCATCAAGGTTTGTTAATTTTGCTGAATTTGATTACTTTGTGATTGATCTCTCTTATTGAAGTTATTTTGTTTTGATACTGTTCTTCTTTTAATGGTTCCCCTGCTGTTTTTGTTTTAGAAAGAACAAATCTAACACCAAGTTCACTATTGTGAACCCTAATATCTCCATGGGTTCGCAACCAAAAACACTTGTCACTAAAAAGAAAACTGCGAATAGCAAGGTATTTAAGAAACATTTACTCTTTTAATAACAATATTGTTTCCTCTGTTTCTTATTTAACTTGTAATTCGCAGGATGACGGAAATGTTGATAGGTCCCCCAAGAAGCCTCGCCGTTCTAAACCTGTTGCACCTGCTGTTTCCTTTACTACATTCAAACTTACAACTCCTCCTGCGAAATCTTCGCAAGATAAACCTACTGTTTCTTCTTCCGAAAATACTGTTGATGATAGCACTCCTATGCCTGAATTTTTCATAGATCAAATCCCTCATAACAGTCCCGTTGCGAATGAGCCCATTTCTTCTTCTATTGTAAATGCCTCTACCGTTTCTCCGGTCATTGATATTCATGAGACTTCCTCTTCTTATGATATTCCTTTAACAAAAAATGACTCATCTCTTCCTTCTTCTATCGCCTTTACTTCCTTATCTGAGCAAATCCCTCTTACTAAAGAAAATTTGGAAGGAATAGATGTGGCCTTCAAAGTTCTATCAGATATTGTGAACGATGCCAAGAAGACTTCTGTCGATCTTATCAAATCTGATGTTTGCGAGATTTTGAGCAAATACCTTGGCTCCGATAGAATTTCGCAAACATCTTTGGAGCAAGAAGTTAATACTTTGAAGAATGATCTCCAAGCTATGACTGCAAAGTGTAATATTCTCCAACTTGAGAATCAAAAACTTCAAAATGTTTCGCTGGATCGTGATAATCTTCGCAAGAAGAGCGAAGAATTGAAAGGTACAATTTTTTTTTTTGATCTTCAAGCCCTTGTTCTCCCTTCAAGCTTTAAACCAGAAGCGAAAAATGGAGATATATCAGTTGGAATCAACTGTTAAAGAAGCTCGAATGGATAGAGATGCTTGGATGGAGCAATATAACCAATTAGATAATCTTCATACATGTTCTGTTGATCAAATAGATAATGTTTCTAAATAAAATGCTGACTTAGTTCAGAAACAAGGCTCATTAAGTAATGAATTATCTCGCCTCTCTTACTCTTTGACTAAAGCTAATTTGGAGTTGGAAACTTTATCAGATGAGAATGGAATTCTTTCTCAAGAGAAGCGAACTCTTGTTAAATAAGGTGGCGATTTACTACGCAAAACCGATGTTTGTCAAAAAATATGTAAAGAATAAGAACAATCTCTTCGTTCGAGAAATCAACTCAAGAAGTTATCGCTGAGAAGGATAAACTTATCCAGGGTAGAATAACCTTAAGTGTAAAGGCGAACCAATTCAAGGATCAATTTTCCAAGTTGGAAAAGTCCAATTCTTCTCTTGCGAAAGAAAATGCCTTACTTGTTTCGAACGAAAAAAGCTTGCGATCTCGACTGAAAGGTTTAATTGGAGATAATTTTGATAATGCCATGGATCACTTGGAAAATAGTTGTTCGGCTTTAATCCAATATCTTACTCGCAAAAGGAAGGTAGTCATATTATTTGACTACCTTAATCCATTTATTTATTATTTTGCGATATTTTCCTTGCGAATTCCAAAAATCAATAATTTTCTATGTTCTTTTCTTTTTGCGATTCCGAGAAAAATCTTCATTCCTCTATTGCCACTCTAAAATCGACTATTCAAAAATTCGCAAAGAAAATGGAATACTCATCAGTTTCCCTTGCTCGCTCTCGCGATCGTGCAGTAAAGAAGATTCGATTATATGTCCGCTGTAAAGATATAGAGAGTACAAATCATCAGAAAACACTCCTTCGTCAATTTCATCTTAAGGCCGAAGTTCTTGTGAATGATGTTTTACTATCTAAATCTCTTGATCTGTATGTATCGAACCTCTGGAAGTAAGCGACGATGAAGTTCCTAATTCTCCTGACAGTGATTATGACTACAATAGTGGTGAAGAGCTCGCAAATGAAGAGACAATCCCTCCTAATAAAGTTGTCAATGATGATCTGGGTGAAGGAGGATCTGGTGTAAATATAATAACTGGCGAAAATGTGGATAAAGTTGCTGAATAAAGCCCAGTATCTCCTTCTGGTGAAAAAACTGATATTTGAGAATTGACTTTCTCTTGTAATTTTTCTTCTTGTACTATTACTTCCTTACGTACTTCAATCATCTTTTAGATGTGTTCATATGCTTATTATTACTCTTTCTTTCAACGAGTATAATTTTTGATATTTAATAATTGCTATTTTGTTTTCCATTATCTTCATTTATGTTGAAATTCATCATTGCGACAAGATCGCAGGACGTCTTTACATTTTCATGTAATGACCCATTGATCTTGCATTATCATTGCTCTTGTGTGGTCTTATTTTGCCTTCCTAGTTAAAGGTCTTATTTTGCCACCCCTCATTTTTGCGTCAATATGACAGGTATAAATATTCTTACGAACATAAAGTCCCATGACATTGCCGTCTTACGACAAAATCGTAGGACGTCTTTACACTTTCATGTAACGACCCATTGATCTTGTCTTATCATTTCTTTAGTATTTTTGCCTCTGCAGGATATTTTTCTTGCGACAATATGACAGGCCTAAATATTCTTGCGAACGTAAAGCCCCATGACATTGCCGTCTTTGCGACAAAATCGCAGGACGTCTTTACATTTTCATGTAAAAACCCATTGATCTCGTCTTACCCTCGCGTTAGTATTATTGCCTCTTGAGGATCATTGCACAAATATGACAAGCCTAAATTTTCTTGCGAAAATAGAGCCTCATGACATTTGCGTCTTAAGACACTTATCAGCTCCCTAATGGAGGGTGCCGCCCTTATCATCTCCCCGGTTGCCCCTTCAAGGAGGCGTACATCGGCCATACAAGACTAGCTCCTCCCATCCGGTCTTAACAAATAACTGAGCTTGTTTTCGCAGCCTCTTATCCCTTATACCTATAGGGCTTATGGTTATGAGATCGCACCTAAGTGGAGTTTTCTTCGGGCCGAGTGCAGCATGTGCCAAGACTTGCCAAGAATGGCCGAGACACTTCAAATGCCCCAGGCACTCTTGGCTCAACCGTGTACCTCGGCGCCTTGGTCATACACTGACTCCTTGGAAGAGACCCTCGGTCGTCCAACCAGGGTATAACCTTATATATATAGTTAGAAATCCAAGGTATCTCCCCGGATGGGCTTTATTGACCCCAAATTTTCATGACTCAGGTTCCAGGGGCGGTGTAACCTTTTCCTTGAGCCATGTCAAGAGATACCCCCTTATATGACGCACTTTAGGTCTTACATTTGCCTCTTACGAAATATCATTCGCGAACTAGGGTGTACGCCATAAAGGTTCGTCCCATTCACTCATTCTTTCATTTTTGTCAATTCGTTCAATCATTCATTTTTGATTATCTCTTGTTATTTTATTTGCGAGATATTCGCACATTCTTTCTTTATTTTATGCAATTTCGCAATCACTCTGTCGCAAGAACATTTCATATGAATTCATTTCATTTCTTCCATTCAATATTTCGCAACTTATTCTTTCCCTTCCATCTTCTATGGGTAATATTTCTTGAGATACAATCTATTCCATGGTCTATCCAATCTTTGGCCCACATCTTTGCCCTCGGGATCCATTAATCTATATGCCCCTGTTCCAACTATCTCCTTGATGATATAAGGTCCATCCCACTTTTTCGCCAACTTGCCACCACTTTCTCGCTGAT
The DNA here is from genome assembly GCA_023531295.1 of Papaver armeniacum. NCBI lineage: Eukaryota > Viridiplantae > Streptophyta > Magnoliopsida > Ranunculales > Papaveraceae > Papaver > Papaver armeniacum. The sequence continues at coordinate 15,780 of JAJJWW010014267.1, forward strand.
ATATTGGTGTTTCTCTCAATACCATATCACCTGGGTGAAATTCGCGTGTCTTGACACGTTTGTTATATTTCTCTGGCTAATCTTCGCTGGTAATTCTCCATATCTTTGTAGTGCTATTTCTCTGTTTTCCTCTAATTCATCTATTTTAACCAAAATGTTACCCGCACTAAGATTTTTCTCCCAAGCTTCTCTCTTTGTTGTTGGAATAATAACTTCTGTCGGAAGTACAGCTTCAACTCCATATGTTAGACAAAATGGCGACATTCCCGTGGCTTCTCGCCTTGTTGTATTGTAAGCCCATACTGCATTATGCACTTGTTCACACCATGCCCTATTATGTCCTTCTAACTTCTTCTTCAGTATATCTGCGATTGTTTTATTTGTTGCTTCCGCCTGTCCATTGGCCTGCGGGTATAAAGGAGTTGACTTCCCACATTTTATTTGAAATGCATTAAGCAGCAATTCTATATTTTGTCCCTCAAACTGTTTCCCATTGTCAGATACCAACTGTGCTGGAATTCCAAATCTGCATATTATGTTTTCGAATATGAAGGTAAAAATATCTTTATCGCGAATGTGTTGTACTACTTTTACTTCTGCCCACTTTGTGAAATAACTGTAGCGACAATCGATATCTCCTCTCGCCTGTACTGGTAAAAATGGTCCTAAAATATCTAACCCCCACTTTCCAAAAGGCCATACACTTGTTGAAGAAGTTAATGGTGCTCCTGGTGCATGTATTTTCTTTCCGTGCCTTTGACAATCTTCGCAACGTCTTGATATTTGTTTCGCATCTTCATGCATATATGGCCAATAATAGCCTTGCATTTTCGCCTTATGTGCTAAAGACCTTCCGCCACTATGATTGCCAGCATCCCCACTGTGTAATATTTTTAGCACTACGTCTCCTTCTTTTCGTGTTAAACATCTAAGCGAGGGTCCATTAAAGGATCTTCGGTATAACACCCCGTCTCGTAATTCATAATTTGTTGCACGGCTTTTTAATATGTGCATCTCTAATCTATTTCTTGGCGTTTCTCCTTTCATTAGATAAGCATGAAGTTCTTTTCTCCAATCTTCGCAATAGGGTCTTTGTGTTCCATCTTCTATGAGCATTACTTCCGCTTCTTCTTCTTCCTCTTTGTTGATTGACGGTGATAGAAGTGTCTGTATTTTTATGCATCTCGTAATTGGATCTGTCATCATACTTGATATAAAAGCAAAAGCATCCGCGAGTCTATTGTCTCTTCTTGATATGTGTCTCCATCTTATTTTTGGTATCTTCGCCGATAATTCTTCAACAAGTTTTTTGTATTTTTTCATTGATGGTTCATTTGTAGTATATTCTTCTTTTATCTGGCGAATAGCTAACTGGGAATCACTGGTGACTCTTACATTCTCCAACTTCATTTCTATTGCAAATCGCAAAGCATGTATTATAGCTTCATACTCTGTTTCATTGTTGGTAGATGCAAATTCCAATCTGAAAGAAAAAGCCATTTTATTGCCTTCTGGCGAAATTACAATGATCCCAATTCCATTACCTTCTCCATTTGACGATCCATCTACCAATATTTCCCATCTGTTTGGCTCAGTTAATAAATCCCTTGGATTTCCATGTTCTTCTTCTATATCCATCATTTCTTCCACTGCTTCATCTTCTTCCAATGGAAATTCTGCTAAAAAGTCTGCAACAACTTGTGATTTGGGTGAGGATAGTATTTCATATTTGAGTTTGCAATGACTTACTTGAGCATTCCATCTTTCAACCCTTCCTTACCTTTTTGAATTTTTCAGTACTGACTCAATTGGTACTTTTGTCATTACCTTAACCATGTGTGCTTCGAAGTAGATGCGAAGTTTAAATGTTGCGTAAACTAATGCTAAGATTAGTTTTTTAATTTTTGAATAATTTTTCTCCGCGGCATTGAATGTTTTGCTAATGTAATAGATTGGCTTTTCCACTCCTGCGTCCATTCGCAGTAATACTGCGCTTAGTGCATGCGAGGTTGTTGCAAGGTAAATTAGTAATTCTTCCCCTGGCTCTGCTTTTTGTAAGATTGATATATCCATTAAATGTTCTTTTATTCCTTGTAATGCCTTTTCACATTCATCTGTCCACCTAAATTTCGCTCCCTTTTTAAGTATGTTGAAAAAATGCTTGCACTTATCAGATGATCGCGAGATGAATCTTCCTAGCGAAGCTAATAGTCCATTTAACTTTTGCACATCTTTCATTCGTTTGGTGTCGGCATATCGCGAATTGCTTGTACTTTCTCTGGATCGACTTGTATTCCTTCTTTTGACATAATGTATCCTAAAAAATTTCCAGATGCCACCCCAAAAGTACATTTTTCCGGATTTACTTTGATGTTGAAATGCCTCATTTGTTCAAAAATTTCCTTCAAATCCCATACATGATCTTTTGCTTCTTTACTTTTTATTAACATGTCATCCACATATAACTCTAGTGTTTTATGTATCCATTTTTCGAACACTTTTTCTACCATCCTTTGGTATGTTGCTCCAGCATTTCGCAGGCCAAATGGCATTTTTGTGTAACAATATAACTCTCTTGGAGCGAAAAAGGCAGTATGCTCTTGGTCTTCTTCAGCGAGAGGAATTTGATTGTATCCCTTGTATCCATCAAGAGAGGATATCCTTTCATTTCATCTCTGCCGACTCAACCATTTGCGGAATATCTGGCAAAGGAAAACTATCTTTTGGACAAGCTTTGTTTAGATCGGTAAAATCTATGCAAATTCTTATCCCTTTTTTCTTGTTTGGGACTACGACCATATTTGCTATCCACTCGGGATATTTTGCTTGTCTAATAATTCCTGGCGTCAAGCATCTTCTCGTAACTCTTCTTCTATTTGAGGATGATATGTTGTTGCAATTTTTCTAATTTCTCGCTTGAATGGTCTTGCATTTTTATCAATTTCTAATTTATGGCATGCTACAGATGGATCTATTCCAGGCATCTCATCCATATCCCACGCGAAGATATCTTTATAATCTCGCAACAAATCAATAGTCTCTCTTTCCTCATCTGCCTCCATTTTAGTCCCAATTTTTAACATCTTGGGTTCTTCTTTAGTTCCAATATTCACTTCCTTTGTTGGTTCTGCCGCAGTGTAGCTAGCCTTCGGTTCTCCCATGGGCGTTGGTCCTTCTACTTCCTTCGCAAGTTCATTTTCTTCACCATATATTCCTTTTCCTTCTTCTACTCTTATCATGTAAGTTCTAAATTCTTCTTCCTTTTTCGCTGCTTTTGTCATCTTCTTGCGATCTTTTCGCCTCTTCACCTGTTCTTCATAATGTTTTACTTCGATTTGATGATATATCCTTCCTTTATCGATATCTCCTCTGATTTCGCCAATTCCACTCGGTATAGGAAATTTGACACATCGATGAAATGTTGATGCTACAACTTTTATTGCATGTATCCATGGTCTCCCCAACAATATGTTATATGGTGATTTCATATCCACTACACATAACGTCACATGTGTTTCAATTTCTCCCAACAGAATTCGTATTTTTATTTCCCCTTTAGGTTTTGTTATGGATTTGCCGAAACCATAGATATGATATGTTGCGGAAGTCATTTCTTCAATTTTGTACCCCAATTCTCTATAAGCATGATAAAACATTATATTCACTGAACTCCCTGTGTCCACCAAAGTTCTATTTATTGCCCATTCTTCCACTGTCTTTGTTGGTTTTCCTTCGTCCTTGCTTGCGTTTATTGTAATCACTAGCGGAGTCGCGTGGCTTAAATTCTCTCTTGGTATCTCTGCTGCTGTGAACATAATCTTCTGTTTTTCCCATTCTTTTAAGGGTAACGCCTTCTCTGTTGTTATAATTTTCTTTCCTTCAAAATCTCTTTTGTGTATTCTCCCTCTGATATTTTCATGAAATTCATTAACCATTGTTTTCGTAATCATGCTACATTCCAATTCTCCATTACTCTCTTTGATTCTGGCTTTCTCCAATTTATCCATCATATTCTTGATTTGAACGATTTTAGTAACAATATCCAATCTCTTATCTTCAATAGCTCCCTGTTTATAGCGCCAATATGTAGTTGCAGGAAATCCTACACTACACCCCTCACAAGAATCCACACAACTAAGACATTTGAAGATGAACAATAATGATTTTTATTGATTAATTCCTTGAATGTTTACAAGATAAAATGGAAAAGAGCTAAAGAAATTACAATCACTACAAACTTTCTCTCTCCTAATGACTTGCCTAACACTCGAAAAAAAAGATCCCTTCAACAGTCCTGTTCGACTCCTTATATAGGGTATTACACATTGGACGACAACTAAGCTGTGATGTAGGATCAGAATATCGCGACATCAATACATCGCGAGAATAATAAACGACAGCATTGCGAAATGTCGCAAATGAGTAATATAAATGACGGAATGAATGACGATAGCCAAAACACGAGAACGATGTGAAGACCTAACGATATTTAGGATAGTTGCGAGATTATATAATTGTACACTTGCGGTATTTCACAAGTCATTCCCGAAAATAAAGGACAACTTAGCTGTCATCCAATGTGTAATACCCTATATAAGGAGTCGAACAGGACTTTGAAGGGATCTTTTTTTTCGAGTGTTAGGCAAGTCATTAGGAGAGAGAAAGTTTGTAGTGATTGTAATTTCTTTAGCTCTTTTCCATTTTATCTTGTAAACATTCAAGGAATTAATCAATAAAAATCATTATTGTTCATCTTCAAATGTCTTAGTTGTGTGGATTCTTGTGAGGGGTGTAGTGTAGGATTTCCTGCAACTACACATAGAGATACTTCATGACCAAAAGAGAATACAATATCAACTTATTTAGATGCCATCATAAAGCCAAAGCTAAATGCATTCATCAAGGAGTTTATAAAGATACAAGATAATCCCTATAATATTCCACAGCCGCACTCCCCACAAAGATTTGACAATTAAGCACAAGTTCAAAAAGAACTCTCCCCCATTAAATGTCATTCCCGAAAGAACAACAAAGGCGACCTTACTTTCACAAGAAAAGAAGGATTTCTTTGGACATAACCAAATCACATGAAAACATGAATTGGAATCCAAAGTATTCAATTTAATTAACCACAAGAGAATCCATGATTAATCCAATCGAAATGCACAACTAAATTAACCACAAGAAAACCTATGATTAATTCAATTTGAATACAGAACTAAATTAACCACAAGAAAGTGATCAATTCAATTGGTCATGCTCGTCATAAGAGAACTTACGGAGCTACAACTAAATTGACCACAAGAGAATGATAAATTCAATTGGTCATGCTCAAACATAAGAAAACTTGCGGAGCAACACAGTATATGCACAAAAATATGGATCGGAGATTGACCAATACTGCGGAATAGACTAGGATTCATTCTATTTTTTATCACTATTTGAACAATGATATGTAATAGACTTAATCCTTGGAAACAAAAGTTTTATCCTTTATTTTTATCAATATAATGACATAAAAGGCTTTAATTTTTGTTTGTCAAAAGTTAGTTCTATCTTTTATCAACATATTCATATCGACGTATAATAGAGATAACTTTTGAACAAGTATGGGACAGTCGCAGGTTCACGGACGTAAACAACATATCCAATAACAATTTGCAATATATCAAATCATAAAGATTAAAATTGCAAAAAAAAATCATCTTCCAAATAATCTAGAATTTAAATAAATAAATCTAAAAACAATGAAGATGAAAATCGTTGGACATAGCTATGTGTACTCACAATAATGGCTATTCCAAACCCTAGTTATTCTTCTAAAAACATAAAAGAATATTTACTAGACATAATCAAAAACAACTCTAAAAACAAAGAGCAATCACAAGCAATAATCAGAGTTCCGGTACGGAAGCTTCACTGGACCTTCAAGCTTGTGACTAACTGTATCAACTGCGTCTTCAGAGAAGATATCCTCATTGAGAAGATCCTTAACTTGTGACTTCATGAGAACAAGATCAGAATCAACCTTTTTCAACTCAGTTCGTAACAAGTTAAGATCCTTTACAGAGTTCTCGAGCTTCAGTTGAGTCTTCCCAAGATCAGTGAGAAAACCATGAACTACTTCAGCAGAGACCATCTCATCATTTTCTCGATCTTGGTGAGAAAACGCATAATAGCATGAAGCATAGGATTCGAGTTCGTCAGTCTTAACAAGGGTTCTTTTCTTCTTCAAAACAAACTCCAAATAAACCGAATCATCAATTGAATCGGCTGGTAAATCCCAAGAACTTGGAGTAGACCCCATCCTTAAAAGAGCACAACTAAAGTTTCTGTACTTCTAAAAGGCTTGGTATTTATAGGTTTCTCAAGAACCAGAAATTTAGGGTTTCCAAGTTTGGTCCGTGCCTATGTGAAAAAGGGGTACACACACGTACACAGACTTGCCCTTATACCAAACGGTTGTGAAGAAGATTTGGCAAATTTTTGCTTGGTGAGTAAATGAAAACTCAGCTCTTAAATAAATTTGTTCTCATAATAGAAAAATGTAGAGCACAACAATTTTTCACCCCTTTTTAGAAAAGGTAAAACAACATAACAAAGCACAAACAAAATACTCATGCAACAACAAATGTTTGTAAGTGATAAACCGTCTAAGAACGATAATAGGATAGCTGGTGAATCAAAAATATTTGTCACAGAGTATACCTGATTATATCTCACTCGACCAGGATTTTTGTGAGTGAAATTTAAACCTTGTGATTAATTAGCACAAGTATGAGCCTTGAGATATTTAAATGAATGTTGCTTATGGTTAAACCTCTTTTTCCTGATCTTTGGAGGAAAACCATTATGACGTGAAAAGTTATCATAAAACTCTATCATCATAATATGACACATAGTGATGATTCTTACCTGAAGATTTTTGGCCAGCGGGAATTGTCAGCATGTTGATAATTTCTTTATATCCTTCAATTATCCTTTTTAGGTTGATTTCCAATTTTCCTTTGTTCCTTCTTCTGGTACCCTTTTCACATCATGAACAACATAATCTCCCTTCCTAACAGAATAATATCCATGAGTTCTTCTTCGTTGATATGGCTTAGGAAGATTGTTATGTGTTTGAACATTTGAGGAACACGTTGAATTGACTTTCCTGGTGGGATACACAAGGTGAGTACTAAAACCAATTGGTTTAGACATAGGAATGTCAGTTACACCTTTGAGAATTAAATCTAAGGTGTGTTGAAGAAAAATAATAGAATTGTCATGCAACCTAGAATTTCTCTTTTGTTTACTAATCCCTTTTGAATCACAAAACAAACACACTTTCTGATCACTTGAGTGATTAGACAGAACACTCTTAGCACCATCGTTGGGAGAATTCTTCCTTCCGTGTGATATGGACATTCCTTTATTAGAGGAAGACACATGCATATCTTTTCCAACATGAAGGGGTTTGGTTTTGCTTCTGAACCCGAAATTTTTCAGTTACATCAGAAGCACTTGGTATGGCGGACTCTTTTGAACACTCTTGAAATGAGAGTTTCCTTAAGAGATGTTCAATTTTCAAAGCATCCTTTTTGAGATTTTCCTCTTGAAAAATCTTTAAACGAGAGTCACGCTCACATATCATACCAACAAGGACATTAAATTTATGTTTCAACCGGTTGACATTATCAGCCTGGATTCTAACAAGTTTTAGAATCACTTCACTCTCTTTGGCTGCATCCTTTTCAACTTCAGAGTCAGACTCGTCGGTAAGGTGGTCAGGAAAACACTTGTCAATGTACGTATGTTTCCTTTGAACACAAGGTTCTTTTATATTCGAGATTAACAAATCTTTCTCTTTAATAGACTTTAAGGAAACAGAACTTTTATTTCTGGCAATGCGTTTATCAGAGACAGTATCGTCCATCCTCAGATTGCTACAAACACAGACTTATGAAGTCTTTAACGTGTTTGCCTGCTCTGATACCAATTGAAAATGCGGGGGTCTAATAACCACACCCAACAATTTGTTTGGCAATATGAGAGGACTTACTCCAACACACTTTCTAGAGAATCAACTAGACAGTCAGACTCAATCTAGAATAAAGTATATCAAAGAGTTAAAATATCTCTAACTCTTAATTCAATCCACAATCAGCAAATAGAAATCTGCGAGCCCGATTGAATATAAGAGAAGTTACTTGAACGGTATCAAAGACCAATGTTCAAGTTTCAATCAATGTAAATCAACAACCAAAGGTTGGATATTCTAATTGATTGATCTTAACGCACAACTTGTGATATTTCCAACAAAATATAATGCGGAAAAAAAATAACACAGACACCAGAATTTTGTTAACGAGGAAACCGCAAATGCAGAAAAACCCCGGGACCTAGTCCAGTTTGAACACCACACTGTATTAAGCCGCTACACACACTAGCCTACTACAAATTAACTTCAATCTAGCAACCTAAATTAAATCCCTACGGAATATCAATTAAAATGTTATGATATATTCAATCACAATGATACTCATAATCTATCTTGTTTTAGCATTAACAAAGGAATGATGTGGTGTCATTAGAGAATCACACTATGACTTGAAGCTTGTTTGGGTTAATAAATTCTACTACATAATACTGCTTGTAGTAGTGGAGTCAAGAGAATACATGTATATTAAGATTGAATTGGTAAGCCAACTTTCAACTAAGTTAACTCAAAAAAGTTAACATCATAATACTATAAACTCAAGTCATAGTGTCTCAACTGTATTAGTAAAAAATCAGGAAGAAATTGAACCTCTGCACAATATATCAATTTAGTAAATAAAAATCAATGAAACTCTAAAGCGAATACTTGCCCTGCATGTATACAAATCGAGCACATAACACCTCTTCTTTCAATTCACCATCAGAAAAATCACTAGCATGTGTTGGGATCCTAGTCCCACATTGGTTAGATAGGGCTTAATTGGTAGTTTATAAGTCAATGGGTTCCCTCATCTAGTCAACCGGTTTTCGAGTTGAGTTCTACCCATGGGCTTATGACGAGTTTAGGGTCGGTACCCTAACATTTGGTATCAGAGCCAACCACCACGACCCATGCCTGCTCCACGGAAGGGGTGACCTATAGGCTAGATTAAAGTTTTGGGGCACCTATGTATGGGCGTAGTTGTCACCCGCATTGAATACGGGATAGGGGAGTGAAGCCGCCATAAGAGAAAGGGCTACCTTCGGGTCGTGTGTCGATAGAGTGGGCCAACGAGGACGTTGGGTCTGGAAGCGTGGTGGGATGTAGGGATCCTAGTCCCACATTGGTTAGATTGGGCTTAATTGGTAGTTTATAAGTCAATGGGTTCCCTCATCTGGTCAACCGATTTTCGAGTTGAGTTCTACACATGGGCTTATGACGAGTTTAGGGTCGGTACCCTAATAGCATGCCAGGCCCATGATTTCTGACTCCCACTCCCAGTATGTTCTTGAACCAAGATTCTTGGAAGAACTACAAAAAAAAAAGAATCAAACAAAAAAAAACCTAAATCAAATATCACAGATCAAATCCAAACTTCAAAAATAAAAAATACAAGTCAATTCAGAAACAAAAAACGAACATAGATGATTAGCAATAACCTTGAGTGTTCCAGATTGTCTCATAACCAAACGAAATTTCTTAGTTTCTTTATGTTTAAGAAGCTTAATAAAGCCATTTCCTCTTTCTTTCCACTTATTTCCATCTTTATCAAATCTGTACAGTTTCACTTGTCTACACAGAATCAACAACCATAAACCAAATCATCAATTTTGAACTGGCTCAAATCAAATCGAAAAAAGTAACAAGTAATTAAAGAAATTGATGAGATTTGGAATAAGGTATACATACAGATTGAACAAAACATCTTCTTCAAGTTTAATAACAGGTGCAACTGTTGTTCGTCCCTCAGCAGACTCTCCTATAGGGTATTTATAAAGCTTCATTCGTGTCGTTACTCCCTTAAGAAAATCTTCGTCTTCCGTGATTCTAGGAAACTCGATTTCCATCGCTACTGTCAGAGAGAAACAGAGAGACTGTATGGTGGGAACTCGAGTTTAAACATATTTTTCCTGGTGTTGTGTTTATATACGGATTACCAAGCTCTCGCTTTGATTTAAAGCCGATCAATTTAAGCTACAACTAGCTTGGAACTCAAGGTGACTGCCTAAAGCCGGAGGTGGCTTCTATAATCATATGGGGACCTGACCTTTTCAAATTAGGAAAGGGAAACTCTATCTTGTAGTATTTATAAGTTCTGACAAAGTTGATGTTAAGGATTTTGCTCGACCAAACAAGTGGAGTTCTAGGTAGATGGTTAAATCCCTCTTTAGATATAATTCTAACAATTCAGAACTGCCCATGTCAACCCTAAAATCACTTGTGCCAACTAAATAAAATGTATGCCAAAATATGTTAAACAAATCCTTAATGCCCTAATTCTCCATATTTTTGGTACTAACAGAAATGAGGATCAATCAATTTCTAACCCTAAGTTTCAAATTTAACACTAAAATGTGTAGCAACAAGAAAAATGCCTCATATCATGTTAATCGTATCGATAATAACAGGGTGTTCTTGATGACCTAACTGTAAGTTCTCAACCATTCTCTGCCAAGGCCATTGGCTTCATTCGCAGTTTTCTGCTTCTTCTTGGTATCTTTCTCTACCGTCCAACCGAAATTAAATCAAGTATCTTCTGATCATAACCTACATCACTCAATCAATCCAACAACAACAACAAATCTTAATTTCTTGACACAAACAACTAATTAATAAAATTCGAAAAAGAAATTGAAGAAAAAATGAAAGAAGAGGCATGAGAGGAAGATCATACGGTGCAAATCTTCCAAGGCCATTTTCTTTGATTGGAAGTTTATCTAGAGAACTGTCTAAATTTTCACTCATTTTTTTGTGAAATTTGGGTGAAGTTTTGGAGGATTAGGTAAAGACAGTGCTGCAGAATCAAATGATGCAGTGCAGGTTAAGGACTTAAGTGGTGAATGTTAACAGGCTGGTACCGGCTGTCATCACCCGTGTGTAGTATGCTTTAAATACAAGCATTTACTCTGTCTGTAGAGTTTAGTGTGTTGTCTGTAATGTTTCTGAGTGTAATGATAGAATCTGATTATCACCATTAACACAATGTTGTTATGGTATCAGACAGGTTAGGGTTAGATTCAATTCAGGTTTTTAATCCTTTGTAGATCCTGTTATTCACAACAGAAACTCAATCTGTTGTTGAATCAATTGTTCATCTTCATTTCTTCTGAGAATTCTTGTGTTGTTTGGTGATTTTTTGTTCGGTTTATCATCATCGTTGCGTTTCTTGCTCTCAAACTCAGATTCATATATTGTTTTTTGTTCTGAATTCAAGTAATTTTTACTCCCAACCACTACGATTTGATCTTCGTTTCTTCATTTTCTCATTTTTTTGTTCTTTTTCAATCTTGAATCTCATATCTGTTTTATGATTCAAGAATTTGGTTCATCTTCGATGGAAAATCCTACTGCTTCTTCTTTCTCAAAGGTACCACTAAATCAAATCATTACCTTTGTTCATCTGAAACTCAAAGAGGATAATTACTATACTTGGAGAAACTTGATGAATCCTGTCATTCAACGCTATAAGCTACAGAAATTTCTTAATGGAACATATCCTTGTCCAGCACAATATACCTCTCCAATAAATGAACTTAATGGAATTGATAATCAGCATTATACAGATTGGATAGAATTGGACTCTACCATCATTATGTGGATCAATTCCACCATTTCTGATTCTGTAATCGCTTATTTTTCACGAGCTGCTGCATCTCATCAACTTTGGAAGAGTATTGAAGATCGATTTGCAAGATATTCTTCTACACATTCTATTCAGTTGTGTACTAAGATGCTCTCTCCACTCAAAGTGATAAATCGATTCCTATGCTCATTAATGAAATCAAATTGTTATCTGATCAATTAGCTGCTGCTGGAGAAATTGTGTCTGATAGAGAAATAGTTGTTATCACACTAAAAACTTTAAATTCGGATTGCATTTCATTTGCTACATCCATGAGGCACAGAAATCCTCCTATTACTAGTATTGAGTTACATAATAATCTTCTTAGTGAAGATTCTGTTGTCAGTGAGAGACTCAAGAACACCAAACTTGATATGGATGCTAAGGTTTTTTTGGAAAATAACAACTTCAGAGGATCTTTTAGAGGTTCTTCTAGTAGAGGTAATTTTAGAGGAAGATATTCTGGTGGTGGAAGATACTCAAATGGTGGAAGATACTCAAATGGTGGAAGATATCCAAATCCTGCAATTTTTCAAAGACCTGCTTATGGGAGAGGAAATCCTACTGGTGAAGTTATACCTTGTCAGATTTGTTTAACCGAATCTCATCTTGCTCCTAATTGTCCTCAAAGATTGAATTTCTCCTACAAAGGAAGAGCACCACCAACAAATCTCACTGCAATGCTTGCTGCAGCAGATATATTTGACAAAGATGAATGGATAGTGGATATTGGAGCTAATAGTCATATTACAGCTGATGCTTGTTTACTTCAAGAAGCTACACCTTATGATGGTACTGAGATCATTAACACAACCAATGGATAAGGTATGCCTATAATTCATACAAGACACTCTAGTAGAATTGTACATGATCACTCTTTTAGTCTAAATGATATTCTTCTTGTTCCACAAGCTGCTCATGATGCTTTGTCAGCTCATAAATTCACTTCACATAATAATTGTTCTCTAACTCTTGATTCTCATGGTTTCTCTGTGAAGGATCAGACCTCTGGGAAGATTATCTTCCAAGGTCCACATAAAAATAGACTCTATCCCATCAACTTTCAATCATCTCATCATGCTTATTCCTCAACAATAAATGACATTTCTTTACTTCATAGAAGATTTGGTCATCCTACTTTTCAAACACTTCAAAAACTTTGTAAAACATTGAATGTAGTAAATGTTTCCAATAAATCTTTTTGCTGTAATGAATGTAAGCTTTGTAGATCTCAAAAGCTCCCATTTCAACTTTCTACTACAATAGCTACAAAACCACTTGAGCTGTTACACATGGATCTTTGGGGTCCTTGTCATGTTGCTTCTGTATCTGGCAGTTTGTATTATGCAAATATTGTTGATGAATATACAAAATATTGTTGGATCATACCTTTGTCTTCTAAAGCTGACTTTAAGCATGCTTTTGTGTCTTTTGTGACTAGAATAGAGAAGCTACTTTCCTTGTCAGTCATTACAATTAGGACTGATAATGGTGGAGAATTCTTAAAAATCTTTTTAGCTACATATTGTCAATCAAGAGGTATTTCTCATGAACTCAGTTATCCTCGTACACCTAAGCAAAATGGTGTTGCAGAAGTGAAACATAAATATCTTCTAGGTGTCACTAGAACTCTACTCTTTCAATCTGGTTTACCTAACATGTATTGGGTTGAAGCCTTACAAACTGCTAATTATTTGATTAATAGGCTTCCTACTAGATCACTTGATTTCTGCACACCTTATGAAACATTATTTCACAAACAACCAGACTATCATTTTCCCAAAGTCTTTGGTTGTGCATGCTATCCTTGGTTGAAACCTTACACATCAAATAAACTTGAACCTAGGAGCAAGCTCTGCATTTTTCTAGGTTACAGTTTACAACATAAAGGTTATAGGTGTTTAGAACCAAAATCTGGAACAATCTATATCTCTAGACATGTTTCATTCAATGAAACTTATTTTCCTTATGCAGATATTGTTTCCAATTTGCCTTGTTCTACTGAATCATTATCTCTTTCTCTATCAAAAGATACATCTCTTACATCTGCTTCTCATAAACCTGTTCAAAAAGATCACTCAACTTTGTCTTCTTCTACTGACGTATCATCATGTTTTTTGTCAAAGGATAATTCTTCTACTTCTGCTTCTCTTCTTCTTGTTAAAAATGATCATTGCATGACTACTAGAGGTAAACATGGCATATACACTCATAAGTCTTACTTTGCTACTAAGCATCCACTTCCAATGGCTTTGATGTGTCATGTTCCTAAGAGTATAGGTGCAGCTAACAAAGTGAAAGTGTGGAGACTTTCTTCAGTAGATGAGTACAATGCACTGATACAAGCAGGTACCTAGTCATTGGTTCCTCCAAATTCAGTTCAAAATCTTATTGGTTGTAAGTGGGTGTTTAGAATCAAATATCATCCAGATGGATCTATTGACAAGCATAAAGCAAGACTAGTTGCTAAGGGCTTTCATCAGCAACAAGGTTTGGATTTTGATGAGACCTTCAGTCCTGTAGCTAAACCTGCTACAATCAGAATCATTCTCTCTATGGCAGTGCAGTTCAACTGGAAAATGCATCAACTTGATGTAAGTAATGCATTTCTTCATGGAGACCTGCAAGAAGAAGTTTACATGTCTCAGCCTCCAGGTTTTGTTGATCCAAGTAAACCAGATCATGTTTGTCTACTTCACAAAGCTATCCATGGTCTTAAGCAAGATCCAAGAGCTTGGTATGACAAGCTCAGCTCTGCATTAAAAGCTCTTAACTTTGTTAATTTTGTGGCAGATCCAACTCTATTTGTTCACACACAAGGTTCTCAAATCTCTGTGGCTCTGGTATATGTTGATGATATTTTACTTACTGGTTCCAGTCCTTCTTTTCTTCAACATGTTATTACCCAGTTGCAGACACAGTTTCCATTGAAGGACTTAGGTGATATGCATTATTTTCTTGGTTTGGAAGTTACCATAACTGCAGATTCTCTTTATCTCACTCAAACCAAATATGATGTTGATCTACTTCACAAACATGACATGGATGGAGCTAAGCCTTGTCAAACTCTTGTATCTCCAACTATTAAACTAAGTGTTAATTCTGGTACACTTCTTGAAAACCCAAATGAGTACAGGAGTCTTGTTGGTGCTCTGCAGTACATTACTTGGACAAGACCAGATATCTCTTTTGCAGTTAATCAGGTCTGTCAATATATGCAACATCCAAGAACTGAGCATCTTCAAGCTGCTAAGAGAATCTTGAGATATCTCAAAGGAACTTTGGAGTATGGTATTCAATTTACAAAAGGTGATTCATTTCTTTTGGGTTTCTCAGATGTTGATTGGGCTGGAAATGTTGATGATCGCAGGTCTACTGAGGGATATTATATTTTTCTGGGTTCAAACATTGTGTCTTGGTCTTCTAAAAAGCAAACTACAGTTGCCAGATCAAGCACAGAGGCTTAGTATGGGACTTTAGCTCACAGTGATGCAGAAATGGTTTGGATCTGCTATATTATACAAGACTTGCATTTCTCCATTCCTGGGATACCTAAGATGGGTTGTGACAATATTAGTTTTATCTCTCTTGCTTCCAATCCAGTGTTGCATTCCAAAATGAAGCATGTTCATATGGATTATCACTTTATTAGAGAACTTTTTCAGTCCAAGTCTCTTGATGTGTATTATGTTCATACTTTAGATCAGCTGGCAGATATTTTTACTAAAGGATTACATGGTCCACGCTTTTCTGCTATCAGATCCAAGCTCAAGGTTGCTTCACTACCCATGAGCTTGAGGGGGGATAAAGACAGTGCTTCAGAATCAAATGATGCAGTGCAGGTTAAGGACTTAAGTGGTGAAGGTTAACAGGCTGGTACAGACTGTCATAGCATGTGTGTAGTATGCTTTAAATACAAGCATTTACTCTGTTTGTAGAGTTTAGTGTGTTGTCTGTAATGTTTCCGAGTGTAATGATAGAATCTGATTATCACCATTAACACAATGTTGTTATTAGGAGCTAGTTTCAGAACCCCTAGAATGTCAAAGACTGACCGGAAGTGTAAACATATGGTGGTTTATAAATGAGTAATTTATTCTCATGACCCTAGCAATTATAGGTTTAACTCTTTTGACCCTAGAAATATTAAGTTGGGGAGGGTAAACCAGTAATGTTCACTCTTCTAGCTGCCAAATATTAACGAGTCTCTGCGGAAAGAAGACATAGCTCTCGTCATTTTTAGGATGTACCATGTTTGGTCAGAGGGAATGAAATCCGTTCATGCAATTCCGTTTCCATTCCGTTTGATGGTAAAAATCAATCTCAAACTGTCAAAAATATCGTAAAGTAGAAGCCGAAGGTTCTGAAGACTCGTAGCATTCCGGTATGGTGATAATTCTGTAACGACAAAAAAACACGGACACTTTGGCATTGGTGCATATGAAAATACAATCATTCCCACTCACACGCCAGAAAAATTATTCTTAACATGAGGGGTCTTTCACATCAATTATCAAATCTATAAAACATAGATGTATCACATTAAGTTTTCATACAAGGCCGTTATAAGGTTGAAATTGATCCTCCTAAATATCCAGTCAGGCTGCTACAGGCCCCACCCCGTCTCCACAAGATCTGTTCTCGGGAGTACCCTCAAAAAGGAACAGGGTGCCTTCCGAGGTGTGAAGTGGGAGAGAAGGGATGTCATAATTGGGGTTTTGAAGAAAACGACCTTTTCATTATTTTTTTTCATATTGAATAAGTAATAAGAATAAGAGGTGTTAAGCCTTTTTATCATCCTGGTGTCGAGCACAGTAGAGTTTAACCACCAAGTTCAGGATGGATTGGTGTGGTTTCTCTACGCTTAGGACACCAGAATACGAACCATGTTTAGGGTACCAAGCAGCAACAGTAAAAGATTATCTCATCAGCAACAGTAAAAGATTATCTCATTAGTTATATCAATAGCCATCCTGACTTCGTTTCAGCTTCCATCTACAGCAGCAACATGTTTCCCAAAGACACAGGTACAATTTCTTACAAAGACATTCAAGACACAGATACAAGTTTCTACAAAGACACCTAAGATACCAAGACCGATTTCCATACCGACCCATATCACAACAGACCGATTCAGAAAAAGTATAACCGATTTTGGTTATATATGTTACTTTTGTTACTGTTATACTTGCTACATTTGCTACTGTTACTTTGAAAAAATCATGGACAAATGGTTGAATATGTGGATTCTTTTATACCTATGTTACATATTTTATTGTGATTTTCAAAAAAACTTGAGAAAGGGTTGGATGTATATCCTAACACGTCTATTGATTTTAGATTTGTTATATGGTTTGGGTGCCCTATTGATCCAACCAAGACCCTTTAAACTTATCCTGTTACCTCTGAATCAGTCTGGAATGGTAGGTGTTGGTTTTCATATTGAGTCGTGGGACTATGGTGTTGTTGATGGGTGAAAACTACTCCTGCAGAATTTGGTAATTTGGGGTGTGGATGAGGAATGAATCTAAACCTTCAACAAATGCCACATGCGGTGAGTGCTTGTAGATTCGAGAGATCAATGTGCAAGTCCGGCCTAAACCAAGAAATGACCGTTCCCAGACTTGTTTTCGGTCACAAAGTGAAGGAGATGGGGTTGATCTTAGGGAGGGAAGCGAAGAAGGTGTTGAGATTGTGAAGGTGTTGGCTTGCTATGACTTGTGTGAGAAAAGTGAGCGAGGCTTACGGTTAATGTAAGGAGGCTCTGGATGTCGATTTTCTGTCTTGTTTTTCTTGTTGTTCAAAATAGGGCGGAGAACCTATTTATACAAGTCATTGAGCCTCATTCACGTTTCTCGTGGGAAGTGGAGGTAGTGGAATGATGGAGTAGTGGAGTTGCGTGTCGGTGATGCACGACCAATCTTGCCCAC
This sequence comes from Papaver armeniacum, assembly GCA_023531295.1. NCBI lineage: Eukaryota > Viridiplantae > Streptophyta > Magnoliopsida > Ranunculales > Papaveraceae > Papaver > Papaver armeniacum. The sequence goes on from JAJJWW010014267.1 coordinate 33,514, forward strand.
TTTTCCTGTTCATTTCTAACCGTCCATGACTTCCTAACACGTTCTTGTGATGGCGCGTTGCACGCTGCACGCTGTAAACCGCCAGACCAATACCCCAGTAAGTATCCCCCAGTTTGTGACATGATTGATAAAACTGGAATGTGGATCGTGGATCCACGGAAGATAGCATGTAATGCTGAATTGAATAACTGCGTTATTCGGAAAGTCGAATACTTGTGGAGTATCGTGTGTATTTTATGTGCATCGCATTACGGTGTGGTAAAGTGATGGGTAATGACTCCTCACTAACCAAATAACTCCCCGACCGGGTTGTATAACCAAGCCGGTGAAGTCGGACGGTGAGATGATGTTTGAGACACTCATCTGCGACCGTTGATGAAATTAGGGTTTTAAAGAGGTGCGCAAGCATCACTCTTGACTTGGTCGAAACCAAGCATGGGAAGGATTTTGGAGAAGACCGACCATACATGCGTGTTGACGGCATGATGGTGTAGGCGCTGTATTCCGTTCCCTCATGAAAGCGCGATCCGGGCCACTCAATTTGACCGGTAAAGAGGAGTGGTCGAGATCGGTTTTGCGTAAATCCTTGCCGCAAAGGAGTTGAAAACCGGCGTGATTTCCCTAGTTTGGGCACGCGCCGGGCGACCAACATTGGTTGGTTTTGGTCGATCACACTACCGTGTAGGTGGTAGGTTGGTGTTCACACCTATACGATTATCCCATGAAAACGTGATCTAAGCCATTCAAATCATCCAGGGTGAAGTTGAGCGGTCGAGATCGGTTTAGGATTTGGGAGGTGTAACCGCACGAGTTTGGGCGTGCGTTTTGGGTTGGCCGGGAATGATGAGCCTTGGCCGAGCCGCGTGAGGAGGTAGATGGGCCCACGGTGGTCATCTTTGGTGTGACCGGCCTTGGTTAATCCAATCTGTGACCCTCCATTCGTACCGGAGAAGATGGACGCGCGTGATGACTTGAAACCCTAATTTTGGCTTTCAAAGCCGCGCGACCATGCTCTTTTGGGCGGGCCAATTTGTTGTAACCAACCATGGTTGGCTTTGACCGATTGGTCAAGTGTGTAAGCGGTCACACGGTGATCGTGTCGACATGCTCCGGCCCTTTGAGTTCTGCATCTACACCCTCCATCTATACCGCGAAGATGGATGGTTGAGACCGTTTTGCGGCACATGTAATATGCCGCAAACCCTAATTTAGGTTTTCCGCCCATAATGCTTGGTATGGACGGTTTCTTGGCAAGCAAAGGCCAATGGTCGACCATGCGGGGTCGGCCGTGTGTATTCCATACACGCTTGGGGGTGATGGAATTGATGCGTGGTCATCCAATCATGCTTGTGGAGTTGGATGACTGCGATCGAATCATATCCGGCAAGCTAAGGCCGTGGGTATTCCATACCATGCTTAGGGTGATGGAATTGATCCGTGGTCACCCAATCATGCTTATGGAGTTGGATGACTCGCAATCAGATCATATCAGGAGACCGATACGGTCAAGTGGGATGCTCAATCGGGCTAATATAACACCGAGAGGGCTCAATCAGGCTAATATAACACACCGAGAGGGCTCGGGCTAATATAACACACCGAGCATCGGCACTGCACGGGTATTTCGTACATGGTTTCATTATAGTGCTTGGAGGTTCGTGTTACTCTATATATGAGTAACACTCGGTCTCATGCCACATCGATAATGATTCATTATAGTGCTTGGAGGTTCATGTTATTCTATAAGAGTAACACCTCAGTCGTCATGCCACACCGATAATGAGTACAGGAAATACAAGGTGATATGAAATTCACAAGAAGGGATTGTTGCTACATGATCCATTCTTGGTGAATTAAGTGAGGGAATATCCAACACTTATAAATGGCTTTATCTTTTACAAGATGTCAGCGCATGATTTTTTCAGGTTTTTTTACAATTTTAACCTTAAACGAAAATCCACCATCAACATTAAGTCCCCTGCCTAGCACACAATGGTTACACTATTGTGTGGTAGGCATGAGATGGTGACAGTTAAAGATAAAACTTATGAGACAATGTTAGATGTTACGGGGAGAGACGGGTGCGTCCTGTCCTTCGAGCATGTCACGTTCAAGAGACGTCCGAGAAAAGTGTTCCCTAGCATGATGTCGGTCTTGCTGCTTCGATCGACCTTGCTATGACTGCTTGGTCGAGGGGCTATTGTGCGCTGCTTCGTTCAATCGTGGGGATGTGCCTAATCGACCGACCATTGCGCTGCTTCGTTCGTGGGGTTCTGCGCTGCTTGATCGAACGTGGGCTTGTTGTGTCTGCTTCGGTTGAAAGTGGGTCCACTGTACATGCTTCAAACGTCGGCCATGTGCTTCGGCAAAACCGGCCTGCCTGTGTGCGCCGGACTTGAGACTTGAGCAATACCGGTCTTGAAACTTATAACGGACGAAATCAATACCAGGACATGCTTGAACGATGTTTGGACCGGCCATTGTGTGCTCGATGTGAGTTGTGTCTTGCCGTGCGTGACTACACTTCTCATGTGCTTTCATACAAGTTCTAACTCCTGTCTTTTATTTCATTGCGGTAGAAAGAAAAGAACTCCCGTTGATATGTCTTACGAAGATAATCTTTGGTGGAAGTGTTGACAGCCTCAAATACATGCCGAGCATTGATGATGAGTTGTTCACCGCGCTCTCTCAACTATATGAAAATATTCGTTCCACAGGATAACCCTCCTCCTATCGACTTGGGGTTTTCATGCTCTCTTTGGATCCTCATGAAGGATGAATGAGACGCACGTTGAGCAATGAGTACATCAAAGACAACTTGACCGGAGCGCAGATTATTGGTGTAGCTTGAGTGTTGAAACGACTCGAGAGGATGTTAAAGTGGCTTAGTGCGAACGTTGAGGTAGATTCTGAGACAAGGTGTTGACAGGATTGCAGTGAACAGGGTCCGGAGAGAGCATTGAGGCGGCTCTTGGATAGACCATTGAAGCGGCCTGCTGGAGGAAGCGTTGAAGCGGAGCGGCTTTTCGATTCGATTTACCCTTGCGAATTCCATGATTCTTGGTGACCATCTTTCTCGTGTTGAAGAAGCCTTTGATCGAAGGTGAAGGAACTTCATGCGAGCCTCGGTCCCCAAGCGTGGTTTACATGGTTTTGTTCGTAGTGGTCGTTGTCGAGCCGGATATAGAATATCTTGGGCATTGCCTCATCATCGTGGGAGCCGTGCATGTGGTACTTCGGAGTTGGAGTCGGCGAGACGCGCAGGATGTTGTATCTCGGTAGTTTTCCTCTTCTTTGCTGAGGAACCGCTTACGAGAAAGGCTGAAGGTTGTATCCTTTGTTGGTGAGATATATGCCCCTACAAACATTATGAGGCTCTTCATTACACGGCAGGCCTGGTTCTTTCTATCGGGGCATATGTTGTTGTAGATGAGAGTTCAACGACTCAGGAGGACGACCAAAAGTGCGGATTCTCCAACATAGCATGATAGACATGTACCAGCTGTGCGATAAAGTGACTCGCTCGGATCTTGTTCGACCACCATATTGATAGAGTGACTCGCCCCGATCTTGCTCGATATGATGCGTGGACATCGTTATCTTCTTGAGGCTGCTCCCTTGAGGTATCGGCTTTGCATCATGCTCGTACATCCTTATCTGGTTGTAGCCGCAACATCCATCCATGGAGGAGAATATGCCATGTCCCTTTGGTTGCATACGGTCTCACGTTGGATTGCCTCGAGAGATTGTCGACCGGCTTGGATCGGAGATTGTATGAATGATTACACAGGGTCGAGCTGATGGAGATAGGCCTAGGAGATTCCTTATCGTCGAGCTCATCAGTTGTGGAGTTGGTTCCCTCTTGCGAGTTGTGGAGCATCTAGCACTTGCTCTTGTGGTTCATTCTTGTTGTAGCATTCCGTTGGGTGGAGAGGCTGGTGTCGGTCTTTCTGCTAATTGATAATGGCAGTTTCGGACACCGTTTTCCCTTTTCGGTCACGACTCACCATAAAGTTCGTTCCCTCTTCGTGTGAACGTGGGTCGTGGCTTCACGGGATGGAGAAGAATGCTTCGTCAACAAAATGCATCGTGGGTACTAGCCCTCAATGATGCAAGACGGTCTTCTTCTGAATTGACGCCCACATGGGGAGTGGGATGCAACGAACTTGTCTCGATTCTTTCCACGGAGCTTCTCCGTATGTGCTTTGGTTTGGTTTCCCTCGAAGTCCGTCATTGTGGTAGGCTTCCGTACGACCTTGCACGGGAGAGTCTTGGATGTCCGAGAATCTTGAGAGTAATGAAGACGATCCTGTGTAGATAAGGGTCGTCTTGAACTCTTAATCCTTGATGCGTGCGGTGACATGTAGGTCACGGTCGTGACCTTCCTCCGGTTGATAGCAAAAAACGTCTCCGCGCCGATTCTTCGAGAGATGTGAAAGTTTGCATAAACTTTCCACTAGAGAAACCGCTTCGATCCATAGGCCTCTGGTTCATAGTGAAACTATTGACTTGAGAAAGATCGTTGTGAGGATCAGTCCCAGTGTAGGAGCCTCCATGACGGGACCATTGAACCGCAGTGAAACTATTGACTCGAGGAAGATCGTTGTGAGGATCGGTCCCAGTGTAGGAGCCTCCGTGACAGGGACCGCTCATATCTGATGTCGCTTCTTTGATCGAGGTCCATGTAGGTCCGTGCCATTGAAGTACCTTCTCCGGTGCGTTGAATTCATTCCTTGTTGGCTCCAGGGCTGTTGCGGGTCATGTGGGAATCGATCGAGTTAATGTCTTAAGAAAAGTGAGTACCTCTTTCCGAGTTGCGGCCATATCCGTTTGAGTCTTGACAAGAACTTCACCTTTTCCATCAAGTCTGCAATAATGGGAGATGGTCCTCCTCTCGCCCCTCCGGTTCCTCGTCCCGATGAAGGAGTGGAAGTTGTTGCTACGGTGACTACGGAGGTGTTACACTTGATGAGATGCCGGGACTTTGCAGCTGCTCGGCTCTCAGTGATGGGAGGTGTTGTAATATCACCGCCGAGTGATCGAATTGAACGTTCCCATCCTCTGTACTCACGTGTTACTTGATTGATTTCTCCTTCCTCAAGCGTTTCTTCACGGCTTCGACAAGGGTCTTGAGATGTAAATCTTCCGGCGAGGGATCCGTAAGCCGTGGGCTCCATTTCTTTATCAGGTAGACGTTGTAGTACTAGGACAGGTCCTCTCCTCGTGGAGTTGCCTCGGTTCTTCATTGTTGACTGGACCATGTTGTTCATCTTTCTGAGTCACTGTGATTCTACGCGCTTTTTGCCTCTCCAGGTAAAGGTGTGACTCCGACTAAGGATTGGCATTTCTTGCCTTTGCTTGAGTAGATGCCTGCCGATCCTTCTTGTAATTGTGCCGCTATATCATTCAAAGGCGAAATATCTCGCTCTGCCTCCCGGTGATACCGGCTTGATTTACCAAGACATCCTCCAAAGCATTCCGGCCTATGCTTCCCATGATATCCGAACCTTTGTAGTTTAGGATACATTGCGAGATGGAAACTGAAAAATTGAGGATTCAATTTTTTGCAACCGATAGATCAACCTCCCACTGTGGTCGCCAATTGTTGATGGGTGAAAACTACTCCTGCTGAATTTGGTAATTTGGGGTGTGGATGAGGAATGAATCTAAACCTTCAACAAATGCACTGCGGTGAGTGCTTGTAGATTCGAGAGATCGACTGTGCAAGTCCGGCCTAAACCAAGAAATGGCCGTTCCAGACTTGTTTCGGTCACAAAGTGAAGGAGATGGGGTTGATCTTAGGGAGGGAAGCGAAGAAGGTGTTGAGATTGTGAAGGTGTTGGCTTGCTGTGACTTGTGACAGAAAAGTGAGCAAAGCTTACGGTTAATGTAAGGAGGCTCACGGATGTCGATTTTCTGTCTTGTTTTTCTTGTTGTTCAAAATAGGGCGGAGAACCTATTTATACAAGTCATTGAGCCTCATTCACGTTTCTCGTGGGAAGTGGAGGTAGTGGAATGATGGAGTAGTGGAGTTGCGTGTCGGTGATGCACGACCAATCTTGCCCACTTTTCCTGTTCATTTCTAACCGTCCATGACTTCCTAACACGTTCTTGTGATGGCGCGTTGTTACGCCGCAGCGCCGTAAAACCGAGAGACCAATACCCCGGTAAAGTATCCCGAGTTTGTGACATGATTGATGATGGAATGTGGATCGTGGATCCACGGAAGATAGCATGTAATGCTGAATTGAATAACTGCGTTATTATTGAAAGTCGATACTTGTGGAGTATCGTGTGTATTTTATGTGCATCGCATTACGGTGTGGTAAAGTGATGGGTAATGACTCCTCACTAACCAAATAACTCGACCAGGGTTGTATAACCAAGCGGTGAAGTCGGACGGGTGAGATGATGTTTGAGACACTCATCTCTGCGACCGTTGATGAAATTAGGGTTTTAAAGAGGTGCGCAAGCATCACTCTTGACTTGGTGAAACCAAGCATGGGAAGGATTTTGAGAAGACCGACCATACATGCGTGTTGACGGCATGATGGTGTAGGCGTCAGTATTCCGTTCCCTCATGAAAGCGCGATCCGGGCCACTCAATTTGACCCAGAAAGAGGAGTGGTCGAGATCGGTTTGCGAGCGAGCAAATCCCTTGCCGCAAAGGAGTTGAAAACAGGCGTGATTTCCCTAGTTTGGGCACGCGTTTTGAAGCGACCAACATTGGTTGGTTTTGGTCGATCACACTACCGTGTAGGTGGTAGGTTGGTGTTCACACCTATACCGATTATCCCATGAAAACGTGATCTAAGCCATTCAAATCATCAGGTGAAGTTGAGCGGTCGAGATCAGTTTAGGATTTGGGAGGTGTAACCGCACGAGTTTGGGCGTGCGTTTTGGGTTGGCCGGGAATGATGAGCCTTGGCCGACCGCGTGAGGAGGTAGATGGGCCCACGGTGGTCATGCTGGTGTGACCGGCCTTGGTTAATCCAATCTGTGACCCTCCATTCGTACCGGAGAAGATGGACGCGTGATGACTTGAAACCCTAATTTTGGCTTTCAAAGCCGCGCGACCATGCTCTTTTGGGCGGACGAATTTGTTGTAACCAACCATGGTTGGCTTTGACCGATTGGTCAAGTGTGTAGGCGGTCACACGGTGATCGTGTCGACATGCTCCGGGCCCTTTGAGTCTGCATCTACACCCTCCATCTATACCCGCGAAGATGGATGGTTGAGACCGTTTTGCGGCACATGTAATATGCCGCAAACCCTAATTTAGGGTTTTCCGCCCATAATGCTTGGTATGGACGGTTTCTTGGCAAGCAAAGGCCAATGGTCGACCATGCGGGGTCGGCCGTGTGTATTCCATACCTGCTTGGGGGTGATGGAATTGATCTGTGGTCATCCAATCATGCTTGTGGAGTTGGATGACTGCGATCAGATCATATCTGGCAAGCTAAGGCCGTGGGTATTCCATACCATGCTTAGGGTGATGGAATTGATGCGTGGTCACCCAATCATGCTTATGGAGTTGGATGGCCGCAATCGAGATCATATCAGGAGACCCGATCTGAGTCAAGTCCAGGATGCTCAATCGGGCTAATATAACACACCGAGAGGGCTCAATCGGGCTAATATAACACACCGAGAGGGGCTCGGGCTAATATAACACACCGAGCATCGGCTGTACGGGTATTTCGTACATGGTTTCATTATAGTGCTTGGAGGTTCGTGTTACTCTATATATGAGTAACACTCGGTCTCATGCCACATCGATAATGATTCATTATAGTGCTTGGAGGTTCATGTTATTCTATAAGAGTAACACTCGGTCGTCATGCCACACTCGATAATGAGTACGAAATACAAAGGCGATATGAAATTCACAAGAAGGGATTGTTGCTACATGATCCATTCTTGGTGAATTAAGTGAGGGAATATCCAACACTTATAAATGGCTTTATCTTTTACAAGATGTCAGCGCATGATTTTTTCAGGTTTTTTTACAATTTTAACCTTAAACGGAAATCCACCATCAACAGGTGTCAAGTGGTGTGGATGTCCTGGTAGTCCTTGTAGTCTTTTTGAACTTGTTGTAACCGTGGAATATATCTGAGTCAGTCCTGTAATTGCTCCTGATCTTGAATCAGAGACTTATGATGAATATATATGAGGCTTGCCTCTTTTTCGAAAAAAAAAAGAATATCGAACCATGAACAAAACTAAATTTAGATTACAGTTTCAATGTTAAGACTTCGGAAGACTTAGAGTGATCAGAATGATTTTTTTTCCCTCTCCACAGTTTTGTATGGATAATTTACAAATTATGTTTTCTATACTACTTCATCCATAGAAAAAAAAATAATAAATAAATAACATGCTTCTTATTATTGAGGGAGGATCCATGGACACTCTTAGATGGACGAGGTCGGACAAGATTTGCGTCATTTTCTCCACAAAACCCAAATGGTAATGAATTTAAGTCTAATATTTTGATGGTATATTCTGCTTATAAGATTCTACATTCCTACAAAAAATGAGCACAATTCGATATGTATAAAACCAACATTTACCCCTTTGATTAACAGTCGTTCAAAATTAACGGCTGAAATTAAGATCAGTAGATGGTAAGGTTTGCTATCTCGAATTGCATTCATTTTTTATAGGAATGTAGCATGCCAGATCCATGATTTTTGACTCCAAATATGTTTTTGATTTGAAATTGTTGGAAGAACTACAAATAAACACAAACAAAATCCAAAATTAAAATCTCACAGTTTCAAACATCAAAGAGAAAAAACACAAATCAATTCATTGGATTCAAAAACCAAAAACGAACCTAGATGATTAGCAATAACATTCAGTGTCTTAGATTGTCTCATAACGAAACGAAATTTCTTATTTTCTTTATGTTTAAGAAGCTTAATAAATCCATTCCCTCTTTCTTTCCAATATTTTCCATCTTTATCATATCTGTACAGTTTCGCTTGGCTACACAGAATCAACAACCATAAAACAAATCAATTTTCAACTTAATCAAATCGAAAAAGGTAATAAGTAAAGAGATTGAGATTTGGATAATGTACACATACATATTGAACAAATAATAGGTGCGACCTCAACAGATTCTGTATTTGTCGGGTATTTATAAAGCTTCCTTGGCGTTGCTCCCTTAAGAAAATCTTTTCTCCCATCAAATCAGGAAACTTGAATGTGATCATCGCTACTGTCAGAGAGAAACAAGAGAGACTGTGGTGGTTATATATGGCGGGTACCCGATTCTGAACATAGTTTTCCTGGTGTTGGGTTTATATTCAGAAAGGAACAAGTTACCAAACTCCTGCTTTGATTTAAAGCTGACTGAACTGTAAGCTATTACTAGCTTGGAACTTGGAAGTCAAGCTGACTGCCTATAGCCGGAGGTGGTTTCTATAAGAAGAAATCATAAAAATGTGTGGCAATCAATTTCTAACCCTAAGTTTCACATTAATGAGCCAACTGTAAGTTCTCAATCATTCTCTGCCAAGGCCATGGTGCATTGGCTTCATTTGCAGTTTTCTGCTTTTTCTTGGTATCTTTCTCTACTTCCCAAGCGAAATCAATTGTCCTAATTAAATCAAGCTTCTTCTGATCAGAGCTAATTTTTGAAACCCTAGAATGTTAAAGACGGTGGAGGTGGAAATGGAATAATAAGGTGGCTTCGAAAGCTAACTGGAGGAGGGTAAACCGGTAATGTTCATTCACTCTTTTAGCTGATGGGTACTACTGGCAATCCTTCCTTGAAGACTTCAACCATATGGCTCTCATCTCCAAAGTCCAACCTATTTTAGGATTTTTTTTCTTTTTCTTTTTGATCCGTAAAGAATTTTTGGTGTCTTAAAAAATGTTGACGAATTTTGATCTCGTATCATTAGTATTGTCATTTAATAATTTTATAACTGTACTAAAATCCGTTATTCGTAGTTTCGTTAGTATTGTAATTTAATAATTTTACAACTGTACTAAAATCCGTTATTCCTAGTTTCGTTAGCATTTCGCTAATAAAATGCTGACGAATTTTGAACTCATATCATTAGTATTGTCATTTAATAATTTTATATCTGTACTAAAATCCGTTATTTCTGGTTTCGCCAACAAAACTTTTTTTACACCTTAACTTGTTATGGAACCTATAAACCTTTAACGTTTTGTTAGATGCATTTAATTTAAATAAATCACGAACTTAAGAAATTGGATGAACTTTTGTCTTTGAGAGGTTTGGATTTTGAGTTGCAAAGGGTGGGATCGTGCGGTTGGGCATGTGATGAAAGAAACCCATTAGAGCAGTTTCTATGGCAATGAACAAAAATAAAAATTTGTTGAGCCACATGGATGAACAAACTGCATTCTCCACTATGGAAAACAAGACAAAATGAACAAATCTGATATTTTAGGGTCCCACTAGTGATTTTATTAATATAAACTAATAAGAACAGTTCCTATGGCAATGAACAAAAATAAAAATTTGTTGAGCCACGTGGATGAACAAACTGCATTCTCCACTATGGGAAACAAGGAAAAATGAACAAATCTGATATTTTAGGGTCCCACTAGTGATTTTATTAATATAAACTAATAAGAGTTGGGTCCCACTAATGATTTTATTTATTTAAACTAATAAGAGTTGGGTCGCACGAATGATTCTATTTATATAAACTAAAAAGTTATAAATATTGGTAAAATGTTTCTTTAATAGTTAAAAATCAAAAGAAGTAAGGTGTTTTTAACTTTTTGTAGTGGGCGATCTTCCCATGAACGCATGCGTTGGTTCGTTGATCGCGGGCGTTTGTTCTTTGATCGCGCGGTGCATCATTAAACACGCGCTGAATGTTCCGACTCAATGTTCAAATCAACAGATTTGTTGATTTGAACATCCATTTTTCATGTTTGTTCATTTTATAGTGGGAACAAAATGAACAAACTTGGAGTTTGTTTATTCCATAGGAACTGCCCTTAGTAGCTCAAGATGCAAGGACTTCCTCAATGTAACGGCTTTCGCCTTTCAGACCTCACATAGCATCGACCATCCATGGATTTTTTAATTTTTTTCTTTACAAAAGAACAAAACAACAACCAAAGCAGGAAAATTGAGAAATCATAATATTCAAGTGTTGAAGATGTTTGGCAATACCGAGAACAAAAAGAAAATAAAAAAAGAGTACTACTAATTGCACTTCACTTGATCCTTTTTCTCTGATGGCGTGGTGTCATTATAAAAAAATAAAAAAAATCTCGGTGTCATTATACCACCTGCATGATGAGCCAGGAAAATGTAGAAAAATGTTTAGGCAGATGATCCATCACTACAATTGTGTCGCCGGACTAAATCCCCGAGACAAGCACATCTCTTTCCACGAACGTTTGCTTCCCCAGAGTAAGAAATTGGGAGAATCCAGGCATTGGTCTCCACCGAAATAGACCCATTGAAAGAGATCCGATAAGAAACTAAAACAAAAAAAAAAAAACTTGTGAATAATAATAGAATAGGGTCTCCACCCATATTCATTTCCGATTCCGCTCATACCAGTTGACCAAGTCAGCATAGTATAACTCACTTATTCTTTCTTCTCGAATGAACAATTAGAAGATTTCTTTAAAAGAATAATAAAAACTACTTTGATCACCACCATCAAGAGAATAACTATTGTTCAACCCTATATAGTGATGTTCAAGTTCTTACATAGATTGGAGGTAGATTTTGAGATTTTTGGGATGTTTTTTAGTAAGAAATATTTATAAGATTTTGCATGAAGTTTTAACGGTTTTGGAAATAATTCGAAGGGTTTGGATTTTGAAACGAAAAGAACATTAAGCACAACTACCAAGATTCTGAGACCAATATATAACGGTGGCATGAGAGAAGTAAAGAATGGAGTGTTTTTATAGGGAGAAGCCATTTTATTCCTGTATAAGATACAAAAGGTAGTACTTAGCACATTTAAAAGCTGTGATGTTTGGAAGGTGAGAAACGCCATATGTTTCACCACGATCGAGCACGACAAGCAGTGATATTATGCTACACAAGATAGAAGGTAGTTGGTACATCTAAAAGCAATGTGTTTGGTGGGTAAGTGAAAAGCTAAATCTAAAGGCTAGCCAAATATTAGATGGGCATTTGGCTTTTCGCGTTCACCATTGTATATGTCATCCCTGGTCGAAAGTGTATTGGGTTAATCGATGTACATTGTACAGATGCAAACGTCCTCACTCACTACTGATGTTGAGATTTTTATAGAAAATTAAGTATTTAGATGAATTCCATGAATCCATTTGTGTACCTGCAAATCCCATTCATTGATGTTGAAATTTTTATAAATTATTATCATGAACCGTTAAAAATTTAATAAACGTACAAGGGTGTTAATGGACTCAGTTTTGTCGGGATATCACTAGAAATAAATCTCCACTTTATAAAGGGGATAACAGTCCTACTAAGAATTGATACCATTTCATTGATCCAACGGTCCGGATCGGTGCGATTTTTTTTGTCCTATATGAAACGGTGTTGGAACCGCTGCCGATTTCACTCCTGCAAAACAAAAGTTAAACACAAATAAAACAAGATAACGGCTGAGTCACGACCAGGTCGCTCTCTTTAAGACGTTTCGTGGCTCTGCCTTGAGTTTTGTGCAAGCAGTTCTTTCTTTGTCACAACGCCCCCAGGATAAAACAGCCGAGATAAAACTCTCTTCAATCCCTCACACACACAATGGAGATTGATCACTTTTAGGCTTAGTTTGGTATTGCTGCAGCTTTTGTAAAAGCACTTTTTCTCATTCTTTGTCTTTGTCTTTGTGAGAAAAAAGAGTTAGACGTTTGGTAAAATATTAATTAAAGTTGAAGCTGATTAAAAAAGCAATCAAAATGTGTTTGGTAAAATTTCAGATTCAACCATTATTGTTGTAACAAATGACAAAAACAGACATATCACTCATGGTAGTTTTATTCAATTTTATTGGGTTTAAAAATAATTAATTTTTTTACTATATAATATGAATGTTCATACTAATTACCACTATCATTATGATTGTTAAGAAATTATTTTACTTAATAATTAAATAATTATTTAATATTTGTTTTTATTTTTACTGTTGACAAATTAAGTAATTATTCAAGCAAAAAATGAAACTAAAATTAAGTAATTATTTAATATTTGTTTTTATTTCTACTGTTGACAAATTAAATAAATGGTATATAAAATAGTTCGAAATAATAAAAAATAATAATATTTAAAGAATGCAATATAAGAAATAGTAAAAAATTGATTGTATATAAATTTAAGGGTAACTTTGGTCATTTATAAAATAAAGTAGGGATAAAAAAGATAAATCAAACATTAAATTTATGTGGGACCACAGCTTATGCTTTTGTAGCTTTTAAAAGCTCCTCCTCCCCGGCTTTTAAAAATTGAGGAATTTGGGAAGTGCTTTGGATAAAAAGCACTTTAGTTTTTTTTTACCAAACACCAACTTCAAAATTTATTGACATATATAGGTTTTAAAAGTGCTTTTGAAAAAAAATAAGCATTACCAAACTCAGCCTTACTCTTTCTAATCTTGCTCAGAAAACTGGTCTCTTGATTCTCAGAAACAACAATGGTGTTGAAAACTTATGTTTTTTCTGTTCTCAAAAACTGCCTTTTATAGCCTAACATTAAAACCGAAATTAATAGAGAATAAATTAAATTTATTTGCCATAAAAATTCCATTCAATGATTTAAAACGGGCAAATAAATTATGCCATAATTATCACAATTAAAAACGCAATTAAGGGCAGAAAACGTTTTGAAAATATTTTTCAAAAAAAAAAACAGCAAAAATACTTTCCAAATTCAATAGACCTTCCAAGACCCCAAAGGCCCCAAGGCCCCGCTCCCGGACTAATGTTATATATAAATATATAATATATATGCACAACCAGTAGGGGAGGGGATTCGATCCTAAGACCTAACCCTCCGGGCCCAAAATGCTTAACCATTGGGCCAAGCTCGAATTGTTGATATAAATGTACAAAAGAATTATTTTAAAACATATATCCCAACAAACGGTATTAGCCCCTCCTAATAGGACTGGTATCCCCATATAAATCATGTAAATCTCGGCTTTGTGATAAAAGTTGGTTCTAGTTTTTAACAATTTGGGGTCTTGAAACAGTGGGAACGAAGTATAAATCATCAAAACCATTGATCCTCCCTTTTTTTGAAAATAAGATAGATTACCAAGTAGAGTGTTAATCCCTTGATTCAGTCTCATTTGGAATCAACTCATTAAGAGGCCATTGATCCTCCCCCAGTTTAGTTAAAACACAATTATTTTTTTATACTAGAAGATTAATGTCATTTCTTTACTAGTATTCTAAGTTGAACGTTTTTTAGAAAAAATATCTATTAATAAACTGGATAAATTCCCTGGCTTGATTGGGGTATACCCAATAAGACAAAATCGGGTCATTTTGAAGTAAAACCAAGCCACCCCTTAACCTTGTTTTTTCTAAATGGCTAATATGCCCTTGGTTAATTAACACTAAAATTCTGATTAGGTTAATTAATTGAGTTTAGATTAAAATTTTCAAATTATGAATTGATGGAGATTAACCTTTTGATCCGTCTTATGAGTTCGATTTCGATCCAAAAGTTTTGGTTTTGAAAATGCATAAAGTAGTCAAGGTCGTTGCTTGAATAAGTGAAGCCACCAGGATATCCGCGGAATGGTCAACTTTGAATAAGCTGCGGATCGCTCTTCCGCGGTAGGGTCAACTTTGAATAAGTCACAACCGAGATATCCATAGGAATGGTCCTCGGATGAAGAACACGCCGACTATCTTGGGCAGCAATCTTACGGTCGGCATGTAAATATTTCCTACCCTTTCGGCTATCTTAAAGTCGGCATGCAAAAAAAAATACAACATTGCCGGCTGACATAATATGGAAGATGTAATTTACTTTATTTATGCAATTTTGGTTACTACATTGATTGAAACATAAAACCTAATCCTTGTCGACGGAAAAACGAATGCACTTAGCATGTGCATCAAGCCTTTGAACCCCTGGGCGACCCTATTGGACGAGTTATAGTCTCGTGAGGGCTTACATAGAGGTATGCCCACAAAACCTACACTAAAACTTCTAAAGCCATCAATTTTCCTCCGACGAAGACGATACATCAGTGATAGCTTGCATCGAACGCGAATACTTTACCCTTTACCTCCAAGTAGCGCTCTTTCACGACTTCATGCTTCAAAAACACAAAAACATTCGTTAACGGTGTTTCAACAACATGGGTTGCGAGAAAAAATACCACAAAATTACTTACAAATTGTGCAATGGACAAGGTGAAGGGACGAGTGTTAAAAATCCGAGGTTGGAGCGCTAAAAAAGCAAGTATCGCATTTTCGATTACTAGGTGCCTAGCGTGCACTTGTTGAACACTTCTTGCGTTAGGATTCCCAAACTCTTGGCTAAATTTGTTGTGTACCCTAGCCCAAAAGGTTGTGGAATCCACCCTTTCGGAGGACTGCCTTCGAACTCTAGTCTCCGCATACCAAGCTTTGGTGATTGCCAAATCTTTATTAGAATCAAATGAAGCCATTTCTTGTGTGTAGAGAGCTATTGGGTGAGTTAGATGGAGTGTGTGATGATATGAGCTTTGGAGAGTATATGCAAATAGTTTTGTGTTGTTTTGTGGAGATAAGTAGTGTTTTTATAGGATGGTGCCCAAATTTGGCCGTTATAGTGTCCAAGTACAAGTGAATCAATGCAATTGTACTTGCAAAAATTTGAATTTTGAACCCGCCGGTGGGGTCGTAAATTTGCTATAATGCCGGGGTCGTAAAACGTCCGGAAATGTATGGGTTCATTAGCATGCCGGCCAAAATACCGCCGGCATTTTCTAATTTTGTTTCCCTCCCGACCTTACATGATTTTAGGCATCAGAAGAATGGTTTTTTTCAAGATATGTCCGGCAGTGTCTCTATTTTCGTACCCTTCCGGCTACAAAAACGTCGGCTTAGTAGGAATCGTATTACCTTGCCGGCCCTGGTAACTACACAATTTTTTGTTGACAGGTGATAGGTGTAGAATACACCGTATTTACTATCTAGTAGTTTATGCTTTCTTTGCTATTTTCTTGTAAATTATGTATTTTACGTGTGTTTTTGAGTTATTAGGTACTCTGGAGTCGCACGGAGGAAAAGAAGAAGAAATCACCAAAATTGAACAAAAAGGGCAAACTTGTCATTTCATCAAGGGCGAAGACTATTTGGAGTCCAGAGGTGGTTACTGGGGCTCTCATTCAGTGGTACCCCTTATCACTCAAAGAAGGTGGGTGTTACTAACACCGGTAGCCCTTATCCAGGAGGATGGTTATCTTTGGATAGCACCCAATTGGGTCGGTCCTATCCATGGCCCAGATCCGGATCCAAACCCGAAATCGGATCCAGACCCACTTCACAACCTAACCCTATGTCCGAGAGAACTTGTCTCTCATTCTTCATTTCATTCTTCCCATTCGAAATTGAGAAAGAGAGGCGATGTTGTTGGTGGATCGAGTTGCCGATTCGAAGCTAAGATGGGATCGATTACTGCAGACAGAGATCGAAACATAGCTATGATGATTGACGAGCTCATGAAGAAGACCTGGAATCAGTTGGTGGTGTTGCCGACTGAAGTTGTGAAATTGTTGAATCGAGAAATTGAAGTTGAAATTGGTGATTGCTTCTATCGATCGAAATGGGTTTCTGCTGCTATAGATGAAGTAGAAAGAGAGATGGGTTCATGGCTCAGAAGAATATCAGGGTTGTGGCTGTTATTTCGAGAGAATTGGTGGTGCTGTTGATGCTCAGGAAATGGAATTCAGATCCAGACGCAGAGAACAGGGTGTGAAATGGTTTCTCTCATATTTGGTTTTGGAGACGAATTTGGTGTTGAGGTATTCTACCAGAGAAGAACTGATGAATGGGTCTATGAAATTGACATGGGATTCGAACTGAGTGAAAACTGGAATGGCAAGAGATGCTGCCGCAGACATGAAAAATGGGTGAACTACAAGGATGAAGGCTGTGGAGTTCAGCTGCAGAGATAGTGGTTGCAACTGAGGAACTGAAGATGGTTGCTGCTAGGGATGTGACTGAGCTGGAGCAGTGAAGCTGGTGCTGTGATAGGCAATTGTGAAAGTAAATGGGTTGTTGTTGTTGTTCATTGCAAGCAACTATTGCAGGGAGCTTGAACTGATTGTGGCTGGAATGAGAAGGGAGAAGGCAGTGATGAATGGTTGGTCATAATGGCTCGAGCTGCAGGGAATAGGAATGAGCAGAATGGAGTTTAATTGGTCCTGGTGAAGTTGTGAGACTTTAGGGTGTTGGCTATGGTTGCAGGTGGTATTTCAGATGGAGTGAAGAATGGAGCTGAGAAGAATTGAAGCACTGGTGGAGTTGCTAATGGTGCGCATGATTGCAGGTTGGACTTAGGATTGGGTATGAACCGCATTGCGGTGGCTTGAGAAGTTGCAGCAAAGAAGTGGGTTTGAATCGAGTTTGTATGGCATAGAGAAGATGAGGCCATGATACCGTTAATGAATTAGTGGCTGCTTTGAGTCGGTGTAGAGAATGCCGCGCAGAATGGAGATGCGCCCGATACGCGAGGAGCTTGATGCAAAGTGCAGTATGTGTTTCTTTGTGTGATTAAGAGAATTGGTGATATATTGGAATTACATGGAGCTGCAAAGATGGCCTTTGAGTAGAGCCACGGAGAGCTGGGTATATCTGGAATGGAATTAAGGAAGCGGCTCTGAAACTGAGAAGAACTGGGTTTGTACAGGGAAGAATGAAGTTGATGATTGTTGTCAATTGGAAGCCGAAAGTCCGATGTAAAAAGTGGTTAATGAGTGATGAGTGCAACCCAAATGAGGTTGTTTAAAGTGTCAATCTTTGGAGATGATTGCGGTGTTGAAGTTCTGAGAATGTATTGTTATGCCGTAGAGATTTGTGTGAGATGCAGGAAATTATGTTAGAAGAAGGCATAGCGAGAATTTGGAATTGCTTGGATGAAGCACCATCATGGTGCATGATGATTCTGTGATGTGTAACCGCAATACTCGGGTTCTTGTCGAATCGGTCGGTGAGTCAGGCTTGTTAGACTCTGACTCAGGTCTGACTAGCTCACCCTGACTCAATGACCTGACTCGGTCTGACAACTCACATATTGACTCGGTGATTGACCGAGTCCTGACCCGATTTGACCCGACTGAGTTGGACCGTTGACCGGTGACCGGTTTGACTTTGCCGGTCACCTGAGCTACTTTCCGACGATCTTTCCGGCCAAATTCCGGCCACAACCCCAGTTTTCCGGCGAGCGTTTTTGGGACAGAATTTCTACACGGGTTTCTCTCACTTGTGGGCTTGGTGGACTTCTAACTAATGGACTTTGAAGACAAAACCTAATTTTGGAAGGAGTAGAGCTATAAAAGAGAAGACTTTCTCAAAACACATATATCTTTTAATCTTTTATTATTCTTTCGCCTCTACTTTGTTCTAGGGTTTTTACACCATGAAGTCTTTTCTCTTTCTTCTTGTTATGAACTCCATGAATATGAACTAAGTTTTTATTATTGGTTGAAGATGTAGTTGGATTTTGCAACCAAGTTATGATTTTTATGAATTAGTTTTCTCTCAAAATCATTGTTCACTTTCTACGGGTTATAATAATTGCATGATTGATGTATTGCAATATGATTGAATGTTTGTTTAGTTAAGTCTAGAATTGATTGAACTCACATCCATATCTATAGCTATTTTAGGGTTTTCATCGAGCGATAACCTTGAATACGAGTAGCATGATATGATTCTAGGTTGTAGTGATACATCCTTGTAATCATATGTAGAAATTGACCTTTGTTCGAATTGTTTTGCGCAATGTATTACAATTGCATTGATTAGCCTATTTCTGAAACTTAATGCTCCTAGGAATTGAACTTGATTAGCGCAAGGCGTTAGGTTATTCTTTAGGTAGAATTCACATACGCAGCTCTAATGTGTGTGTTGATGACTTAAGAAATTACGGAGTATTCTTGCAATTAGGTATTCTATGGCTTTTGATGATAGCGAGATTAAATACGAATTCTATTCATATATTCATAAACTTGTTTACAATTGAAGATGAAACCTTTATCCAATATTTTCACATCTTGATTTGTTCACTTTTATTTGTTTTGCTTTTATTTATTTCCGTTTAAATCAGAAAATCCTCGGTGTCTTATATAGGAAACCATAACAATTTGACAACCTAGACCTCTCTGTGGGATCGATCCTTTCTTGCCCTTTCTATATTTATATTTTGAGTAGTAAGATAGTTTAATTTATATTTGTGTCGGCTGACAACCGGTTAAATTTTGGCGTCGTTGCCGGGGAGGCAGCGGTTGTTAATTGTTTTTGGGTTCTTATTTTTGCTTTTAGTTTTGTTTTTTTTTTTTTTTTTTTTTCTTATTCTTTGGTTCTTAACCGAGTTTTGAGAATCTCGTTTCAGGTACCAATTCTATGGACGGAGCATATTGGAGCAATCAATACGCTTTTCAACCTCAACAATATGACAATTATCACCCTGACGGGGAGTACAATCAAAATCAATCCTTTGGTTATGATCCATACTCCACGTACCCTTTTAGTTACTCTCATACATTCCAACCTTCTTACGGTGGGTATGTAAGTGAGCAACCACAAAGAGGGGATGATACTTGTGCTCCTATCAATTTTTCCTCTAGTTTGGTAGATGAAATGCAACAATTTATGGTCAGCATGGAGTCAATTCGTAGACAACCAAGCGTGGAACCAATTTCGTCGACCGAATGTACTCATGGTATGTTTGGCCCAATTTCTGATCGTAGTTATGATCATTCACCCATTCAAAGGGAAGATAATTGGCCTAACAATACTGAAGTAAGTAATTCTACTTTTTCTTTGTCGAATGAGCTTTACAAACAAATGGAACACTATATTCGAATTTGGATGGAACACTCCAAGAGCTTCAAAAAGGTGTTTCCACTTTAAGACAAGGCATTGAAGAATACAAGGAGGAAATGAATAATTATGTTGAAAAAGGCGAACCTTTGGGGACTTTTGTTGATATTTGTGTAGTTAACTCAACTCTTGATTGTAATAATGATCATTCACCTATTCAAAAGGATGAGTTAGAGATTAGCAACACTAAATTCAACGACGGACAATCTTATGTTGACTATGATAGTGATGATTATTATGAAAATACATTGCCTAAACCAAGTCATGGTGACATCCCCGAGGAGTTTACAGTGGAGTCTTTTTGCGATCAAGGTGAAGACGAAGAGGAATGTGATGACACTAGTGTAGCTTACTCGAGCATTGATCTTTATAATGATCAAGAACCTATTCAAAAGGTAGAGCTTGAGGATGATGCAATGAGTGTTCTAAAGAAATTCCTTATGGACAATATTGCATCCGCAAAAGAGTATGTGCCTTACAACAAAAAGGAGTGTGTTGAGAATGAGACCGGTTTGACCAATATTATGGAAGACCCAATTGAGCTTGTGAATGATTGTAATGATGATGTTTATGTCGAGACTTTGGTTAAGGCAGAAACGGATGAAGAATGGTTGCAAGGTTTGATAGAGGACCATGATATACATGAGGTGAATAATTCACTTGAGTTTTTTAAGGATGAAGAGGATTCCGTGATACAAGAGATTGTGCAAGGTTTATCTAACCCTTTGCCTATTATTTCTTTTCCTTTACCTCTTATTGGTTTGAATGTATGTGATTCGAGAATATTGTTGAATGACTTTGTTTCTCGTTTTCCGCCATTAGAGATACTTGATTCTCATACCATGCAGGTTAAGGAACAAGAAATCGTGGAAGTACCCAACTTCTATATTCTTTATACACTTCCAAGTGTGGACAAGAATAAGTGTGGGGGAAGCTTTTATCGATTAATAGCTTCACTTTTGCGTTATATTACTAATATTTGTGTGAAGCTAGTGTTTGCAAGACATGTGCTATGGGTGGATCCCCAACTTTTCCGATTATTGGTGTATGGGGAATGAATCTTACAAGAAGCTAAGTCGGGCCGTCGACTTTAAAACAAGCGCTAAGTGGGAGGCAACCCACCGGTTTTGTATCTCTTATCCTTTTGCATTTTATTTTTGTTTCGTTTATTTATTTTTTACTGTTTTCATATCATATTTTCATCTCCATGTTTAATTTCATTGAGTCCGTAATCTATCTTAGAAGAAAATTATGACGAATACCTTTTCGTCAGAAAATTTCAGACTGCGCGTAGTTCAGTCCAGAGACCATAACTGTCAGACCGTTTATCAAAACACTGTGAAATTTTGACACTGTGTAGAAAACACGTAGGTGAACAACTTTTGTGAAATGGAGTTTTTCCAAATTCCTTACCAATTTGCACAGTTTTTGCGTTTTATCTTCTGTTACGTCAGAATTCAGAACTTTCGGTTTTACACATTGAGGACAATGTGAAGTTTAAGTGTGGGAGAGCATTTATATGTTTGTATAGTTTGTTTTAGTTTGTTTTATTCTTTTTTTTTTTAAAAAAAAAATAGAAAAAACCAAGAAAAAATTTGTGTTTTTTGAACTCCGAAATCTAGAAACTTGTGCCTTTAGGATGACACCATTAGTGGATGGAACCATTTTGAATGCAGGAGTTGAGGAACCAATTAACTAAAAGGGGACGAACATAGCTCAGAAATCACAATTAACATGATAGTTGTTACCATATCTCGGAATATCACCATATCGCATTCTATTTTTATTTTTCCATATTTATCTATTGTTCTCTAAGTGCTTTGGTGGGTCACTAAACATCGACGTGTTATTACTGCTAGGATGAAATAGAGTGGTTGAGTTACTAGAAAAAAAAATGATGAAAAAATATATATGAAAAAAAAAAAAAAAAAAAAAAAAAAAAAGAGACCGACCAATTAGACCAAAACGGAATAAAAAGACACTTGGGAATAGCAAAGTATGTGTGAAACGTAGTCCCTGTCTCCGTCGCCTAAACAAGCGTGGAATGCAGGATCCAAGGCAACTATCATATACGTGTTGACAAGGAAGCATGCGCTTGGATCCATTAGATCTAATCATGCCGTCTAAAAAAAAAAAAAAAAAGAGAAATTGGATCCAGTTTGATCCAATCATAAAAAAAAAAAAGAGAAGAAATTATTATTGTGTTGAATAAAGTCACTCTTGGTTCCCTTGTATATGCCAATTGATTTGATGTAGCATTCAAGACCAACAGCTCAATCAATAGGATTAGGTTCATCTTAGCAAGTGACCTTGAGACGGATATGGGAAACATCGATCACTTGTGAACATTCGCCAACATCTACATCTATATCCATCTTCTTAATCTTTTCATTGTGATTGTGGTTTGTTAGTTTCCGAGTATTGTGGCTTGTTCGACTATCTAAATAGAGTTTATTTACTAATAATTGAATTGAATTTGCAAGGTATCTCCTCCTGTAGTCATTTTGGATTCATTCATTGATTTGTCATATATAGACGGAGTTTGAAATATAGGTTTTGTAGGTATATCTCTAGTAAACCTTCACGAGACTATAACTCGTCCACTAGGGACACCTAGGGGTTTAAAGGCTTGTTATTTAAGCTAAAAGTGACCGTAGCCTCGACGTCACGGAGTTGTTGTATTTTAATTTTGTTTGATTTGCTCGAGGACTAGCAAAGTCTAAGTGTGGGGGAATTTGATAGGTGTAGAATACACCGTATTTACTATCTAGTAGTTTATGCTTTCTTTGCTATTTTCTTGTAAATTATGTATTTTACGTGTGTTTTTGAGTTATTAGGTACTCTGGAGTCGCACGGAGGAAAAGAAGAAGAAATCACCAAAATTGAACAAAAAGGGCAAACTTGTCATTTCATCAAGGGCGAAGACTATTTGGAGTCCAGAGGTGGTTAAGGGGCTCTCATTCAGGGTACCCCTTATCACTCAAAGAAAGTGGGTGTTACTAACACCGGGTAGCCCTTATCCAGAGGATGGTTATGCTGGATAGCACCCAATTGGGTCGGTCCTATCCATGGCCCAGATCCGGATCCAAACCCGAAATCGGATCCAGACCCACTTCAGAACCTAACCCTATGTCCGAGAGAACTTGTCTCTCATTCTTCATTTCATTCTTCCCATTCGAAATTGAGAAAGAGAGGCGATGTTGTTGGTGGATCGAGTTGCCGATTCGAAGCTAAGATGGGATCGATTGTTGCGTAGCAGAGATCGAAACATAGCTATGATGATTGACGAGCTCATGAAAAAGACCTCGGAATCGAGTTGGTGGTGTTGCCGATGAAGTTGTGAAATTGTTGAATCGAGAAATTGAAGTTGAAATTGGTGATTGCTTCTATCGATCGAAATGGGTTTCTCGCTGCTATAGATGAAGTAGAAGAGAGATGGGTTCGTGGCTCAGAAGAATATCAGGGTTGTGGTCTGTTATTTCGAGAGAATTGGTGGTCTTGTTGATGCTCGGGAAATGGAATTCGAGATCCGACGCAGAGAAGAGGGTGTGAAATGGTTTCTCTCATATTTGGTTTTGGAGACGAATTTGGTGTTGAGGTATTCTACGAGAGAAGAACCGATGAATGGGTCTATGAAATTGACATGGGATTGAACCGAGTGAAAAGCGGAATGGCAAGAGATGCTATGAGACATGAAAAATGGGTGAAATACAAGGATGAAGGCTGTGGAGTTCAGCTGCAGAGATAGTGGTTGCAAGCGAGGAACCGAAGATGGTTCTTTGCTAGGGATGTGGACCGAGTGGGAGCAGTGAAGTGAGTCTTTGTGATAGGCAATTGTGAAAGTAAATGGGTTGTTGTTGTTGTTCATTGCAAGCGACTATTGCAGGGAGCTTGAACCGATTGTATTTGGAATGATAAGGAGAAGGCAGTGATGAATGGTTGGTCATAATGGCTCGAGCTGCAGGGAATAGGAATGAGCAGAATGGAGTTTAATTGGTCCTGGTGAAGTTGTGAGACTTCAGGGTGTTGGCTATGGTTGCAGGTGGTATTTCAGATGGAGTGAAGAATGGAGTGAGAATAATTGAAGCCTTTGGTGGAGTTGCTAATGGTGCGCATGATTGCAGGTGGGACTTAGGATTGGGTATGAAGCTGCAATTGCGGTGGCTTGAGAAGTTGCAGCAAAGAAGTGGGTTTGAACCGAGTTTGTATGGCATAGAGAAGATGAGGCCATGATGCGTTAATCGAATTAGTGGCTGCTTTGAGTCGGTGTAGAGAATGCCGCCACAGAATGGAGATGCGCTCGATCACGCAGGAGCAATGTCAAATGCAGTATGTGTTTGTTGTGACGAGGTTAAGAGAATTGGTGATATATTGGAATTACATGGAGCTGCAAGATGGCATTGAGTAGAGCTCTGAGTCGGGTATATCTGGAATGGAATTAAGGAAGCGGCTCTGAAACTGAGAAGAACTGGGTTTGTACAGGGAAGAATGAAGTTGATGATTGTTGTCAATTGGAAGCCGAAAGTCTGATGTAGCAGTGGTTAATGAGCTGATGAGTGCAACCCAAATGAGGCTGTTTAAAGTGTCAATGCTGGAGATGATTGCAGTGTTGAAGTTACAGAATGTATTGTTATGCCAGTAGAGATTTGTGTGAGATGCAGGAAATTATGTTAGAAGAAGGCATAGCCAGAATGGCTGGAATTGCTTGGATGAAGCACCATCATGGTGCATGACTGATTTCTGAGGTGTAACTGCAATGACTCGAGTTCTTGTCGAATCGGTCGCTGAGTCAGGCTTGTTAGACTCTGACTCAGGTCTGACTAGCTCACCCTGACTCAATGACCTGACTCGGTCTGACAACTCACATATTGACTCGGTGATTGACCGAGTCCTGACCCGATTTGACCCGACTGAGTTGGACCGGTGACCGGTTTTACTTTGCCGGTCACCTGAGCTACTTTCCGGCGATATTTCCGGCCAAATTCCGGCCACAACCCCAGTTTTCCGGCGAGCGTTTTTGGGACAGAATTTCTACACGGGTTTCTCTCACTTGTGGGCTTGGTGGACTTCTAACTAATGGACTTTGAAGACAAAACCTAATTTTGGAAGGAGTAGAGCTATAAAAGAGAAGACTTTCTCAAAACACATATATCTTTTAATCTTTTATTATTCTTTCGCCTCTACTTTGTTCTAGGGTTTTTACACCATGAAGTCTTTTCTCTTTCTTCTTGTTATGAACTCCATGAATATGAACTAAGTTTTTATTATTGGTTGAAGATGTAGTTGGATTTTGCAACCAAGTTATGATTTTTATGAATTAGTTTTCTCTCAAAATCATTGTTCACTTTCTACGGGTTATAATAATTGCATGATTGATGTATTGCAATATGATTGAATGTTTGTTTAGTTAAGTCTAGAATTGATTGAACTCACATCCATATCTATAGCTATTTTAGGGTTTTCATCGAGCGATAACCTTGAATACGAGTAGCATGATATGATTCTAGGTTGGAGTGATACATCCTTGTAATCATATGTAGAAATTGACCTTTGTTCGAATTGTTTGCGCAATGTATTACAATTGCATTGATTAGCCTATTTCTGAAACTTAATGCTCCTAGGAATTGAACTTGATTAGCGCAAGGCGTTAGGTTATTCTTTAGGTAGAATTCACATACTGTGACTCTAATGTGTGTGTTGATGACTTAAGAAATTACGGAGTATTCTTGCAATTAGGTATTCTATGGCTTTTGATGATAGCGAGATTAAATACGAATTCTATTCATATATTCATAAACTTGTTTACAATTGAAGATGAAACCTTTATCCAATATTTTCACATCTTGATTTGTTCACTTTTATTTGTTTTGCTTTTATTTATTTCCGTTTAAATCAGAAAATCCTCGGTGTCTTATATAGGAAACCATAACAATTTGACAACCTAGACCTCTCTGTGGGATCGATCCTTTCTTTCCCTTGCTATATTTATATTTTGAGTAGTAAGAAAGTGTAATTTATATTTGTGTCGGCTGACAACCGGTTAACAGGGCCGCCAGTCTGACATTTCACAACCTTGCCGGCCCTGGGACAGCCGACAGGGTAGCTTAAAAAAAGCATGCTGGCAAATGTATTGACACTTTATATAGCTAAAAAAACCATTCATTCAACAACTAGAAATCCAACATTTTTTGTCCAAAATACGAAAACATGTCCCATAAACCGTAAAAAAACATTTGTCTACCACAATATAAAGAAATAAACTAGGAAAGCATTCATTAGCCACGACCACGACCACGACCACGGCCCCGTTTTGGAACACTACCTTTACCACCACGACCCACGTTTCTACCTTCACCACCGGGACCACCTCTTTTACCTTCACCACTACGAGCACTATGAGTCCTCTTTTTATCAGCCTTTATCTTGGCTTGTGCTTCCTTCATAGCTTTTTCTTCCGCCTATACTTCAGTATGAAGTTGCTTGAACAACAGTTGGGCATCCTCTTTGTCAACATTGCAAGCATAGTCAATGTGCTTGCTTTTCACATGTTCTCCTCTGTCTTTCGCAACACAACACCCTCACAAAGGTCTTCAACTGATCCTTCTATATTCAATTAAACAACAAACAATTAATAGAATGATTTGGTAATGCAATCAATCTTAAAATAGTAAGAGCAACTTAAAATACTTACAAATATCTTAAGCAATGTTGCTGGGTCTTTCGATTCCATCTTCTTCTTACGAGCCAGTTCTTGGTAGTCATTGGCCTAATCACGTAGGGACGAGCCCAACCCAAGTACCACGCCATGTATTTCTCAAGTAGCTTCATGACCGGTGGTCACCTCGTCCAAAAGAATCACATCGATTTGACCGCGACGCCTATCATCCCAATGTTCTTGAGTTGGTCTTTGGAAGGTAAGAGACGTTCATACCTTTTGGGACGTGCTGCAATCATTCATATCCACAGTAAAGGCCGGCTTTGCTGCATCGAAATGAGGTTCTTCTTGGATGTAACCCAATTGTCGCATTACCCGATGTGGATCGTACATTGAAAATCCTTCAAATATAGTCATCAAGGGTCCATAGTATAATGCAACAACTTCATTTATCCTTGGGATTAAACCTTGATTTCTATCCTCTCGATACGGATCAAATATCACCTCTTTCGCAGTCAATTTGTCGATGGCGTCTCGGAGTTTCATAAGATTTTGCGGCATTTCCTTATCCTGAGTACCCTTAAAACTGTACCTTTACGCTCTTCGAAAATGAACTGGAACACTGTTATCCACTTTGACATTAGAGTTATCTTTGAACAAAGAAGGGAAGTGCTCATATATCCAAACCTATGCAAAAAGAAAAAAGTTTAGTAAGAACCTTATCTTACGAGAATTTTGCGAATATAAATGTTCTAGACAATAAAATTACCTGTAAGAGACATGTGTTTCCGTTAACTTGCTTAGTGAGTGCCCTAGAACATTTTGTCAACTTATTGTTCAAGAAGGCGACCACCGCAGTACCCCAAGAATACCCACGCATCTCATGTAAGGGATCCAATAGTTGCAAGTAACTGGCCTCGACTTGGTTTCCGGAACTGTCGGGGGAAGATACATTTGCCCAGGGTGTATAGCAAATAAGCGGCCGCGGTAGCATTGATTCGCACCGGGTGCACCATTCCTTCCCTATCAAGGATTTCCAGAGTCTTCCATAATTTGTCCCTCAACTTCTTCACATTAAACTTCTTGGTTAGTCGACCATCCTTCTTGTCAAGAACATCATCCGTCTCGAACTCGACTCCAACCGAACAATTTCTTGCTCATTTCGTAAATCTTCCCAAAAGAAATGGCATTATCGAATCCTCGGTGGATGCTTTTCCATCAACCTCGAGGCCTAGAATTTGTTGAGCATCATCGGGAGTTATCGCCATCTCACCGAATGGGAATAACGAGTATCAGTCTCTCCGTAGAGCCTCTCACTGAATGCGAGATACGGTAACTTTATCATGATCAATATTCGAACTCTCAACCGCAGGCCACAACCCGGGAGTTCCTCACAATCACTTTCACCTCCTCACATTCCATGTCAAGATCCCAAGTATGAGTCACTGAACACGAAGCTTGACGCCTCATGAGACGGATGGCAGACTTGTGATCCTAAATACCAAAAAAAAAATGAAAATAAATACAAACACTTGACGCAAATTTAATTAAGATAGTCACACACTTGAATAAATAACAAAGACGAATTAAGATTACTTACGATAGTATTATGGACCGTACATGCCCATGAGTCTTTGTATCCAAAAAGAACATCTCCACCATCTTCTGGGGTCCCTTTTGGAGGCTCACCTTATTTCAGTGCAACCATCAAGTGTTTGGGAGGCATGTGAGAATCAGCCGGTTTAGTGATCACCCTCTTCTTTGTTCCGGTTGAAGTTGAAGCCGAAGCTTCGGTGGCTTGAACAATAGCTAGAGTTTGTTCTCCTTCTCCATCTCCATCTCCTTCTTCTTCTTCTTGTTCCTCTTCCTCTTCAACAATTTCATCTTCGATGATATTCTTACCTTTATCTCCATTACCATCATCATCATCACCATCATCATTACCTCCTCCAGCCTCAGGCATGTCTTGATCACCATCATCATCATCATTGTTACCTCCTCCAAAGAACCGGATTGGTTTCATCAACATCATCATCATCACCTCTTCTACCAGATGGAATTGATTGGTCTTCATCTGGAGTCTTGTCTGAATCACTGGGTTCAGATAGTGGTTCTAAGACCTTTGTCGTTCCCGGCACAACATATGCCCCTCCATGTTTTGAAGACAAGAGTTTATCACCAACACGAGGAGGGTTTGAAGGAGGACTAAGAGCTGCTTTCTTCTTTGCCATTTGCAATCTGAACAAGAATAATTCAGAAAAAAAAAACATCAAAGGCCGGTATGGTATACATATACAACATATCCGGCGGAAAAATGGCCGGAAAGGTCGACCAAAAGATGAGTGCCGGCTAAGCCAAAGCCGGCAGTGTATCATCAAAATAACTTTCCGGCTCACAAAAAAAATATAGGATTTTTCACTAAACTGGTCGGAAAGGTCCATTTCCCACACATCGTCGGCTGACAAACATCCGGAATGGTTTTATATAAATACCCTTCCGGACACAAAAATTCTAGGCATCAGAAACATTCTAAACAAGTATCCGGAAGGGTAAACAATAATAAGATGCCGGCTTCATTAAAAAAAAGATTGGAATGGTATACGGATGAATAACTCCGCGCCCCTGCTAGTAGCGATTCTGAGAAACTATACAACCGACAAGTTCTTCAACCTTATACCCTCCCGGCCAAACCTAACTATGAAAACCCGGAAAGATCGATAACAAAAAACCTTTCCGTCGAATCGCCAATTCACAAATTCGAATTTTCTGACCTAATTTGACATGCAAACATGAAATCGAAGTACTAGAGTGAGTTTAAACAAGCCCTTACTTTCTTAAGCGCACCATTTCACGTGTTTCAGCGGGTTCAATTTCTTCTTCTTCATCCGTTTTTTTCTTCACTTTCTTAGCAACCAAACTTGCAATTTCAGGGTTATATTCATTGGATTTTCGATTAGTTTCTTTCATACGAGTTGCATTCTTCCGTGGTGGCTCCATTGATGAAGATTAATCGGAGTTTTCGAATCGGCGATTTTAACGAATTGATCGACGAGTTTTGGTGGTGGTGGGGGTGATGGAGCCGGTAGGGTTGTGGAGGAGAAGAAGAAGAGAAGAAGAAGATGAAATGAAAAGATTAAAACTGATTTAGGGTAATAGGTTTTTAAAGGAAAATGGTAGTTTTGTAACTTACCCATTAGGACTCCCCTAAAACTCACAAAAAGTGTCCATTTAAAATTGGGTATACCCCAATTAGTTTGAGTATACCCCAATCAAGCCAGGATAAATTCTTCAAATTTTGGCCAAAATACAAACAAAAAAGAATTAGAAATGAAAAGGCGTTTTTCTACCAAGATTGCTTAGCTCCAATTTTAACTCATAACTGAACCCTTGGTTTTGGTTCCGTTACAGGTACCATTGTCAGTAGAGGTGAAGACAACTTATGGCAGAAGTAGGCAGTTACATCCCCCTTGTCGAGCACGTTTCGAAGCCCATTTCATGGTATTCCCTTCATGGATTTGAGCCATTTAGTATGTTTGAATATCAGTATCCGAAGTTAGAAATTTAAATATTTTGCTTCACAAGAAGTTAATCATTTTACTTGAAAGTTATTTTGAAATTTTATTTCATCCTTTTAATTTCCCTTTCTTACACTCCTAGTTCCCCAGATCGACAACCGACAACCGACGCTTCCCGAATCAAATGATACTTTATTAAGAAAAATTTAACAGCTTGAGGCTTTAAAACTTTAAGTTAATTAATGTATGTACGTGTCGATCAGGATGAGATCGACATGTAATAGTGAATCAGAAAATCATCAATTTGAAAAAATCCAAGCCTAACTTTCTTGTGACTAGTTTGACAACGGACGGGAAAATGAAATGATATTTTTTTTCTTTTTGTCTCATACTTTCATTTAACTTTCTGTGGACAACAACAGAGACTCTGAGAGCATGCGTACTTATTCACCCTTTTTAAATGTCTGTCCTCAATGAGTCACTCTTCTTGCAAAATGAGTCATCTTTCTTGCAAGATTTTTCACGTGGATGAGTGCGCCGCTGCTCTGTGCAGCATATAGCATGGATGTGTTCCAGACGCAAGTGTGTTCCGTGTCACTGCCTTAGCATTGTGATTATCTACGTGTAAACCCGTACCATGACATATGTCATTCAACAAAGTCTATAAAATGTACCACATTTCGCGTCTTGATGATAGGAACACCTTGATTACAAGACCAAGTTTATCCAAAAATCCTTATCATTTCTTCATTGCGTTTTCTTTTTTTTTCTTTGGTTTGATCTGTCTGAATTTCCAGTTCTTGGTTAGTGCACACTTGACAATAATAGCTTTGTTTAGTGGTGTTGTTGTTGATCATGGAAGGTCCTTTGCCAATTACATCTATGAATCATATCTCGCTTGTATGCAGATCAGCTGAGAAATCTCTTGAATTTTACCAGAATGTTCTTGGGTTTTATCCCATTAGAAGGCCTGGATCATTTGATTTTGATGGAGCTTGGTAATAATAACCATAAAATCTTAATAATTATTATCCAATTATGAATCAATCATCTGTTTTGAATAATTTTATGAATATTTTTTTTTTATTTATTTACTTATTTAGGTTATTCAATTATGGCATTGGAATTCATCTCTTGCAGTCGGAAAACCCAGAAAATCTGCCAAAGAAGATGAACATAAATCCCAAAGACCAGCACATCTCTTTCCAGGTAAAATTTCTAGCCACTGCAATTCATTGTTTTTAGCAGATAATTTGGCAGATCTCAATGGTAAACATGGTTGCTCTTGTGTTAGCTTCCCCATCCACTGAATTATTGAACACAAATTTTGCATCTGGAATTAACAAAAATGCGACAAATTTAATGTGCTTGCATAATTGTACTTTATGTTTATGGTACACATGTTTGAAAGTTTGCATTATTGAATGTACTACAAGTACAAAGTACAAGCACTATCATGCCAAGTGACATAATAGTTGTGCACTAGGACAATCCAAGTTGGCGAGGAGCCCGATTCTCATTTTTGAGGTCAGCAGATCGGGTCTCTGCACTGGAGTTCGGAACTGATTAAGAAAGTTTTAAAACAAATATTCTAGGTTGATTAAGAAAGTTTTTGTATATGCTGAAATGAGATGCGTTTTGTGTAGTGTGAAAGCATGGCAATGGTGGAGAAAAAGCTCAAGGACATGGGGATTGACTATATTCAGAGGACAGTTGAAGAAGGTGGAGTCTACGTCGATCAGTTGTTCTTCCATGACCCAGATGGTTTTATGATTGAAATTTGTAATTGTGATAATCTTCCGGTTATACCACTCACTGTAGAAGCTCCAGTTATGCAAGCCTGTTCGAGAATCAATAAGTTGAAGAATAAGATTCAAATTCAACAACAGGAGCAACAAAAACTTATGGTTCAACATGTTTCTCCTTTGCATGTGTAGGAAGGTTAGAAAGTGTCAGTTTGTTGTAGGATCTAGCTTGATGACTAGATTTGCAGGGTTAGTGTATTGGGGTATATGGGGATTTTCTAGAGGGTCTCTGAATCTGTTGTTGGTCCTTAAAAGGACTTTAAGGGAGCCTCTAGGATGGATATATACCCCATATATCCATGTTAGTCGATTCGGAACTTTTTTTTCAAGTTTATAAAAGTTTGTTATGCTACTAGTTAGAGATTTTGTGAAGTCCTCTGGAAGAGATCTTGCTGCTGGAATTTGCTCAATTTTCAGCGCAGATCTTTCTTTGGTAAATATGGCATTAAAATGACAGGTTGCACCAACACAACTATCCGTTTTTGAGCCTCCTCCATTTCCACTGATGCACATGGATTTGAACCTGCTTTGGCAATTTTGTCTGTGAATGCACTTAACCAACAACAACAAAAATGACTACATTTTTCAGAAAACTTGCAAAATATGCTCTGATGGCATTCAACCGTGTGTTCACTGAAACACCAAAATCCAGTTATGGGAAGAAATTCCAAGTCTGCTTACAGCGCTTTTGCATACAAATCCGTTTCTGACTTAAAGTTTTTGACGAAAAGTCAACTTTTTGATTTCTAGAAATCATTTAGAAATTGACTTCTGATTTTTCGACGAAAAGTTAGAAACAATTTCTGACTATTCGATATTTAGAAGTGGAAAAGCTACTGATGTGCTATCCAAACAGATGTGCTATACTACTTCCCATCACCAACTGTGGGTGTAAATTAAGTGTAAGAATAAAAGTTATCTGTCTTCTGCATTGACTAAAATAGCCCCACAACTTCTATCGGATAAAAGAAGAGTTTCTGGAAAAGATTCTCCATTAAAGAACAGACTGAGTGAGATGGAGATGATATATAGATTCTCAAATCGACTATCTCCAACCTCAATAGCTGATAAATGCTTCAGAAATTCTATAAACAGACAGTTCATTAGAACCCCAATTCTGGGTTCTCGTCTAATTCAAGAAAAATCATTCAAATCCAAGGTTTTAGACCTTAAAACACCAGCATTCAATGGCAATACTAACTTGATCACTTCAAAACCCTTTTCTTCTTCTTCTACTACTTCGATTGCTGCTAAAGCAGGTTGGTTACTGGGTTTAACAGGAGAAAAGAAACAAATCTTGCCTGAGATAGTTAAAGCTGGAGATCCTGTTCTTCATGAACCTGCTCGTGATGTTTCTGTTGATGAAATTGGGTCTGAAAAGATTGAAAGAATTATTGATAATATGATTAAAGTCATGAGACAGGCACCTGGTGTTGGTCTTGCTGCTCCTCAGATTGGCATTCCATTAAAGGTTTTCCTTTTTGACTTTCTTAGGTTCATACTTGCTGCATTTTGTTTGGAAAATTTGTATCTGTTTGTTTGTTTTGGTTTAGCTAGTTGTCTATTCTGGTTCCTCCATGCCCCATTTCTTGGTAAATTTATCACCAACTAGCTTTGTCTGGCAATTGGTATGTTCAAGTAGTTTATGGCATTGAGTTGAATTTGATTAGTGAGTTTATAGTGTTGCCAATTGTGATGTCACTACTAGTAATGTAGGTTCTGAATAAACTGTTAATCTTGTCTGCATTTCTATGAATTTTTATATTAGTTTGTGGTGTTGTCGATTGTGATGTTCCTACTAGTACTTTTATGTCTTGAATTAGACGGTTAATCGTGTTTATGTTCTGCTGAAATTGATTAGTGAGTTTATAGTGTTGCCAATTGTGATGTTCACACTAGTACTTTATGTCTCAAATAAATTGTTTGCATTCGGCTTCGTCAGTCTTAGTTTCTTGGTTTTTGATGGGTTTTACAAATGCATGATTTGTCGATGCATATTTGATTTGGGAGGTATGTGTTTAACATTTTGTTCCTGTAGAGAATCTGTTGTAGAATGAATATCTAAATGTGTCATGGGTTTATGGTTTGGGATATTGGGATTGTGGTTGGGGCTGGGGTTAACTTTAAAATAAAAGGCATAGGATGATTGTAAGAGGCCAATTCTGGGTAATATTTGAACTTCATTTAAACCGAAAACATTCAAGGTTGTAAACGTTTGATGAGAAAACAAAAAATGAATAGATGATTATGGGGAATTTGAACTACTGCAATGACTATTGAGTTTTATTAGTGTCATTTTCATGAAGGTTGCCTCAGGTTGTATTTACTAAATTCAGCTGAGTCTGCGAAAGATTGATAACTGGCGAGGTCGAAATGAGTAGTCTAGCTGTATTATTTTCATATACATCCACATCGTCCTACAAAGTACAAGAGTTAATGAAATTACAATAACGCAACTTATCTTGTGGTCTGCAGATTATTGTTTTGGAAGATACAAAAGAGTATATTGGTTATGCTCCAAAGAAGGATATCAAAGAACAAGATAGACGTGTTTTTGATCTTCTGGTAAGTTAGTTTCTCTATGAAGATCGTACACCAATAAAAGATTTAGTGCTTTTATTTTCGTTTTTTTTCTCATCAACAAAAAACTTTTTATTTCTACAGAGCTAGTAGTTAATGTTTCTCTCGAAGCAGGTCATACTGAACCCCAAGCTTGAAAAGAAGGGCAGCAAGACTGCGTTGTTCTTTGAAGGCTGCCTGAGGTAAGAAAACCGACTTAACCTCACTGCCATTCTGTTTACTGTTTATAGGAGATTATTTGGTAAACCAACACCTATTTTATTCTTTTGCATTAGACGTATAGCAATTATCTGAAAACGTCCTAGTTGGAAACCACTTTCCTTTACTCTAATATATCATGAGCCAGTGATGATAGAATTCACTATCCAGTTTTAGTGAGAATGTCAGCTGAAAGCTTTAACTGAAGCTATTCCAATAGATATGGATTTCAGAAATCCTTGCTTAGTTGCTTATATTTCTGTTGTATACATATCAACTTCGATTTCAGAAGTCTCCATTTTATCTTTTTTGGCCTTTGCATCATTAATAATCCAAATATGTTTTTATCAAGAGCTAATGGTGATGTTGTTTTTATTTGTATCATGGTAAAGTGTTGACGGATTTAGGGCAGTGGTTGAGCGTCATCTTGAGGTGGAAGTTACAGGTTTAGGACGTGATGGTAAGCCGTTGAAAGTAAAAGCTTCAGGTTGGCAGGCTCGAATATTACAACATGAGTGTGATCATCTAGATGGCACAATCTATGTTGATAAAATGGTTCCAAGAACATTCAGAACTGTGGAGAACCTGGAGTTGCCTCTTCCCGCTGCAGTCCCTAAACTCGGAGTGCTCAACTCATAGGTGGGAATGTCTGTGAAACATTGTTGCACTAAATTTTGTCATTTTTTCATTGTAATTGTTGAAAATTCAGCTCCTTAAACCTCTACTCTATGTTGCCTTTGTAGTACTCAAGAGATATCATATTGCTTGGCAACTCATATTCGGGACTATTTTATAGCAAACTTCACATGAGTAATGAGCCTACCCTGATAATGCAGATGGACAAGTGGTCTTCTGGAAATTTGGAGAAGAAAAGGGAAACTGCTTTGGCCTATTGTCATTTGTGATTTTATGGGCAATATGGACTGAAAAAAATTACAATTTGTCATTTCTTTTATTGATTTACTGATTAATTTTTTTTTTTTTTTCAATCTATATTATGAAGCCTCCATTAACATGTAACAAATATAAATATCCCAAAAGAAAAGATAAGCACCACATAATAAAAAGCCTTAGGAACATAAAATACAGCTACTAATCAAAACAGGAGTACCTCGAGTCGGTGGTTTTTACTATCTTGCACCCCCTAATAACATTTTGCTTCCTCTTCATATCTTGTGCCCCGACATAACAAAACCATCTCCCCAAAGAATACGTTTTAGCCTTCGAGGAAAATCAGCTGGTTCAGTCACACATTCAATATCATCTTCATCGGTCTCAGCTTCAAGTATCTTCTTCTTTTCAAATTTTGCCAGATAATGTGCAGCTAGATCCCATGAACTCTCAAAATCTTCTAGTTTCTTGTGTCTAAGTTCCACAACAAGATGCTTCACCGGATGCATACGGCAACCCTTCTCAACCATAATATGATTGTGACAATACTTGCAAATTTTGGCAGGATCATCTGCGTCTTTGCATTCATCACTAGAGCAGTAATATACATGATGAAAGAGATTTGGAAGTTTAAGCGAATTACACCGGACATGGAAATGAGAGCGACCACGTTGTTCAGCAAGTGCGACACCAGCATTTATTCCCTTGAATACTTGATAATAAAAAGAATGTCCAGCTTTTGAGAACTTAGCTGAAGCAATGATTGGCTCTCCTAGCTTATTGCGTATCATAACTCCATATCCTCCGTAGAGTTTTTCCTTGTTAAAATAAGCATACACATGAATCCAAGTCCAAGGTTCAAGACATCCAGCATCTGACACTTTACATGAATTAATCCATTGTTCAAGTGTTTCATCATCTGACACTTTCCTTGAATCAACCCATTCAGACACCATACGACTGAGGGCAGAGGAACTTGCATACTTGAGATCCTCATCTTCTATGTTCTCTTCTGTTGGTGTTGAATCTTCTTCTTCATCGTCCTCCTCATCTTCTCTTGGATATTTTTCTTCTGGGTAAGAATGGTCTATAGTACTAGCCGTAGAGAGGGTATCTTCTTCATCTAGTTCACAAGATTCTACCGCCATAGAGAGGTTGTTCATAAAATCTCCAAGCATCACAGGTTCTACTGTTAGTGGTTGTTGTTTACGATTTTCAAATCCCTGATTCTCAACTTTAACAACAGGCTCACTCAATTTTCTGTATTTCCCCTTTCTTATTTGCATCATCGTTAAGCAAAATTAAGAATAGATCAGAAGTACTTCACCTCTACAGATCTCCAGTAAAACAACAAACGAAGATCCCCAAACCCTAAGAGATCCCCAAACCCTAAGAATACGTTGATTAATTGGAAGGTAGTCTTAGATACCAATTGGTTACCATGTATTGTATTTTGCCTGGATTATGAGTCTAGGTTGTTTCTCTTTTTTTCTTTCAATAGAGTCCGTTTGATCCTTTTTTCCAACTTGAAACAAACAAACATCAATTTGAGAAAAAACTTATGAGCTCAGTTTTCAAGAAAATCATTCTTTATCTTTGTAATATACTACTAGAAAGAGAAAGATACGGAAAAACCACTAAAGTTAGGGGTGTAAATTTGGACAGGCCAGGGCGCCCGGCCCAAAAACTAAGACAGGCTGGGCTTAATATTTGCGAGCCCGTAAAAAAATTCAGGCCGGGTAAAAGTAGATAATTTGCTACTCAAAGTCCGCCTAAAGCCCGCTTTTTATACGGGCAGGTCAGATCGGGCCGGACAAGCCACTATTTTGAAAATATTTTTTTGTTAAAAAAGTTTAAATTTTCAAATGGATGGTATTAAATTTATTTATTTTTATTCCAATATCCTTTTCTTTTTAACATTGCATTGCATATCATAAGTGATAGTATTATTTTATATTTAAATTACAATGACAAATTTCTTATTTTATCCTATAATAAATAATTAATTAGAGTACAATAAACCTTCTAAATAAGAAAATATATTACCATTAATGTTATGAAAAGGTTAATTATGAACGCGAAATTGGGGGATATAAAAAGAAATTGGGGGATATTGATTACTTCTCCCAACCCATGGTGTGTGTTAAGGGGTGTTTTTGGGTATGAAAATACTAAAATACCCTTTGGTAATTAAAAAACATTATGAACAGACCATACTACCCTTTCCCCTAAAACTTAAAATCTAAAAACCAAATTCATTTAATTCTCCACAAATCAGTTCTGGCACTCTTAGGGTTAAGTTTTGAAAAAAAAAATTCATCGTTCTTCATCCGTTCTTCGTCGATTATTCGTCGATTCAAAAAAAAAAATCGTCGATTAACCTACCCGAATCATAAACAATGCCTCCACGAAAGAAAGCAAAGAAAGCAAATGCCCAATCGAACTCAAAATCGATTGCTCAACAAAAACAGGAACAAAGAATTGCTAAGCTTCCTCAAGAGCAAGAAGACGAAGAAGCAACGTTCTCTGACGATCAACCCCTCGCAAGCATGGCTTTTGTGAGAAGGTAGGTGATTTTGAACTAGTTTATGAGTGTTTAAATCGATTTATAGCAATGGGTTTAGGTTAGAATCGCGAACCCTAACTCAAACAGTTGAGTTTCAGAGAGTACCGGCAGTGAAATTTATATGAACACAGTACCGGTTTTGTGTTCCGGCATTCAATATAAGATGAATACAGTACCGGTTTCCAACCCCAGATTCACCAGAAACTGAATTTCCCCTACCGGCATTCAATCTAGGATGAATACAGTGCCGGTTTTTAGTACCGGCAGTCTTTGATAATAATTCGTGTATGTCGGTAGTGAACTTAAAACATACAGGAGAGTTTATGAATTTGTCACCAGTACCGGCATAGATTTTTGGTTGCATTGTATGCCAGTTTTGGGTACCGGCATTCTTTTGTAATAATTCGAGCATGCCGGTAGTAGACTTAAAACATACAGGAAAATTGTCACCAATACCGGCATAGATTTTAGATTGCATTGTATGCCGGTACTTGGTACCGGCACTGTCGATAGTCAATGTGTACTGCCGGAACATTGTACTGGCGTGGTTTATTTTAAGTTAGTCAATGCCGGTACTAAAACTGAAGGTGAGTTGTCTTATATTCATTGCTTTTCGTGTGCTTACGATATAGGTCAAAAGCCAAGGAAGCTAACGAAAGAAAAACTAAAGATGTTGTCACTAAGAGAAGAAGGAAGGACGGTCTTGATACTCCCCAGTCTCTGCCTCCTCGAGGGAAAGATGAAGGTCGTAAGATGCGTTTGGGGGCTGATACAAGAGGGATAATTTGGGAGAGTGGTGGTGACCGTAGTCGACTTGCAAACCGTGAGCACGATGATCAAGATGAGCAAGATGAAGAGGAAAGTCAATTAACAAGCCAAAGCGAAGTTGGTGGGCCAAGTTAACAACCAACACAAGGCAATGGCAAGAAGGGCAACGTCAAAGTGAAAGTTAAAGGTTCCCACCTTCCTCATATTAATGACATGATACCTGACCTTGAACGTGGTAGAATTTTGGGTGAAGCTCCGGAACCAAAAACACTATTTGGATACAAGCACTCGTGGGCTCGTACTATCTATCAAACCTATGTAAGCATTTTCTATCTTGTACATATGTATTGTTGTGTATTTATGTAAAATCTCTTAATTGTATTGTCTTTAATTGTAGGATCATAAGAAGGTTGTGCGTGTTTGCCTAAACCAAGCCGCGGATTGTTGGAAATTGTCGGACGAATGTGAAGAGGTCCAACAAATAGTAAAGGATACTGGTCTATATTTTTTGGTTGAAAATTATGTGAAGCCTCGATTCTCATATCTTGTCAATTGCTTCGTCGAAAGGTATC
The DNA here is from genome assembly GCA_023531295.1 of Papaver armeniacum. Taxonomy (NCBI): domain Eukaryota; kingdom Viridiplantae; phylum Streptophyta; class Magnoliopsida; order Ranunculales; family Papaveraceae; genus Papaver; species Papaver armeniacum. Next base: position 73,114 of record JAJJWW010014267.1, read on the forward strand.
ATGGTGAAACCGATACCATGCACTTCCCTTTTGGGGAGATGACCTTCATCCCTGAAGATGCTCAGAACATTCTAGGCTTGAATGTTATCGGCAAATCAATTGCAGAAGGAGTTGAGTCTCTGGACCTAGAATGGTCGAAGTTGCACGGTATGACTAACAAGTTGTTTGGTTGGGACTACAAAACTTCTGTGGAGAGATTTTATGAATCCACGTCTGGTAAGACAAAGACAACCAAGTTGACGCTGCTTAAGAAGAATTTTGAAAACACAAAGAAAAGAAGTTTGGAGGATGGATGGGACCCTAAACAAATTCGTTATACTACCGCTGCATACCTGTTATACATCTTGGGTACTAGGGTTAGTGCAAACTACCTTTAGTACTTGGATCCGTTGGAAGATGTATATAATTATTCTTGGGACACCGCGGTAATGGCACATTTGATGACGGAGATGAGAAGGGCCTCTAAGGCTAAAACCAACCAATTTGTCGGGAATTTCACTCTACTGCAGGTAATTTTGTTTTAAAACTTATGTTATTATGTATATTGTTCACATGTACCCTTATCGTGAACTTATAAACAAAACTTATTGCTTCACATTGGAATAGGTGTGGGCTTATGAACACTTACCAACCTTGTTCAAGGTCTACCCCTCCTTGAAGATCATAGACCTTCCATAACCCGATACGCCTATAGCTAAGAGATACGAGTTCAACACGAGTTCAACAACACTCCGAAGCCCGGTAACATAGGTCGACTGATCAATATGAGATTGGATTTGGACGCAATGAGCACCAAAGATGTTGTGTTCGACCCTTACAAGGAGGCTAGAGGAAACCGCCAGGTTTTGAGGTTTGGTAACGTTGCATTTTACCATGGTCCGTTGTTCCACCCAAAAGGATACCTTATGGCTAATCCTACACGTGTGATGCGCTAACTTGGATATAAGCAATTAGCACATTTCCAGACGGCCTCTTTTCAATGTTTTGATCTTGACCTTTCTCGGTGCTTTTCAACTCCAAATCGGTTGCATGTAGAGTATGTTCCAAAACCGGACCCAACAGATTGGAGTGATAGGGAACCACGTCGTTTGGTAGATATTAGTCAGTGGGAGAAGTTGGAGATTCTTTGAAAACGATTATGAAGTTGATGCCGACTACATGGAAGATTACCTACAATGGTCACATCCTTATGTCGTCCCGCGGGATGACGTCCAAGTTCCTCCCCAGAAAAACCCTCCCGTTCCAACTCCCGCACAGGCACCACCTACGATGACCCAACTTAATAAGACCGTTGGATTTCTAGTAAGTATTGTTAATTGCTTGGTCGTTTAATGTACACATAATCTTATATGTATATTAATTATGTGTTTGATGTATTAAACTAGCGGCGTCGGCTTGGCAAGTTAAAAAAGATGTTGGGTTGCAAGTACCAGGAAGGAGAGGTGCTATCCCTTGAATAAATGAAGGAAGTCGAGGAAAAGCTTGATAGAATTGAAGAAACCGACCCTAGTGCAAAAGCTTTGTTCGGGGAAACTAAGAACAAACCGGCCCAAAAGAAGCAAAAGACCAAGTGATTAACTCTTTAGTTGTGTTTCTTTTTTTTCGATGGTGGATTTTACGTCTTGAACAATTCCAAACTTGTTTTTGTTTGTACCTCGTGGTTAACTCTTTAGTTGTTTGGTTTGCTTTTAGTTTATGATACCTGGATTAAGAACATTTAAGCAGAATCCAGTTGTTTCGTTTATGCTGAACATGTTTAGATTTCTAGTGATTGTTTTATGTTGAACATGTTTAGATTTCTAGTGAAAGGTTATTTTTGCAAGATTTATTTACGACTGCTATTTATGCACGATAATTACAATTCAATGCCGGTTTCCAGTACCGGCAGTGAAATGTTTTATAAAACCATACCGGAACAAGAATATTAAAAATTTCATGTTTCTGTATACTTTTTGGAAGGTACCGGCATAGTCGTATTTTCTAAACTCTATGCCGGTAGTATGATTTTTTCAAATTTTTATAGTTGACGATTTAAAACCGACAATCGTAAGTTTGATTGCTTCTATGCCGGCACTCTGCCAGTTTTGAGTATAAATCCATTTCAAATGCTCTTTTATTTCCTTCCTAAGTAATCTATTACATCGGATTTGAAACTTTAAATTAAAACATGTTAAAAAACATGGAATGGATTATCTATTTCCATCCCTTTTCAACAATTGCGGAACCTTTGAGCCTTTCCCGAATCTGTTCGAAGACATCGTCCGGGATGGGCATGTCAAGGATCATCTTCACTGGTTCTTCTTCTCTTTAAACATATTCCCCTTCATATAACACCCATCACACCCATCGATAGGCTTACATTGGCCCTTGTGGTACCCTTATAGTTCAACAGCTTTGTACGGCCATTGAAACTCATCACACTCTGGGTGATTCAAACACCTTAGAAACATTCTTCAATTTTTCAGTATCATCAGTTTTTGCAATCCAAAACCGGCATGTCCCATCATAGCTTCTACACTTTGAATAAATAAAAGGACAGTCCATGGCTAGATGAGAAGGTGACTTGCGAATTTGACACTTGCAATGATGACTCTGTAAGAGAAGATTATATTAGTTATGCATCATAGTAGTGGAGATCATATTGTTAGTAAATCTACTTACTTTGCAAATAGAGGTAGATGATGAATCCCCCATCCCTTGTGAAGCTTTAACCGTGCTTGCTTTCTTGAGAGAATGATTTTTGTTATTTGGTGGGTGGTTTGTGTAGATTTTTTCAAAGGAATGGGGGGTATAGAAAGGAAAATCTTTCAGTCTCCCTTTGTATTCAATCTCCATTTTTGTTTCATCTTTCATACCAAAGACAATAGGTCGTCGCAAACCCCGTGAAAAACCCATACCCAATCCTGATGAATCTGTTGAAGATGGTGGAAAATCAAAATCAAAAGCACAACAAGTACCTGACGAGTCTGTTGGTGAGGTGGAAATAACAAATTTGATGCGGTAAGTGATGTCTATGTTGAATTGAAGTTTTTTACTTTTAGGGTTTATCCCATAGTAGAAAACACAAAGTGAAACTTGGTTGTTTAGTATTTCTACTACACTAAAAGTAATTTTTAAAATTCCAATTTGAAGTTCAGTTGCATGTTTGATTCGCGGTAGAATACAATTTAAAAATCATGCCAGATTATATGTCTTGAATCCCGATTTTATTGCATGAGCCTGCCGGCATACATATTTAATTGAATACCATGCCGGTTCCATGTGCCGGCTTTGTATATTTGATCAATACTATGTCGTTTTCATTTGCCTATTTTGTTATAAACTCTGTACTAAAATCCCACAGTACCGGCATTCCTAATATCTATTTGACGATGCCAGTTCCCAATGCCGGCAGTGTCGATATGTTAACTTACTATGCCGGTTTTTGTTGCAAAAAAATGTTAATTCTCTGTCTAAAATTCAAAGACAACCGGCATGGTATTTTAATTAATTAGAATGCCGGCACTTATGTTATGTTCGATTTCTATGCCGGCTGTCATTATATAACTCAGTTTACATATTGGAACATAGGTCTAAAGCAGCACAAAAGAACAAAGGAAAAGGCAAATCTGTTTTAGAAGCAAAACGTAAGTCTTCTCGACGTAGCCGTCCTGATACGGCTACTTTTAAGGTAAAAATTCGGGATCCACCTATAAGCTACTCAACCATCAGTGATGATGATGATGAGTGGGAAACATATCATGTACCCGAACGAGCAGGTGGCTCATCCTCACAAGCAGGTGGCTTAGGACAGACTGATGTCGGAGTTGAAGCCCCTAAGGATAATGAAAAGGCACCCCCAGCCCACCTTCCTGATAAATATGACATGATTCCAGACCACGATGATGGCAAACATTGGGGTGAACCGATAAACTCGCAACTCTTATTTGCCTACAAACACTCTTGGGCTCGTTGGATCTATCAAACTTATGTAAGACTTTTGCATCTTGTTATTATATTATTTATCTGTGATCAAGTGAATGCAATTAACTTTGGTGTGTTTTTATAGGACCACAAGAACGCCTTCCGTGTTAGCCACCATCAACAATCGGATGTATGGCCTTTGAAATATGAGTGTGACGTTGTTAAAGCAATAGTCAAAGCATCTGGGTTGTATCCCGCGATAAAAAATTATGTGGCCACTGATACCGTCACGGCGAACTGCTTTTTGGAGTGGTTTTTTGGTGAAACTGATACCATGCATTTTCCTTTTTGCAAGATGACCATTATCCCTGAAGATGTCCAAAGGATAATAGGTCTAGAGGTTCTTGGGAAAGCTGTTAAGGTAGGAGATGACTCTAAGGACCTAGGATGGGACAATATCTATGAGCTGACTAAAAAGTTGTTTGGATGGGACAAGGAAACCACTTTGGAAAATATGTACAAGACAAGGCGTTCCCAGACAAATACTATCACATTCGTCAAACTCGTTGAATTGTTTGGGAACACGAAGAACAAGGAATTGAATCCCGAACAAGTCCAGCAAACTGTTGCGGCTTATATGTTGTTCATCTTAGGCTACGTTATATTCCCTGACGTTAATGGTAACATGGTGCATATGAACAACCTACAATACTTGGATCCGTTGGAAAAGGTTCATGAGTATTCATGGGGCACTGCTTTCTTGGCACATTTTTTGGCAAAAATGCGTCGAGCTTCTAAGGCGAACGCCCGTCAATTTAATGGGGATTTCACTGTACTTCAGGTATAGTCAACTACTTATTTTTTGATTGTTGTCATTAAATTTGTTATTTTCCAATTATTTATTTTCTTATACATTTCATTGGAACGATCTTTCATTGGCGTAGATGTGGTCTTATGAACACTTCACAAAATTGTTCATACGGTATAAAGGATTGAATATTTTCACTGAATATCAAGAGAATAGGCCCCTAGGTCAGAAATACTACTTCGAAAATACCCCAAGGCCCAATAACAAAAAACGGTTATTAGCAATGAGATTGGCTTTGGACTCGGTGGCTGTCCAAGATGTTGTGTTTGACCCATATATGAATGCCAGAGGAGTTTACTTGCAAAGGCATGACAATGTTTCATTTTACAACGGACCGTTATTTCATCCAAAAGGATTTGTTATGCACAACCCTCGCCGTGTAATGCGCCAACTTGGGTACAAGCAGAAAGATCTCATGGATACATCTTATCAGAAATTCTCTCATGACTTTCCTCAATGCCAATTAAATGAGAACCATACTCTCGTAGTTTACGACCCAAAACCTATTCTTGCACATTGGAGTGAAAGGGAAGAAGAAGGACTTGTGTTGGATAGGGATGATTGGGAATTGGCTGAGAACGGTTATGAGAGTGAACCAACCTTCCTAAGAGGCCATCGTAAGTTCTCGCATCCTGATGTTGTACGCTCGGATATCGTAGTTGTTCCTCCACCACCAGCATGTCCCTCCACAACTCCGGAAACTGTACCCGCACTTCTACAGCTCGTTACGTTGTTGGTACGTACGTCTTGTTCATTACCATTCTTTTAATCTATATCTATGAACTTATACAATTGTATACTAAGTACATGTTTAAAATTTCCTTAACAGCGTCGGCGGATTGGAAACTTGTCAAAGTTATTTAAGAAAAAGAACAAGAAAGGAGAGGTGATGACCCAGAAAGAAATGGAGAACGTCGAGCAAAAGATGGACAAAATTGAATATCCGGAGGCAAAAGACTTGTGGGGCGAAAGGAAGAAGAGGGTACACAAGAAGCCAAGAACCGAGTGATCGTGTGTTTCTTCTATAATATTAGTTTGGTTTGAACAATCTAGTGTTGGTTTATGTTTGTTTGTGAGTCTTGAACAATGTGTTTGTTTGTGTGTCTTGCTAAACTCTTTGCTTGACTTGGTTTATGTTTGATTTGTTTTCGGTTTGGAACCACATAACTTTGGAGTTTGTTCTTGTATACAATCTAGTATTTTTGTTATATTTATTATGTTGATAAACTTGTGTCAAATTACCTCTTTTACAGAATTTGAATGTGCCCAGATCACTTAAATTTCTAAGTTTTTCTTCAGTACCGGCATGCTCGAAAACATTAAAAGCAATGTCGGTTCTCTAAATGACAGAGTTCCGGTATTTAATTGTGTTTGGATACTATGCCGGCTGTCTGTAATCTCCATGAAAAATATGATTTTGACATAGTACTGGCACAGTTATGAAGTTAATTTCAATGCCGGAAAGGTCACTGATTTCTCTGGAAGTTTTTTCTGCATTTCCGGCATGGGTTCAAAAAAAAGGCTACGCCGGTACATTAGTTCCGGCGTCGTAATTATAAAACACAACTATGCCGGCATGGGCATCAAAATATGATTTAATGTTTACAATTCGGACTTCTAAAAAAAACAAAACGTTGCGTACTACTGAACCACATAAATCCAAATTACTCATCGTCGCCTCCACACGTAATCGGTTGCATCTTCTCCTCTTGGAGAGGTTTTTTTGATAAGGCCAACGCATCCCAAAATTGGTGATTCTCCTCATACGATTCCATCCATCCCTTCCAGATATTGGGATCTAGACCCTTGTTTTTAATCATCCCACAGATAGGTGGCAATGGACAATTTTATTTGAGTTTTAGAATAACGAAATGATTACCGTTCACGAACGCCAAAAAAACTCTTCTCTTCTTAAGGGATCCTTCGCATTTTTGCCACTTTGGGGTAAATGTTACTTCTACGGTGGGGGTAAAATAATGAACAACACATCTAAATATATCCGCCACTAGATGCCCACAAAGCGGCATTCTCATCCAATATTCAGAAGGAAGAAAGTTCATCTGTTGCTCGGGCCCCAATACTTGAGCATGCATATCATCAAACCCCTCGCCTACACCAACCAATTGCTCATAAAATCTCCTCTTGTTCACAAGTTGTTCGGCCATCCTCATTCTAGCATATTGGCATGGTGGCATACCTCTACTAACCGTCGTGTCAAAGATTCCTAATTGTTCGGTCACAACATGATAGCCACAATTTGCATCTTCGTCGACATCATCCGTATTTAAAATATACTCGCGAATAACCTCAGGAAGTTGGTCTATGTAAGACTGTATCTTGGTATGATAACTTCTAATTGTCCTACCTGTTCTGGGATCCTTATACATCTTCATATTACCCTTTTGTAACAATAATATATCCAAACCATCCTCTGCAATCTCTACACTTGCAATGTCTTCGATATGTGATGGGAGTCCGTACTTCCTTGGCCTACCCCTTTGCCTTGGAACTAAAACTACATCAACTTTGCTATCACTTTGGTTTGTCACCTAGGGAACCTGAAATATCAAATTGCCATATTGAGGAAAACAGGATTTGAGAATCATCACCTTGTTGTTCAGTGAAGAGATTTCAACGGCAACAACAATGGAATTGACGTCACTACAGAAATGAAGAGAGTTTTACGATCTGCGGTGCTTTCGTGCAGCAAACAAAGTCAACTTCTGTTTCGGCTTGTCTATAATGATGATGTCTCGGCAGCAGTGGTCGATGGAGCAATGAAGGTGTGTCGACTGGTGGAGGTGCTTAAAAGGTAGAGAAGAGAACAGAAAGTGATGCCGTCACTGCCGTTTGGTGATTAGGGTTGAAGCCGTTGATGGTTTGCTGCCATGAAGAAGAGGAGCTGAGGAAGTAAAGAAGATGCCGAGATCTAGAAGGACAGAGATTGAACTTCAATTGTTGCTGTGGTCGTAACTGGAATGGAGTTGGCCGTGGTTGAGCTGTTGCAGGTGCAACTGATGGAGGAATCGAAACAGCAAAGAAGTAAAGATGTAGTCAGGATTCTTGTTAATGATCGAGTGAACCAGCTGATTGCAGCCAAGGGAAGAATGGATGATAACTAGTGGTGATCGAATTCAGGGTCATTAGATGGAGTTGTTGTTCGATTCAATTCATGGACTCAAGATGGCCAATATAATGGTGTATGTAACAGCAACAACCTGACCCCTTTTCCTTGGAACCTCGAATGGAAATGGTACGCTCAGAGATTCCTGCTAAGTCTCAGTCGGCAACAGCTGCTATATAAACGAACAAAGACAGAAAAGAGAGGGGCTGGAGTTTTGATTTTTAGAGAGGTCGGCGGCCACAGAGCCGAAGAAGAAGAACTTGAGAAGGAAAAAGGACAGGCGCAAGGGGTTTGTTCTCATTTTCCGATTTGTTGTTCTTTGTCTTTTGAGAAAGCCATGTGTTTGATGATGTTGAAACCACAAGAAGTTTAGGCTATTTTGAATTGAATAAAATTGAGCAAAAGACTATTATGATTTGATTTGATTAATTCCATGATCTTATTTATTTTCCTTGGAACCTCATAATTGTTAGGATAACAAATATATTTGTCTACTTATTTGATATTCCATGCTGGGTTAAATCTTTTGATGGGGTATCCTAGAATGGGTAATTGGCTAATGCAATTTGATGGTGCATGCTCGGTTTAGTCTTTTGATGTGCCATGCTTGTTGTTCTTTGACACTAAATGATGATGATACGAATAGAAATAGTGGTGGATACTTTGGATTGGTCTCATTATTAGTTTAATTTTATTATTTCGTTTTCAATTATAAAAATTCAAAAATATTGTTGGTTTATCCAGTATTTTTCCTGTGGGAACATTTGCCTCGTCTACTAGTTAGACATCGACATTGTTATTATAATATAGGTATCTCCAGAGCCTATCACCCCTTTTCCTTGGAACCTCCGCTAGATCGACTATGGGTATGGCTTCAGAATGCTCACCTTGTTGTTCTTTGTCACTTGTTGTTCTTTGACACTTGATGATGATGACACTTTGATGATACCTTGGAGGCCTACCCCTTTTCCTTGGAACCTCGACTATGGGTATGGCTATGCTCACCTTGTTGTTCTTTGACACTTGATGTGATACCTTTGGTGGCCTACCCCTTCCTTGGAACCTCCGAATGCTCACCTTGTTGTTCTTTGACACTTGATGTTGATATCTTTGGAAGCCTACCCCTCTTCTTTGGAACCTACGATGAGTTAGCTTTTGGTGTGGATACGGAGTCCTTCGTTTGTTGTTGACCTAGCGGTTCCTTCCTCGGACTACCTCTTTCGTTTGGAACCTGCGCTTCCACGAACCTTTGTTCCAAAATCTCACATGCGGTTAGATCTCGTTTCTTACTTGCCGCGAGTTCTTCTTCACGTTGAATCATTTCTTTCAATTCTATCCTTTTTTTTTCCTTTTTTTTTAGTTTGTGGTCTACCTATTGGATCTCCCTTTCTTGGCTCTTCGCTTTGTGCGATCCATGGACGAGTAATTAGCCTTAGTTGGATCAACAAGACTTGCCGGCTTACCGAGGTGCCACGTGAGTAAGCTTCGAAGAATTCCTTTGCTTCGTTCGTATCCCATGGAGATTGCCCGGGATCTCCCGAAGGGGGAGGGTCGAAAGATAGTTGCTTCCAAAACGGATCAATAACCTCAATAGGTGTCACTTCTTCATACTTCACAAGCATATGACTACACAGAAGCCCCAATGAAGACATGTCAGGACAAATACACACATCACCCGGTTTTTCGTAATTTTTCTCATATTCCATTTGTCTCATCATATGTTTTATTTCCCAATGAGAGACGTTGAATTCTATTCCTTGGAGAAACTTACCATAACGAAGAAATTAAGTCATCCTTTCCATTGAGCTTTTCTCAAAAGCCTCTTTGATCCTATTGATATCTTGCTTAAAGTATTGCTCTATTGCCTTGGTGACCGTAACCACATTGCCTTGACCGGACTGGATGAGATCTTTAAATCTCCCATGAGCGGACTCAGCTGCACTAGTTGCTTCACTCTTGAAGTATCTATACCGGTTTGTCCATGCACGCACAAATTTTTCCTTGAACTTATCCAACCATTGAGTCCGACAATACCCATTGATGATAATCGGATAAACTACGTTCCAATCGGCAATAAACTTCTTCAATCTATTTTCGTACATAACCTCGGTAAGAGACCAATAAACTTTCTCCCAATCTCTTAGAAATTCCAACCACTTTTTATGATTTTCCGCATGTTCTTTGTCCACTCGCTCCTTTATCTTGCCTCTCTCATCTTCTTCTTCTTCGAGGGATAGTTTGTTCTTTCGAACATCTTCCTCTAGTTGTACCATCATTCTTTTCTTAATATCCGCCTTTGCGGGTTCAAATAAGGCATGGAAAGTTTTTATCACATTATTACGTATATGATATGTACATAGGAAATTTTGTGCGTCCGGGAAGACGTCGGATATTGCTTTCATTAATGCGTCATCGTTATCGGTTACGATGACCCTCGGAAGTTGATTTTCCCGGAAGAACAATTTCAGTTGTCGTAATTCCCAATGATAATTATAGTCCCTCTCGTTTTCCATTAAACACCAAGCCAATGTGAATGTTACCTTGTCCGAGGTTTGCCCCACGAAGTTGAACAATGACATATTGTATTTGTTTGTCTTGTAGGTGCAATCCATCAAAATAACACCACAACATGTATTTGCCAATTGTGAAAGCAAAGGATGCGAAATGAATATTTGAATGGGCTTCTCGTCCGGCCCTCTTTTAATGATATGCGTGTAGTTGTGATCCCAAACTATCTTCTCAAATTCTTGCATAACGCTCCTCCCTTACCATTCCACCCTTCTAATAGTTGCTTGTGCGGCATAAATTGTACGTAGAGAAGACACGTTAGTCTCATCCTTTTCCTTGAAGCCTCTGAGAATTTGTCTCAGTTTGATAAGTGCTTTGGTCAATCTCTTTACATCCTCGAACTCGTCAGGTTTTAGCTTCACAACTAAGGAGTGACCGACAAAATCTTTCGGATCCCGGTGGTTATGACAGCCACACAAAACCTCACAATCCCAATTGTTCATGTCATTTAAACGGAATACAAGCTTAAACGGGCAATTATTCTTCCTCGTACGAGTCTTGTATACCCTATTAGTCTTCTTTGGATATACATAATCCTTTATCTTGTGGCTATTCTTGTCCTTGTATTTCCCACTTCTCTCGCAAGTCATCTCAAAACGCCTCTTCGAACCTTCGGTATTCCTCACCAACACACGCATGTTCTTAAGAGACGTTTCTTTAGCCCAAGCGATTGCTTCCTTTCGATCTGTTATTCCCTACATAAGAACAATTTCACGTTCATTAGAAGGTTCATTACTAGCAATCCATTAGTAAAGTTCAAGATACTAGGTGAAAAGTATTCTTTGGGTCACATAGGAGGGATTTTATAGTATTCCGACGTATCCCGATAAAGCGGCTTTGCATTTGTTGGATCAATATATGTCACCACCTAAAGATCGAATGAAAATTAGTTCCAAACAAAATTAAAACACTATGCCAGAAACCCATACCGGCATGCTCGACCATTGTTCCGGCATAGTCTAAGTTAACCAAAACGGAAGACCAAATTTGAAACCTATTCCGACATAAATGTTTCATTAGAAAACAACGCCGAAATCACGGGTGATGGCATTCTCGTAATATAATGTCCCAAGCCGGTACAAAATTCCGGCATTGAAAATAATTGATATTGAAGGCCGGTTTTGGTGCCGGCATTATCGATATTGATGGTACCACGCCGGTACCCGGTTCCAAGGCTGATGTTTATTAAGTTTCAATGCCAGTTTTAGGTTTGGGATGGTACTATTTCCTGTATGTTTTTCATGCAGCACCGGCATGGTAACCTATCAATGAAACCATGCCGGTTGAATATTTCGTAGTATATTCCTTGGTAGGTAAAAAGGTTAACTGCGTACCGGCATAGTTTTTTAGAAGAATGATATGCCGGATCAAAATTTAAAATGGGGGATATCAGTCTACCGGCATGGTCGTAGTATGAATACCATGCCGGTACCCTGACTACCGGCATGTGATTCATACAACCACAATGCCGGCACCTAGGTAATTCAGTTGAAAAAATGGCGGGTTTAAAGAAAAAATTCGATTTTTCAACATCTTAGCAGCTTTACCTGTGTGTTGGGGATGCTACTATGTTGTACAAGTTTACTTTCTTGTGTTGGTTCCTCAAGAAACTCTCCATACTCGTCAAAATCATCATTCAAGGGTGTTGGCTCAACAAAGAGTTGCAATTGAGAGTTGTTGTCGTTAGCTGAAGATTCAAGATATGCTCCTTGTTGTAGTTGAGCTAAAGATTCAGCAGCAACGATTCTCTCTTCACAATCATCCTCCATTTTTCCAAAAAAATTTCTCTCTCAAAATATTTTTCCCTCCTTCTACTCTCACCTCACTAACCCAAATTCAAATAAAACACACACTAATCATTTATAAAAAATCTTATGATTTTACTAATTATTATTAATCACTAATCCTGATTAATGAGGGGTAGATTAGGTATTACGTAAAATACTTAGATAAGGGGTGACCCCGAATTGATATCTGGATCCAGTTTTTGTCCTTTTCTTATATCCCCCAATTTTGCGTTCTTAATTATAGGTAAAGATAACTATATATTTTATTTTTTCAAGATACACAATTGACAATTATAAAATGGTAACTTTTAAGTCTTTTTAAGAGGATACTAAATGATTGATTGCATAAAGAAGGCTTTCAGGCCGGGCACCGAGACCAGGATATCAGGCCGGGGATCATAATTAATTGTAAAACCTGAGCCCGCCCAATAAATTAATCCAGGTCAGGCCAGGCGGCCCGCGACGGGCCATAACAGGCTTTGGGATAGTTTGGGTACAAGCAGGCTCAGACGGGTACAGGCAGGCCGAGTATTTTCGGGTATTATTTACACCCCTACTACAAGTGTCCTTGGCTCATATCTTTGGGTTAGCTTACCCATGTGAAGGTTAAAGCTTGCGATCATACAAGGAGCCAGTTATAAACAACCTGGCATTTTTATGGGCGACCCCAAAAGAATTAGGGCGACTTTTTTATTCCCAACCCATATACAACGTTAAGGGTTGTCCTAAAGGCTAGTAAAATTCGTTAATGCCCTTATATAATCGGAAGTCATTTTGTGTCCAATTGTTCATACTGAATCGGGAGTTAAGTAACTCAAAGATACTACCGATTAATATATATTTGTGTCAAAGGCTTGTCTGCCTTCTATCACAATCGATAAGAACATTTATTTATTTTTGGCAAAGAGAGCTTACATATTATTGATATAAGAGTTTGACATCATAGTTACATGCCCAAATTGGCTATAATCTTGAGGATTATACCTAGTGTTCACATTGTTGGTATTCATAGAATTCATGTTGCCCGCTGTTATGCTTGAACTCCCTTTCTCATTAACAGAATTCTTGAAAAGACCCCTTTTTGCGCCATCCTTTGCAGCATTTCTGGCTACGCCTTCCTTCAATCCTCTACTAGATAGATTAAGAGTCTCTCTTCCACCCCCACAGATTGTGTTGACATTACCAAGAGCTCCATAATCAGAACCATCCATACTTTCCCCGCTAGAACCATTATCACTAACCGTGTCTTCTCTTCTATAATTATTAGTACTGTCTTCATCTTCTGGTGAGAAACCCATTGTAGAACGTGTTCTATCTCTAGACAGAGTCATTCTGTCTATTGTTTCAAGCCAGTTCTTCATATTTCTCTCCTCTTTATCAGACCAGGACCGGTCTTCCCCAAAAAGCAACCTAAGTCTAAACATTCCCATAAGAACAACATTAACTTCTATAGTATTACATAAATTAACTTCAAAAGATTTAGAGCTATCATAACATCTACTGAATTCCTTATCTAATAGGTAGTTCTTCAAATCTACTTTTCCTTCTAACTGAGTAGAGTCACCAGAGGACTCTTTCACCTGCCAAGACACTGCGATATTTTTACATTTTAACTCAGACAGCCACTTCATCACAGATATCCAAGTCTTCTTCATGTCTATTCTTTCTACTCCTTTTGGTGCACTGATGCACCTAACTCCCCTGAATTTTCCTGCGTAATCTGTTGCAAACATAGTTATGTAATCATTAGTGTCACTCTTGTTATTGAACATAGTCAAATAAGCTTTTCCTTGTTTTTTGTCTTCAAACCCTGTCTTCTTAGTAGATTCCAACTTCTTTACTGCCAAGATATGAGTCAATATTTGAAAAGTTGTGAACTTGTAGTTTGGTTTGCTGCCATTAAACACTTTCTCACACCTGGTTTTCCAAATGAACCACATAATAATAGCACAAATGTTCTCCCAGCTAACATCATCATGATTGAATTTTTTGTTGTTTTGAAACCAAGTTCTAATCCAGTTATCCAAGTTGTTACTCCTAGTTTTCATAGTCTTGGTGTTAAAAGGCAATTGATTCCACACATTTTTAACAAAACTACAGTGCATAAATAAATGAACTAAATTCTCAACAGAGTCATTACAGAGAGAGCACATAGTGTTTATTTCAGGTAAAATTTTGGAGATTCTTTCCCCCACAGGGAGAATATCATGCAAACACTTCCATAAAAAGACTTTAATTCTAGGCATCAATTTCATATTCCACATTCTTTTCCAAGTACTTGACCTAACACCAGCACTACTAAGAGACTGATTATAATCTACACTTAGTTGTTTATACAAAGATTTTACAGAAAAATCTCCATCTGAAGTCAGACTCTACCTGAGTCTGTCCTTTTTGTTGACATTAATTTTAATCTTTAAGATTTTCTGTATCATTTCATTATCAAAAAACATTTTAAGTTTTGTAAAATCCCAGTCAGTAGACTCTTCATTGAAAAGATCACAAACTTTTGTTAAACCTTGAACCCCAAAGGAATGTAATGTTTGGATAGCATTATCATCACCGGGGATCCACTTATGGATTAGGATATCAATATACTTCCCATTGTTGACCTCCCAGTAACCATACTTTCGCAGATGTTGAAAGCTTTTCGCTATCCCTTTCCATAACCAAGAAGCAGTAACCTTAATTTTAAAATTCTTGTCCAGAATATCACCATTAGGAAGATACTTAAGTTTAAAAATTGTAGCCCACAGAGACTCAGGGTAGGACACAAGATGCCACCCTAATCGAGTTATCATAGCTTCATTCATTATTTTGAGATTTCTAAACCCTAATCCCCCTTCTAATTTGGTTTTACAAACTGGTTCCCACAGTTAAACAAAACAAATAAAACCTTTGTTGTTGGAAAATGACAAGTTATTTGAGTCTACGCTTACTGATTTCATCTTTTAAAAAGTTCCTTTATAGTCATAAAATTCAACATGAGCAACATTAATTTTCTACAAACTATTAAGAAATACACTATTCTTTGGAGAATCCAAAATTTCAAAAGGTTTTAGTATAATCCACTCCCCGTGTTTAAATAGTACACGAAGTGAAGAACAATGTGCATACTCGTGATAGATTTTAACGCCATAAGTTTATGAAGTTGAAAATATTTGTCACACTTTTGTACCCATCCCTAAGGGTTATCTCCACTGAATCGTGAAAAATAAAGTTTGGGAACTCGATTGTGGAGTTGTTGAGACCCACCAGGTGTGAGTAAACCAAACATTGGACTTCTTCCATGAGAATCTCATCTTATTTGTCCACCTGAATCATCCAGAGTAAATCTCTTGGTTGGAGAAGAAGAATGAAATAACTCATATATCCTTCCAAAACCAGTATCAACTCGTTGATGAAGCTTGGTCATCCGATCTTCAAATATCAGAAGGCGTTCAATAATTCCATCCAACTTTTTCCAATCTAGTTTTTGTTGATAAGCGACATCTTTCACTGTCGGATTACCAAAACCATTCATTGGAAAAAGAAAATGAATGATTCTGATGCCAAATGTACTTTGCTTAGTACATATTGGTATCAAGAAATCCAATCAAGTAACCTCTAGTTCAAAAGAACGCAGCCGAAGTATAACTTCAATTAATATTCAAATAAAGAAGAAAAGGTTCTCTCGTTACACATTTATAGCCAAGCACCTTAACCCTAAAATCGCATTTGGACACCAGAAGTAGAAGTCATAAGTAAAATTATTTTGCTTTAGTAAAAGTTAATTTTTTTAGGGCTATTTTGTGTTTCCTCCCCTCCCAAGATCGCTAATTAGCGTTTCCTCCCCAAAAAGATCGAAATTAGTGTTTCCTCCTATCGTTACATTTTCCATCCAAAACTCGGTTAGCTGAGTCAGCATTATTGTACACATGGTACATGTAATAATAATTTTGGTAAAATCCCTAATATATCCTCGTCTTCTTCATTAAAAAAAAAAGTTGATTCACAGCGGTCATCTTCTTGACTTGATTTCAAAATCAAACCCATAGCAAACACAACCACCAAATCCATTCCCTCTAAACAAAACCCATTCTTAATCTCATATCACCACAGACTCCTCCATTACAGCGATGATAACCACTTCAGCAGCACCAGATTTGAGTCCATTTCTTTGTTGTTCAATTTCGAATCAAAATAAAACCCATATCTTATGCAACTAAACAGACCCATATGAATCCCCTTCTCGAGTTTTCAAACAACTATTAATTCCATCATAATGAACCACAAACCTTTACCAATTCCCAATCTGACTTCTTTTTTTTTTTTTTTTTCCGTTTCACTTCTTCTTTAACCTTTCTCTTACAATTAATTCAAACTCATTTACTTTTCTCCACTCATAACCCATGAACAACAACGTCTCTCGGATTCAATCAGAACCAACATCGTCTGCTGCTTATTCTCTTTCTTTATTTTAGATGAAATTTATGAAATGTTTGATATAAATCTGTGCTGGATTTGGATTTTGCAATAAAGTGGATGAGTTCTTTTAAGTGTTTTGAATGAGATTTTGTTGTCATGAAGCTTCAGAAACTAGGGTTTGAGCAGAATTTGGGGATTACTGTTATGAACTGAAATTGGGTTCGATTGAGAAGGTTAATGAAATTGTGATGCCATATGGAGAGATGGGTTATGTTTGATTTCGGAACTGAAATGGGTTTGGTGATGATCGAAGGAGTCTTCTGTGTTGTTGCCGAGCAGACGAGAGAGATTTCAAAGATGGGTTTAGTTTGATGCTAATAAATAAGTTAACAAAGATTGGGTTGCAGTCAGATTTGATTTTGGTTTGCTTCTGAATCTGAGATATATGAATGGTTGTTGTTGTTGACATCGAGTAGAAGAGAAGGGGATATTCAGTTGTTTCCGAGTGAGTTAATTTTACAGGTTTTGAAGATTAGAAGCAATAGGACGAACGGGAGATGATGTTGCCGGTGTTAAATCTCCACCATCCATTATTTCACTTTATCTACCACCATTAGATTAAATTTGTATGGGAGGGTATTTCGGGTACTTCTATTTACACGTGTGCAGCTAACCGAGTTTTGGATGGAAAAGGTAACAATAGGAGGAAACACTAATTTCAAATACATACCTTTAGATTTCCCTTCATTTTTTACCCCAGAAAAAATCACGTTGAAGAGCATAAATTTTTTTAAGAGTATATTTTGGAATACGAAAGGAATTCATTTGGTAATTAGGGATAGTTTCAATAATTGTTTTGTCTAGAACCCCTCTTCCAGCACCCGACAGATTGATGCATTTCCAACCTTTCAATCTACTAGCTATTCTTTCCACTATTGTGTCACGCCCCAACTCTTAAACCTGCTTAGCTAATAATAAATTAACCTAAACCTGCAATAACAGAATCTAGATCTCCTAGCTTAAGGAACGTAAGTTCATAAAGTAAAACAAAACTAATACCCGAACACTCTGATTACTTCATATATGAAAACTCTCAAATGTTATGAATATATTAATGTGATGTTTACAGATAAACTAGAATTCATAAATATAAAGATACATAAACGTTCTTAATCTGCCAAAACTTCGAACAACGAAACAAATATCTCCATGCGCGCCATCACTTCTGAAATCTGAAACTGTAGTGGGAACGAGTGAGCACATCATCCCAAAGGGTGCTCAATGGAAACATATAACTCTCATGTAATCACCAACATGCATCACAGTTCTACTAAAGAAAATACAGTAAACATGTTTACACACAACATAGAGCAGAAGATTGCTTCAACTCGCTTCCCCATACATTGCGTCCATAGTGGCAATATCCGTGAAAGATCCACCACCGAATGGATCTACGAGAAACGAATTAAACAACCTAAACATATGTTATCCCAACCTCGGCTCACTCAATAGAGAATATGATGCTAGGAATAACTCCAGTCTCAAATGATAGCATGAATCCATGTACCGTAAGATATTATTGTGGAATGAGTACACCTCATAAATCCAAATGCCACCATCTAAGTCTAGAATATAATAAGGTTTTTGATTACTATGATCTGACCCCGCACAGCAGGTTCACAAAAGGCCCAATCATTATTCGTAGGCCGAAGTCTCCAAATAATGACCATATCCAGTCATGAACCTAAAATTTCTTCCTAAGTCAAGGTCATAGTAACCCAGTCATACTACTAAGACTGAACAAACAAGTATGATATGCACATAGTGAATTCCCCAAATAAAATGTAGTATATATAATAATCAACCGGGGTAAAGCCGGACTACTAGGTAATAATCAAGCGGGGTAAAGCCGGACTACTATCTTAAGACAATAAAAAGTAATACTAATTATCCGGGGTAAAGCTGGGCTACTAAGTAATATTCAAACAACGTAGCATTGCCCTACTAAACTTAGCAAAGAGCTATGGGGAATCACAGACAATCTTCGCGGGGAATCACCCAACGCATATCACACAACATACCCATTCAATTACAACCAACATGCTCACAGAAAATAAGGACTCATCATGCTCGCAGATAAAGTAACTTAATGATTACAAAGAGGTTACAAAGTTCCCACCTGACATTGAAGGCAACCCACGCCTACCTTGAAATCCACAATCCCCTGGTTCATCCTCTGAATCGTTCGTTGTTAAATACGTCTAACTGTTAATCACACAAGCACTCTAAGAAATTAGCCAAAAGGCTCATACAAGGCTCATATCAGAATCTCATATAATTCTCTAGTTATAAGCTAAGTGAACTATCTAATGGTTCTACACTCTTTTCAATTTCTACCATTATCATATCAAAGGTTTACTAATTCAATTTGGTTGGTTCTATATTTCATTCAATGGGTCTTATGAATATCTACATCTTTGTAGAAGGAACCAATGAACAATTCGGACCACAAGGGGTCCAAGGGGTCCAAAACACCAATTTAGGAAAATAGGGTCCACCCTAGTCAACTAACGGTCGCTACCAGTCAAACTAACTGTCAAAGGTCAACTAATAGTCAACGCCCAGTCAAAGGTCAAGTCCAGGGTCAACATGTCAAGGTCAAGTCAACTCAAAGGGTTAACTCGGTCAACAAGTCAAATAGGAATCGGTCTGGGTTTACTCAGTCAACAAGACTGATTCAGGTAAGACAAGCTAAGGCCCTTGTACTGGCCACTACACAAAATGCACACACATGATGCAACAGAACTCTACAACCTATCTAATTGCAATCTTCAACTATAACCTCCCTTATATCCCTTTCAAATACAAAGCTAATCACATAAACTCAATACAATTCCATCATCTCACAACAACTCCAATTTCATTCCTTTTTGCAAATTCACACCACCAGACCCATTTGCATTTTGAACTCAAACTCAAACCTTTGCAATGACATTGCAACTATTTTCAGCATCCAACAACTTAAGTACCAACACCAAACCACCATATTACATCTAAACCACCCACATTATAACTCACAGCTTCACCTGCAACTTCATTAAACTTCAGTTGCACCACCAGGCCACAATTACAATCAATCTAAAATATTAAAATCTTGTTTACTTATTCAACATCAACACATCTCTTTAACTCAACCCTACTAAAAATCATATCGCTAGTTCACTCCAAGTATCTCAAGATTCCTCCTTGTATTTAAAACACTAATTCTCATAACCTGGAATTCATACACCATCCCCATCTCCACTGCTACTGCATATCATCAGCACCAGTTCATAACCATCACCTTCGTTATCATTATCACAATTCAAAACAGCTCAGCAACCATTTCAGCATCAAAACTAACCTCACTTCAATCTCTTCATTGCCTGTAACTTGAGTTTCATCAACTTTATTACAACCAATCACTCAACAGCCGCACATCCTGCAATCCATTTTACTTCTAGACTTATACTCATTTGTATCGACTGCAATATCAGTTTCATCTCCACTAACATATCCCTATCACCAGTTCAATTCAAAATTAAACTTCACATCCCCTGTATCTCAACAATACCTAAACTACAGCCACAAATCCATTTCATTCCATTGTCACCTCAATCCACAGTTTCATTACCATCTCTAATTCCTTTGTTCTTCACCCAAATTCAGAACTACATTGGAAATCCCTAATTAAACTTCTTTCCCTAAGAGTCTAAAATCAGTGACCCAAAATCGTTTAATGCTTCTAGATTATAACACATCAACTCTTCCTCAATTCATCACTGTTAAACTTACCTTCTTCATCTTTAATTAAAACTCAAGAACCCCATACTTCATCTTCAATTCATCTAAACCCTAACCCGTAACTCAATTTCTTAAAGAAACTAAAATTAAACCTTATACATCTAATTACACTTCAATTAAGAGCAAACCCATCATAAATAACTCGATTAATCAATCATCTCAAACAATAGACCCTCGAATTAATAAAACCCTAATTTACCTTTTCTATGTTGTTTCTTCCCGTGAACGAACAACTTCAGCACCATCACCATCGCCTTCAATCAATTAGAATAATCAAGCTTTACAAGATTTCTCATGCAAAGAAGCTCAAATCTCCGAGATTGAATCAACAGAGGGGAGAAGAAGAGAAACAGAGAAGAAGAAGAAAGAAGAAGAAAAGAGAAGAATGAATTCTCTTTGAGACGTGTAGGTGATAAGGACAATAATAATTATTGAGGCACCCAGATAATGGATAAGGGCTGCCAGGTCGGTTTAAAATGCCATATCACTGATAATATCTTCTTAGTCTGGTATCCGAATGACACGTTCGAGTAGTCTATTCCGCACAACTTTTCGAGATTTATCTAGTGATACTGGTTTCGTATTTGGATCGTTGTTAGATTAGTTTCTATTAATTAAAATCTATATTAACTAATCGATTCATTAGAGACTAAATCGTTTCTTGACTAGTCTAATAGCGTTGACGAGCTTGAGGGTCCTTACATATTGGTTCAAAACAAACAATTTTATAAGTGTTAGTAAATAAGGGGGAACCAAGATATCTATCATCCAAATTTATTTTTTGAACTTTAAGGATTTTTATCATTATCCTTTGGAACTTGTTTGGGACTTTACTACTGAAGAAAATTCCAAACTTTTGAAAATTTATTAGTTGCCATGAACCTTCACAAAATTTAGTAAAGATATTTAGAATGTTTTTACTTTCCACTAAGTCAGCATTGGCAAAGATCAAACAATCATCTGCAAACAACAGATGATTGATCGGAGGAGCATTCTTGGTAATTTTAATAGCATGAATCAGACCTTTTTGCTGAGATAGCATCAGATACCGGGAAAGAGCTTCCATACACAAAATGAACAGGTAAGGAGATAGCGGATTTCCTTGCCGTATTCCTCTTGTAGGGAAGAAGATTTTACCAGGTGAACCATTTAAAAGCACTGCAGAACTAGTAGTTTCAATACACTGCTTTATTAGATTGAACCATTCATTTCCAAATCCCATTTTATTAAGAACAACTAATAAGAAATTCCATTATACCCTATCAAACGCCTTAGACATATCTATCTTAATCCCCATGTACCCTTTTTTCCACTCTTTCTTTTTCATCGTATGAATTAGCTCATGCGCAATCACTATATTATCAAAAATTTGTCTATTTGGAACATACGCAGACTGGAAAGGGGAGATAAGTTTATCAAGCAAAGGTTTCATACGATTAGAAAGTAATTTAGAAATTATTTTTTACGTCGTATTGCACAAACTTATTGGTCTGAAATGGGAGGCTTCATCAGGAATTTTGGTTTTAGGATAAGAGAAATAAAGCTATTGTTTAATTCTTTTAGAATAAAACCACATGAGAAAAATCTTTGAACCATATTCACAATATCAGAAGACACGAGATCCCAGTTTTTTTTTGGAAAAAACACGCAGGGAAACCATCTGGCCCTGGTGAGGAATTAGGCGCCATGTTAAACACAACATTCCTAATTTCATCATAACTTGGAATAGCCACAAGGCTACAGTTATCCTCAGAAGTTACCAGACAGGGTATATTAGAAATCAAATCATCATCAACAACAGGGTTAGACGTAGAGGCCATATTAGAGAATTGCTTATGAAGCACTTCATTAATTTTCACTCTGCCTTCGACCCAAACATTGTTCTCATCCTTTAAAGAACAGATGGTATTACGGAAGGTCCTAGTTCTAACTAGACCATGAAAATAACCAGAATTTCTATCTCCTAGATTCAACATTTTGTCTCCACTTTTAATTTTCAAAAAAGACTCATTTAAAGCATACCACTTTTCAACTTCAAGACTAAGACTTTTCAAAATAACAGACTTATTCGGCAAATCCTGCTTCTTACTAGCACATTCATATCATTTTTGGCATGTCTAAGTTTCAAATCTATGTTACTAAACTTAGTTTTATTCCACAGACTTATGTTTTTCTTAGCATCACAAATTTTTTCAACTACTTTTAAAGATGGAGAACCATCATGATGAGTTAGCCAAGAATTATTTATGACATCAATACATGACTCATTATCTAACCAGGTACCAAAAAATTTAAACGGTTTAGCCCCATCATTCATAACATGCTTAGTACTTAGAATAGGACTGTGATCTGAAGCCATTGCACTAAGATGAACTATTTTAGCACCCGGAAATAACTCCAACCACTCTTTATTCGCTAATACCCTATCCAGTCTTTTCAGTGCTTCTACTTATTTCTCTATTTCTAATCTGTTTATTCTACACGTTCCTTTAGACTCCTCCTTATGCAATGTGATATTTAGGTCTCCAATTACCAATCAAGGGAGATTAGTAGTTGTAGACATCTGAGTTAAGAAATCCCACGTAATTTTCTTGTTATTAGGGTTCCCATAGAGACAGCTAAGTAACCAATCCTTTCTAGTGACCTGATCTGTGATACAAACATTGATGAAGAAATTTGACACCTAAAGAACATCTAATTTCACTGTGTCCAACCAAGCTAAGGCAACTCCTCCTGATTTACCTACCGGGTCCATAATATGCATATTCTCATATCTGACAGATTTGAATAAACTTTCTACTTTAGGTCTGAGTTGTTTAGTTTCACTAAGAAATATGACATCTGGTTGAACATACTTGACTAAAGATTTAAAGTGATCTCTTGTGTAGTTTTTCCCACACCCCCGACAATTCCATGACATAACTTTCATGCTTCCAAACTGAATACATTCCTTATTCCATACATACTTATGTGTATTTAGCATTTCAATATCAATCAAGTTAACATGTATCCCCGTATCCCTAAAATCATGCATCATCTCCCCATTTTCATTCAGAATTCTATCAAAATCATACTTCACATTCCAAGTTTCAACATGTATCCAATAATTTAAACCATGATTGTGCTTTATCACATTGTTAACACCCATGTTCTTGTTTTTGCATATGACTGTAACAAAGTTGAAAGTAATCTGATTATGTACCTGATTATGAAGATGGGAAGAGAAAGACATCTCATTACTGATTCCAGCAGATTGGTTCGGGCAAGTACCAACATGCGTATCAATGATGTAGTCATTAAACATATCATATGGGTCATCACGTAGCTGAACAGGAGTACTAATCATTTGACGATTAGCTAGAATTATACTAGAAGCATCTTCTCCATAGCAACACAAAGAAGGAGTAGGAAAAAACATTTTTAAAACAGAGTCAGAGATAACATTATCAGAGAAGTGTGAGGAAGTAAATTCCTTTTTGTAAACAAAATTTTCTAAGATTTTCTCACTAGGAGTCTCAGTCCTCTGATCCACTTTGGATTTCTTAGGATTTTCATCAACCACTGCTGCCTTTATCTTGTATTTCCTCTTCTTTCTTTCAGATTCCACCATGTTGATAGAGAAATCAAGAAGAGTGTCCGCTTTTAATTGGCACTCTTTAGCTTTATCTAGACGCTTGACCGCCTCTTCCAAGTCTACTATTTGACCACCTTCCCTTATGACTAGAGTTCCTGAAGAGATACCATCTTTCATATTTGGAGTTACCATAATACCCAATGAATTTTCACCCACTTTAGCTTTCCCTTTTATTATATTCCTTTCCTCTGCCATTTTACTATCCTCCCTTATTCTATTAACATCCGAGACAATTTGTTCAGCCACCAAGTTTAGTTCTCCTGCAATGTTGATATCTTGCTCTGCTACCAAACCCTCCTCCTCCATACCTTCTATGGAACCCCTAGCCTCCTCAAGAATCAGATCTGAGATTGTAGCTTTGCTAACACCATGCTTACTCATGTCAACATGACCATTATGCCCTACAAATTCCTCCTCCATTAAAACCTCAGTTTTTTCTTCACTACCAGTCGGAGTATCTTCTACAATGATTACTTGACCTTCTACACAAGGTTCTACTCTGTGATCCAAACTCTGCATAAATCAAAAATTCTCCAAGGCATTACATTGTAATTTACCGAAACCCAAGCTTCCTCTTCATGCGCCCTTACTAACACCCTCCTTGGTAGAGAAACCAGTGACATTAATCTTGATCAACATTTTCACTGTTTTGTACTCTGAAGAAAGACCTATTGGCTCAGCAAACCCACATAACTCACCTACTGCTGAAGCCATCACTCTGTAACCTGCTGTAGTTAAGAATTGTATAGGGATTATACACATGAAAACAATGAATAACTCATAGTCCATATTGATAGCAGCACCAAATTGAAACCCCATCTCAGGAATTTCGATCAAAACCACCAGATACCCATCCAACACCCATGGTCCATCATATTTGATTCTCATAATATCAATTTCAGACCCAAATTTGTATAGATGAACATTTAACCTAGCTCCAAATTTCTTAATGACAACTTCTCTGAACATAGGCCAAGTATCTCTCACTAGTTTCTTCACTCTGCTTGTAGAGATGGTAAAAGGACATCATATTCTACCAAGCATACTCAAACTGTAATCTTCTTTTTCTTTTTATAACACCATATGCTTATCTAAGTAAACAATTGGTTCTATATCACTTTCTAGGTTGAGATTATTCTTCATATTAACAGCTAATGTTTCCACAATATCATAAGAGGACTCAGGAATTTGATTGATGTTTTTTAAAGTATCAGAGGTAGAAGCCATAAGCATGAAATGAAGGTTGTGTTTTTCCTTAAGATTTAACTGGTATTTATACTTGAAAAAATTAGTAACCCAAACAATTAAACTACCCACTATATTGAGACACAACCATTGGAATAAGATCAGGATTAGGTGAAATTTGGTTATGGCCTGGAAATCTATTATAGATTCTAACAGCATGGTCAAGCACTAAGAAATACAAACCAGGGAATAAAGAAAAGGAAAGAGAGAAACAAACCCACCAACACCAAGCAAACCTAGTTGAGAACAAACTAGGGAGGGGGAAACCAGAGATAGAAAACCAACAGGACACTCAAAAGAGAGAACATATCAAAAGAAAAAAGATATCGGGAAAAAAAGGAAAGAAAATAACCCAAATGATATCTGGAATGATACTTCACATCAACCTAAAAATACACAACCAACCACTCTACCATATCAGTAGGATTAAAATTCACAAAGAGATGTTTCCCATACCTGTTCAAAAAAGCACCTCTCCGCCTCAACCACCAAGTAAATCAGAACCTCAAACCAAATCTCAAAGACTATCCGCAGATCCAATCCTTCTAACTGTTCAAAATAGCACCTCTCCTCCTCAACAACCCAATAAATTAGTACCTTAATCCAAATCCTAGAGACTATCCACAGATCCAATTTTCTAACTATATTTTCTACTCCAACAACTCTGCTTCAACAACCAGGGATAAATCAACACTCAATCTAATAATCACGAAGAAAACCTACTCAATCAACACTCAATCGGATAATCACGAAGAAAACCTACTTAATCCAAACTTACCCTTCAATCCCAACTGAAAGCTCGAAGAAATACCAGAAGAAATTTAATTTTGACCAAAGTCAAAGCCCTTGAAAATTTGCCCCTGAAAGGTCACTATTTCAGACACTCTCTATCCTCAATCAAGTCATAAAATCATCCGAGTCTCGATAGGAACATGAACCTCACTAGACTACCGATTGTTAAAGTATAGAAATAAGAAATCTTAAGAGTTTTGCCATATTGAAATTTGGGGCTACTATATAATCGGACAAAAATTAAAATGTCTAAGCTATCGATTGGGAAAATCGACAAATTCAAAATTTATAGAATTTTGGGTAATTGAAATTTGGGGCTACTTAAAAATCGGTAGCTAATGAGATTGTATTAACTACCGATTATATCGTTTGACCGGTACAACCAATGTCAACCTAAATTCATTTCATTTCATTTCTTTTCAACTTCAACTCCTTTTCTCTCCTCTTCCCCTCCGATTGCAGAGAGGAAAACTTTCCCCCTCGTTCAACTCCGCTTCAATATATCGTTATCGTTAATCGTCGAATCGAATCAACGTCAATTATTCTCTATAAAGATGAAAGATAAGGAACGTAAGAAAGCTAAAACCAAAAACGTGTATCGCGGTGATGATCTACACATTGGACTGCATGCCCGTAATAAAGAGAATCTCACTGAAGAACACGAAGAACGCAAAGAACACGAAGAAAATGAAGATGATGATGTCCCTGATGTATGTGATTCAGATAGCCAAACTCTCAGGCAACTTCAAATGGCCCTGATTAGGTAAGATTCTACCATTTTTTTGGTTTGTATTGCTTCAATTCGACGAATCCATGAATTTTTTTTTTTAGGGTTTTCGGTTATTACCCAGATTCGGTAGTTTAGTTATTGTTTTAAACTTCCGATTGTGGTCGAATTCTTCATTCCACAAGAACATTGGTCATATTAGGGTGGTAAATATTTAGGTTTCCTACCGATTGTAGAACGTTTTTCATTATTGAGCCCTAAATCGAACATAATCGGAAGTTAAATGTGTTTTTGCCTTCCAAATATACTAGGTAAGTACAAGTAATAGAGACGCAGTAATCGGATGATATGTTTTGTAATTTGCTTCCGATTGTTTAGGCTCAACCACTTTAGTAATTTCTGGATACAAAGTGATGCATATTCGATAGAAATTAGTTTTGTATGGCTTCCGATTGTGGTGTATTCGGTAGGATAGACTTTATTCTGACTTTCGATTATGTGTATTCGGAAGGCTATGTTGAAATGTAGCTTCCGATTCTAATGTATAGTTTAGGTTGTTTTTTTTGGATAAACATATTCGGACACCAAAAACTTTTCTTTTGTGTCCGATTATTTATATTCGGCCGCTTATGTTGAACTGAAACCTCCGATTGTGTATATTCGGGTCTTTGGATTTATATTAACTTCCGATTGTGTAGTTTGGTAACATATGTTTACTAACCTATTGTACTTTCTTTTGTTTTTTAGGGATAGGCGAGGTAAAAAAGCTGAAGATGCAATTATCTCAGATAGTGCAAGGATGGAAAGGCGTAAGAACTTGACAGCTAGTGCAAGGAGAGCTAGGACTGCTAAAGCCACTTAAAGTGCTCAAGATGGAACTCAACAAGGCAGTCAAGAAGGTGTTCAACCAAATTCCCCTCAATCAGAACCAGTTCAAGAAGGTGTTCAACCAAGTGCTCCACAATCACAAGCTGAAATTCAACCTAGTGATCAACAAGAAGCACCAGAAGATAGAGTACTAGAAGTAGGACAACCTAGCGGTGCGCAAGAAGAAGGAGAAGCCGAAAAGAAAAATCATCCTCGAAAGAAAGCAAAACACCTTGTCCCACAAGAACTGAAGATGAAGGATATTCCAAAAGGCGTAATCCTTGGGCTGCCGAAGGATGGAGGACAATTGTTATTTTGATTCAAAGACTCCTTGGCCAAAGAAATATATGAAGCCGAGGTAATAATCGTATCCATTTTATTTACGTATTATCTTTTTCTTCGTAATAATTTTAAGGGTTATAGTTTTAGGTTATTCTAAAAAAAAAATTAACTTGTCGTGTGTTTAATAGTATCATTCTGATGCGGTTCGTATACTCAAACCCACCGTCGCCCCAACTAAAATGCTGGATTGGCCTTTATCCGATGAATGTCAAAGGTTCAAGATAATTATTGCAAATTCGGGGTTGGCTAATGCTGCCGAGAACTCTATGTTGGAACATGGCCGGGTGGCTATACGGCGTTTGTGGAGAGACTTTATCCTGAGACCGACACCTTCCATATGCCGTTTTGGGAGATGACGATTACCCCAGATGATGTTGTGTAGATTCTTAGACTCCCTGGCCATGGCAAAGGTGTCAGGGCTGAGTACACAAAATAGTTGGAATGGGACAAACTTTATACTCTAACTAATAAGTGTTTTGGTTGGGATGCAGAAACATCAAAAACTGAGTTCAATAGATGCATGAAGTATAGAACTAGACAGTTCAACATGGGTACTCTGATGGATATGTTCAAGGGCACCAAGGAAAAAGAAGAGAAATGAACTTTAACTGATGATCAAGTGAACCACGCGGCCACCGCATATCTCCTACGTGTATTGGGATGTGTCATTTTCCCCAATACCAGTGGCAATCGGGTCGACGCCAACCTTTTACAACTTCTGCATCCTCTCAATAAAGTGCATGAGTACTCATGGGGCACGGCATGCCATGCGTGGTTGTTGGAAGAGTTGAGAAAGGCGTCGAGGCTTGGAATTAGCCAAGTGGTCGGGAACGTGAGTCTGCTACAGGTATTTTTATTAACTCTACATACTTGGTTATTTTTTTATTTTTCTACCATTGAAGAATCAATTTCCTAATACTTGCAAAAATGACAATATAGACATGGATCTACGACCACTTCCTTATCTTGGAATTGACCATTGAAAACCTTGCGTGGGCGAAAGGTGACCCTAGAGGAAAAAAGTACGTCTTTGATGACAACCATTCTAGGACAAAGGAGCAGTAGCTGATTCGTTTGAGGGATATTTTGGACTCACTGAAAGCCCAAGACGTATGCTTTGATCCATACAGGGAAGACCGAGCTAATGGACATATCGCGGGTCGGTCCGATTTGGCCCTTTATTTTGGACCGTTGTGGCACCCCACAAGATATGTGATGCACAATGCCTCAAGGGTGATGCGACAACACGGTTATGTACAAAGTATACCAAAGGAGGAAATCCATGGAAATTTCTCTTTGGATCAGGAACATTGCAAGTGTGATAAAGATTCTATCACGGTGTTTTACTCGGGTAAACCATCATGTCAATTCAATTGGGATAGAAGGATGCATTACTTGATCAACCAAGGAAGGCCAGCCAACCAAGGTTTTGAAAATTCTCCCAATTATATGGATTGGTACCGGAAAGTTTCTCATATTCGTGTAATATGTGATCTTAAAACAAATCCCACAACTCCGTACAAGAGTATCCTCAAAGACAAACCTCCGGGTTTTGATAGATTGGTACGTATTGTTTTCTTAATTTAGTTTAATATTATGGGTCAAAATCAGAGTAATAACCGTTTGATGGTATGTATGTATAAAAACATCGGGAGAGGTTCAAGTTTTTGTCCAAATGGTGCACTAGTTGCATAAAGTCCGGAGAGCCTGTGCCAGTTGAGAAGATACAAAAGCACCAAGAATTAATTGATAATGTTGACAATGAAGAGTATGCATCTCAGTTCGGGGAAAAATTGCAAAAGAAACCTGCAAATAAGGTGAACAAAAGAACTCGGGCGTCATCGAGCACTCAAGTTAATGAAACCAATGATGATGTTGGTCCAAGTCGTGGAGGTGGTAAAGGTCGCAAAGTCAAATGAAGGAAGAACAACTAAACTCTCGACGTTTTTAACTTTATGGATAACTTTGTTTATGTCGGATTATGTCGTTTTCAAAGTTTGTATCGGATTATAAGTCAGTACACTATGTTTATAGTTTGTGAATGGTTCCTTTTATGGATTATATATGGTTTTATTGCTATCTTTATGCATTTAACGATGACTCGCAAGAGAATAACATGAAGAGATATGAAACTGTTGAATTTTGTAGCACAATCAGAAGATAAGTTTATATATTATCTTCCGATTCTGGGGATTTTACAATTTTTTGTCAAAATCGAGAGCTATGTATATTATATATCTACCGATTCTGGAGATTTTGCAAAATTATTTGTCAGAATCGGAAGCTTTCTACTTTAGTTGTCTACCAATTATTCTGTGTGAAAAAAATTTTGTTTCCTGGAACCAAACAACACCATAATCGGAAAGTAAATTCACTCCCTGACTTTCGATTATGGGAATCGGTAGGTTTTTGTTTTTTGTTCCTCCGATTATTCTATGTGAAGAAAACTATGTTTTATGTATCCAAACAACACCATAATCGGTAGATTTACTTTATATTTCGTCCTCGATTATTCTATGTGACGAAAACTTTGTTTCCCGGAACCAAACAACACCATAATCGGAATGTAAATTCACTCCTTCACTTTCGATTATGGTAATCAGTAGGTTTAATTTATATTGTGCCTCCGATTATACTATGTTAAAAAAAATGTTGTTTTCTGTATCAAAACAACACCATAATCGGAAAAGATAACTCATAAAATATTTGATTACTGGAATCGATTATTTGTTTAACCAAATAAACTACCGATTGTAAATAATCGGGAAAGTTTTTATATTAATATGCGTCCGATTACATCCATAAAGTTCAAAAGACTTTAACGTTACAATCACGTTAAAACCACATAAATCCATACTCCTAAATTGACCAATAAAAGTATTAAAAAATATCATAACTTCCAGTGACCATAGAAGTTGTACCTCTTGATTTTGTAACATCCTTCATGTTCAAATCGTTTCCCGTAGAGGTCCACATACCGACGATCAGCAAGATTTCTGAAATTACGAATGAATAACAAGTTAGTACTAAATAATGTTTATGTGAGCCGGAAATACAAAGATACTTACTCGTTTTTCATACGTCCAACAAGGAAAAGCGTTCCTAACAAATCGTTCCTCATCTTCAAGTTTGTCAATCTCCTTATCGAGCGCCTTCTTTCTCATCTTAATGTCATTGGATGATCTTCGAATTCGGTTACCATCTAACGCCTCAAATACCATTAAAATACGGTTCCATAACTGCTATTCGGATTCCGATTTGTGGAGCTTGTGAACACGATCATGAGTAGTTACCACAACGTACGCTCTATAAATAGCACAATCTTCTTCTTCGGCAAAAGCAATATCCATGTTTTTGTTTTCAAAATTAGAACTGAAGAGAGGAAAGAGTTTGGTGCAAATGGGTTGATAAATATGAGTTTCTTTATATAGGTTTATGGACCAACGACTCTTTTTCTTTTTCCAAAAAACTCCAATGGCTATTTCATAATTAGGTTTAAACTGCAACGGATATTTTGACGAAGGTTGAATCTTGGGTTACTAATAATCGGTAGGTATGAAAGTTAGATTATCTACCGATTCTGGTAGATAAGAAAAATCTCGTTTTGGGACAACCAATAACCGGGAGGTTATGCAAATTATTTATCTTCCGATTATGGCTACATCCAAACCACAAACCAAATGGTTATGGTTGGCTATGTACCCTCAAAACCTATGGAATTTGGCAAAGGTTGAATCTGGGGCTACTTATAATCGGTAGGTTTACAAGTTAGATTTCTAACGATTATGGCAGATTTCAAAATTCATCAAATTAAGGATTTAAGAAAAATCTCGTTTTGGGGCAACCAATAATCGGGAGGTTATGCAAACTATTTATCTTCCGATTATGGCTACATCCAAACCACAAACCAAATGGTTATGGTTGGCTCCGTACCCTCAAAACCTATGGAATTTGGCCAAGGTTGAATCAGGGGCTACTTATAATCGGTAGGTTTACAAGTTAGATTATCTACAGATTATAAAAGGGCATATTAGCTGAAATATCCACACATTAATCGGGAACTACTGAGTCTATATTTATTACCGATTATACGTAAGCTACCAATTGAGAAGATGGCTACCGATTATAGAAGGGCATATTGGCCATTTAGAAAAATCAGAGATAAGAGGTAGCTTAGATTTACGCTTAGGTGACTTTTTTTTGTCTTTTTGTGTCGCCCCTAATTCTTTTGGGGTCGCCCCTAAAAATGGCAAGATAAACAAGTGTTGGCAATTGCCTTTATTAATGCACACTTTGTTGTGATGATGCATGCACACATTGCTATAAGCCTATTTGGTACCAGAAGTAAAATTGGAGAACCAAAAATCATTTCCAGAAGCCACAAGCAAAAATATTTTGCTTCCTAGTTCCTACTTGGACTCTGGATAATATTTTTACTTCTGGAAATTGTTTTGAAATAATATATCCAAATTGACCTTTTTTTTTTTTTTTTTTTTTGACTTCCGGAAGTGGAAAGCTATATCTCAGTGCGCATCCAAACAGTCTATTTTGCGACAAAAGCCGTGTAAAAACGAAAGGGGGTAAATATCGGGTACCGAAGAGAGTTTGTAGCACACAACAATTTTTAGGTTTCTCCAATAACTTTGTCCCGCCCGATTTAGAACAAAAATTAGGGTTTCAAGGATACTCAGAATTCTTTTGGAAAAATCAGGTAAATTTTCAAATTTCTCTCTTCATTCAGTGATGTTTAGTTTTCTATGCCTTCTTCTTTAGATCTCGTTGAGTTAGATAATCTGTATCAAAACTTAAACCAAATTTCATGATTTTTATTCATCACTTGACATGGTTCCCAATTCATGGCGGATACTACTGTTCTAATGAAACAAAAGCATTGAATAAGTGAATATCAGTATGAGTTTGTTGGTCACTATTTTTACTAGTACAAATGAAATGTGAAATTTGGTTCTTATATAATAATTTTGCTAGTTTAAAATGGTGTGATGATTTTTGTTCTATGACTGGATAGTTTTTTATTGTAACTGTGTGGTGAATTGTGTGAAACCTCATTTTGTTTCGAATAGATGTGTTTGTGATCTAGATGCTTTTAAGAACCACCAAGGTCGTCGTTGTCTTTGACATTTTATCGTTCCTGTTATATGAAGCAGCAGGTTCCAGAATCCTACATCATAGTTCAAGACAAGATTTGTTATGAGTTTTCTTTCGTTTTGCTGTTTGTAATATGTTGTATGTTATTCTGCTAGAGGAAGGGGGTTCGACAATTTCAACATGTTTTTGCTGACTGCTTTTACAGTATGGTGTTTTTCATCTTGAATCGTACGTCTTAGTCTTTGTAGTTTTATGACCATTTAAAATGAAACCAGGAGGATCTGCTGCCGTTAGACGTGTCCCTAGCTAGATTCCGTGTGGGAATTCTTGTGATGCCACTCCATTGAAGACTTATACTTACACTCTTAGTGGGCTTTCTGAGGCAGGTGTTGAAATCTTCTAATGTTTTCCCTCCATTATAGATTTCGTAACTGTTTCCTAGAACAAGATCAAGTGTTAGCAAGTTTCAAAAACTTCCTCTCTCTGAAACATGGCTTCCATTCTTCCGTCCATATTCCTCATCCAAATCCGTCTTCTCTTAACCGTTCAATGCTTTCTTATATACACAATAATCTTCCATCCTTAGCTCTTGAAACACTAAGAAAGCAGATTCAGTTTGGTGGTACGAGTGCATTAAATGAGAACACCATTGCCATTGCTTTTAAATCTTGTTGTGGAAACCTAAAAACTGGTTCTCAAATACATGGCTTAGCAATCTCAGCTGGATTCGATTCCTATGTTACCGTTCATAATTCGCTGATGAGTTTCTATTGTAAATCTGGGCAGTTTAATCGAGCTTTTGATATTTTTAGGAGTCTAGAAAACCCAGACATTGTGTCTTGGAATACCATTCTTTCGGGTTTCCAATGTAGTGAAGATGCTGTGGAGTTTTCTGTTGAAATGCATCGAAAAGGGGTTGTTTTTGATGCAGTAACGTATACAACTGTAATTTCCTTCTGTTCAGATCCTCCAGAGCTTCTTGGAATTCAGATTCACTCTCAGATATTAAAATCTGGGTTTGGGGCTGAAAATTATGTGGGCAACGCTCTTATAACAATGTATTCAAGGTGGTGCCGACTAGAAGAAGCTAAAATGGTGTTTGATGAAATGGCTTATAGAGATTTGGTTTCTTGGAACGCAGTTATCTGTGGATATGTGCAAGAAGGAAATAGTGGACTTGAGGCTATTTTTCTTTTCGTGGATATGGTAAGAGAAGGTTCGAAGCTCGATCATGTGTCATTTTCAAGTGCAATATCAGCCTGTGGTCATGTAAAAAACTTGGATATGGGGAGACAAGTACACAGTTTAGCTTTGAAAACTGGGTATGGTGTTCATGTTTCAGTATGTAATGTTCTGATTTCGATGTATTCGAAATGTGAGATTACCCACAGCTCTCAATTGGTTTTTGAGAGTATGACTGATCGAAATGTGGTGTCATGGACTACCATGATTTCGCTAAATGAAGAAACTGCAGTTTCTCTATTTAAAGAAATGCAACTTGATGGAGTTTGTCCAAATGAAGTCACTTATGTGGGGCTAATCCAAGCAATATCTACTCAAGATTTAGTGAAAGGAGGAAAAATGATTCACGGGTGTTGTATTAAGACGGGGTTTATAACCAAATTGAATGTTTCTAATAGTTTCATAACCATGTACGCTAAATTTGAGTATATGGAAGAATCAAGGAAAGTGTTTAATGAGTTAAGTCACAAAGAGATTGTTTCATGGAATGCATTGATTTCTGGTTATGCTCAAAATGGGCTATATCAAGAAGCTTTGGAGACATTTTTGTCAGCAATTATGGAGTCCTTGCGACCAAACAAATTCACCTTCGGTAGTGTATTGAATGCTATTGCATCTGCTGAACCTGTATCACTCAGACATGGACGGCGTTGCCACTGCCACATTATCAAGCTAGGGTTACACACAGAAATTAGTGTTTTAGGAGCTCTGCTTGATATGTATGCTAAACGTGGAAGTATTGATGAATCTAGGGCTGTTTTTGAGGAGACTACAGAAAGAAGCTTAGTTGCTTGGACTGCAATAATTTCGGCTTATTCAAGACATGGGGATTTTGAAGCTGTGGTGAGCTTATATGAGGAGATGATTAAAGAAGGAGTAAAGCCAGATTCGATTACGTTTCTTCCAATATTAGCCGTCTGTGGCCGAAGAGGAATGGTTGACATGGGTATGAAAATCTTCAACTCCATGGTGAATGATCATAAAATTGAGCCTTCACCTGAGCATTATTCGTCAATGGTGGATATGCTAGGAAGAGCTGGTCGGTTGGACTTAGCAGAAGAATTTATGGATAAAATGCCAACAAAACCTGGACTGCCAGTGTTGCAGAGCTTGCTTGGGTCTTGTAGAACTCATGGTAATGTTGAGCTGGGTATAAAAGTGGGAGAAGTTCTAATTGGGATGGAACCAGAGGAGTCTGGTTCTTATTTGTTGATGTCTCATATGTATGCAGAGAAAGGAGAATGGGAGAAAGTAGCAAAGATAAGGAAAGGGATGAGAGACAGAGGAGTGAAGAAACAAACAGGGTTAAGTTGGGCAGATGTTGGTGAGGTTCATGGTTCTATGTATATGCATGGTTTCTGTTCAGAGGATAAATCTCATCCGCAAACTGAAGATATATATAAAATGTTAGAATATATAGGGTTGGAGATGAAGCTGTTAGAGATGCAAAATCAGAGAATCGGGAAAGAAAACATATTTTTATGTAATGGCTGAAAGGTAGAATTTTCTTTTAATATAGCAAAATATAGGGTTTCGTTGTCCTTGCATAAACTTTTATATGTAATGCCTGACGGGTTGATTAAAAGTTTTAGCTGGAATTGATGAATGTTGGCTGCTAGACAAGGATGAGAGATTTGGTCATGATGTACTTCCAGCATAGAACTATTCAGTTAGTTTAAAGTCATGTGATAAGTTGTCTGTCTAACATTATTGGTATACCAGCAAAGAACTCTTCTGTTAACATTCATCTGTTGGAACCAGAAATTGACCAAGTCACAAGTAGCATTATAGGCATTTTGTTGACACGGTAGCATATGTAACATTCACTGCAATGCTGTGGTTAGAACGAAGCAGAACTATATTTGAGCCAGGTGTAAGAGTAATACAGCTTCGGCGTTGGTAGTTAGTGGTCTCTATTCATAAGTGTCTTGAATTGTAGTATGGATTTTTTTTTTTATTTTGTGTGTGTGTGGGTATATGGTCTGCATTTGATGGCATGGAACACAGAATTTTTTATAGTTAATTCCTGAAATATATTACCACAAGATTGTGTGGACTTGCCAAGCATGCTTACAAGCTTAAGATGCACATCCCCCACCGTCCCTCTAGACGTGCAACATGAAGTTGAATTTTAACTGTTTTTGCTTAGTTAAATTGTTGTTGTTGTCATTGTACTGTGACTTCGTGCTTCCGATATCTCATAATCACTTCTTCTTTGTGCTGCTGGTTAAAAACCTACTTCTTGTTTGTCAAACTGTGGTACACTGTTTTCCTTTCTATTTTCTTTTCAACTTTGATGTTGCTTTATATCTTTTCTTATTTTGTCGTTCATGTTAAAAGAAGCAGCAGACAGGATAATCTGACATTTTTCTTTTCTCTTGCAGATTGAGATTTAAACTGTAGGTTATTCTACTAGAGGAAGGGGTTATGGCAAGTACAGCATGTTTTGTTATTGTCAGCAAGAATGACATTCCCGTTTATGAAGCTGAAGTTGGCGCTGCTCTCAAAGTATGAATTTTCTTGAATTGTATTCTTCTTAGAACTGTATGACCTTATATTCAAAATTATGAAGTGATGACTACATGCTACTAAGTACTAACTTAGTAAATGATTAGAAGATTTTTCACTTTCTTGTGATACCATTATATATGCTGCCATGAGTTTGCTTCTTTGCATGCTTCATTTTTTTGTTTAATTGTTTTAATTAAAAGTATAACATCCTGGGAAGATTTGGGATACTAATCGTGGTTGTAAGATATTTTTTGTCATATCATTATTTTGTAGAAATGAGTTTGCTTCTTTGCACGCTTCACTTTTTCTTACATTAAATGTTGGAGTTGACATGGAGCATTCTGAGAAAATTTTGCAGTAATTGTGCATAAAATTGACTCACCTTATGCATGACATCTACCCAACAATTTGGTGCTTTACTTGGTCTATTTTTATTGGAACCGCTATGTGCTATATATCATCATGTTCAATGTCCTTTGCCAGGCTTGCTTCTGTATGTTTATTTACTTTCCACTTTTCCATGGTGTGTTACTTTGTTCCATTAATGGTCGCATTCCTTGTTTACATTTCATATATTTGTTGGCAGGTTTCTTTTGTTATCAGTTCTTAATTTCTTAAGATTATCATGACAGAAAGAAGATGCTGCTCACCAGCACCAATTTATTTTACATGCAGCGTTGGATGTTGTTCAAGACCTTGCATGGACTACTAGTGCTATGTGAGTATATATACAAAAGTCCTTTATCTTGCCCGTTCTTCTTTTTCCCCACTAAGACATTCTGCTTGACAATTTGGACACAGGTTCTTGAAGTCGGTGGATAGGTTCAACGACTTGGTGGTGTCTGTATATGTTACTGCTGGTCATATCCTACAAAATGGGAATTGATAAACTTATTAGCTTACAGACTAATATATCGTGAAGCATCATTAGGGTAAAGCATTATTATGATCATCATACTTGTTTGATAAATCTTGGATAGGTTAAGCCGAAATTAAGTTAGTGACAAGCGATTGATTGAGTTTTACCAAATGCTACCTTAGTCAATTCTGTATACTAGGAGTTGTTCCCATCATCTGATTTGGGGTTTTGTTGATTCAAGGGCCGACCAACATTCGAAAATTGCAGATAGATGTCTGTGTACACAATGCATGATATTCCCCATAGGTTAATTGAAGGTTAATTAATTTTGTGAACTGTTGCTTCATCATCTCTATAGTCGTATAACTCGGTATTTCGCATCAGCTTTTTCACTTTTGTTCTTTTGTCTTCTTTGACCAACCATTTCATACATACACGATTGATGCTACTTCATGACTCGAGAAGTGAAGATGGGATCAAAAGCTTTTTTCAAGATGTCCATGAGCTGTATATTAAGGTAATAATTCAGTTTGAAAGAGCCACTTTTCCTTTGTGTTTTTTGTAGAGTATATATGAGGTCTCCTTGGTGCCGCTCTGTTAATCCTCAGTAATTGCATTAAATGTTAACTTCATTCATTTTGCTTTCATTTGCTTAGTGTCTCCCTCTGGTACTCCTGCAGATTCTTCTCAATCCCCTCTATATTCCTGGATCGCGCATAACATCATCTCATTTTGATACGAAAGTCAGGGCCCTAGCAAGAAAGTATCTGTAGTAACCCAATTTTCATTGTCACCGGTGAAGATGAAGATAATTCTTGTGAAAAGTGTAACTTGGAATAGGTGGTTAGTCTCCTAAGTTGCTTCTGAAGGCGTTAGTTTTTAACGTCCTTCATTCTGATTCTCATGTTGTGTTTAATCTTGTTGTACAATTTCTCTTTCAAAAGCATACAAGTTGGAACAGAAATGTTGGTAATACCATTTATCTTAAGTTTGAACACCTCTGTTTCTGAACAAAAGTCGTTTTCTTCTAGGTTATTTCTGCAGTGCCTTCAGTTCCATCTTGTTTTAAGTTTAACATTCAACATAGACTGTGCCTTCAGTTCTATCTTGTTTTAATTTTAACATTCAACATAGACTGATTTTCTCAGACTTTGCCGATGTTCATAACGGAGGCTTCTGTTTAGCGTTCCAACTGGGCTATATGTCTGACTATGCCGACCGTGGCCCAACAATTTAGTGGGCTGCTCAAAGTTGGCATGGAACAAGATTGAATTTGAATATCATATTGGCTCTTGCCAATTGGTGTTAGTAAGACTAATCTCTTCATTTCCCTAGTTTGGTAACTGGTTCTTCATTTTAACCTTCAAAATCCTCATTAATAGCTTAATTTGAGGTTTGTGGTTCATAAATAAAATTCTGATGATCTAAAGAGTCTTGCATT
Source organism: Papaver armeniacum (assembly GCA_023531295.1). Taxonomy (NCBI): domain Eukaryota; kingdom Viridiplantae; phylum Streptophyta; class Magnoliopsida; order Ranunculales; family Papaveraceae; genus Papaver; species Papaver armeniacum. The sequence goes on from JAJJWW010014267.1 coordinate 112,380, forward strand.
GGCTCGGATCATTATCAATATGGCTTGGACTTTTCCTCAGTCCGCGGGATAAAAGAAATTGTTCAGTTTTTCCTGATCCCATTTATTTTCTTTGGTTATTAGATCTTGGACCATTTTTGGAGCCAGATCTTGAAGATTGGGAGGTTGAGGAATTATTTCCGCATTTGGAATCCATCGGTCTTCCCATATTTTCGCCGATTTTCCGTTTTTGACTTGCCAGACAAAATTTCCTTTAATCAGGTCTAAACCTTTTTGAATGCTCGCCCAAATCCATGATTAATTCGAAGTTCTAGAGGCTTCTGAAGGGTGTGAATTTGGAAAGTATTTTGCTCTGAGAAGTTGGACCCATAATTGATCTTGTTCTATAATGAGTCTACTAGCAAGCTTTGTGAGTAACGCTTAGGATGACAATGGGGCGGGTATGGGGCGGGGACCTTGAATCCCACCCCCTACCCCGTTCAAAAAATCAAAACCCATCCCCTACCTGTTCCCCATAATAATGGGGCGGGGACGGGTATGGGGAATCCCCGTAGGGGATGGGTTTCCCATGGGTTACCATAACATTACAATAAATATTTAAAATTTTGTAAATAATAATAATTTAAAAATAATTATAATGGTGCAAACAATGATACGAACCTAAGCAGTGCATTTTAAAATTTTAAGTTTATAATAACCAAGTAAAACTCAAAAGTAAAGGAAACAATTGATCCACAATTAAGTATTATGGTTCCTTTTACTTCTTAGTTCCTCACTATTAACCATCTTCCTCCATGTTAATCATCTCATCATGATCTTCTTCGTTATCTTCCAAAAAAGTTCCTCGATCAAATATAATAGGTTATGGTATGGTGCGGGTATGGGGTGGGGACCTTGAATCCCATCCCCGCCCCATCCCCGCATCACTACACTACTGGGATTCCCGTACCCCGCCCCGTTCCCCATTTATACGGGTAAAACCCTAACCCATAGGGGCGGATCCCCACGGGGATGGGTTTGGGTGGGGCAAATTGCCATCCCTAGTAACGCTATATTAAATTTGAGAGGGTTTTTAATTCCTAGCCCTCCTTGAGAAAAGGCTTGCATATGCTAGTCCAAGCTTTTATGAATCCTCCTGTCTTTTTTGCTCTTCTTTATTCCACCGGAAGTTTCTTTGGATACGATCCAATTGATCCAAAGTTTCTTTCGTGAGAGCAAGCACTTGCATTTGGTAAGTTGGGAAGGCTTGTAAAATGGATTTTATTAAAAACTCTCCTCTGCCTGCTTGAGAAAGGAGTCTAGATTTCCATCCTTGTAGAGTGGAGTAATATTTTTGTATAAGCGGCTTAAAATTTGCCTTTCTATTCTTGTCAAAAAAGAGGGGGTACCGAGATATCTATCGTTTTTAGTCATCAAGAGAACTTTTAGAATTTTGGCTTTTGTTTTTCCATATTTGGGGTGAATTCGATGACTAAAATAGACACTGTATTTTTGAAGGTTTATCATTTGACCTGTGAATTCTCCAAATAAGGAAAGAATATCTACGAGGTTTTTAGCTTCCCCTAGATCAGCTTTGGTGAATAAGAAACAGTCATCTGCAAAGAAAAGATGAGAAATGTTGATTTGAAGACCAGAAATTTGTATATCCAAAGTGGCTTTATCAAGAAGTCTAGATAAGATTTCCATCATTCCATGCAGATGAGAGAAAGGTAAGGAGATAAGGGGTCTCCTTGTCTTAAATCTCTTGAGATATTGAATTTTGGTCCGGGAGAGCCATTGAGAAGAACAGAGAACGAAGTTGTTGAGATACATTACATTATGAGGTTAACCTATTTTTCATTAAAGCCAAAATTAAGAAGGGTTTTTTTAATGAAAGGCCACTCCACTCCATCGAATGTCTTCGAGAGATCTAATATAAGGGCAAGATATCCCTTTCTTGCTTTAGAAATTTTCATTCAATGGATAAGCTCATGGGAAATTGTATTATTATCTGCGATTTGTATCCCATGGAGAAAAGCTGATTGATTGGGAGAGATTAATTTTTTTGATGATGGGCTTTAATCTATTCGCAAGGATTTCTGAAATTAATTTGTAGATGGTATTACTTAGACTTATGGGTCTGAAATCACCTGTGTTTGCGGAGTGGTTTTTTTCGGTATGAGGGTGATGAATGAGAAATTAAGATCTGTATTAAGGATACCAGAAGTAAAAGGTTCTTGGAATGTGCTAATAATATCCGACCCAAAAGTTTCCCTATTAGCTTTGAAAAATTCTGGTTAGAAACCGTCAGGTCCCGCAGCGCCCCATTGGTCATATTAGATAAGTTGAGCCAAGTTTCATCTTTAGGAGAGAATGATTTTCAGATTCGATGACACATGGCTTAATGATATTGGATAGATCGATATTGTAATTGTTGATTTGGGAAGTTCTTATTTGGGTAAAATGATTTACCAAGAGAGAGTTGATTTGGTTCCTATCAGAGAGCCAAAGACCAGAGGGTTCTCTAAGAGAATTGATGAAATTTATTCTTTTTTTATTGGAAGCAGAGACATGAAAGTACTTTGTATTCTGGTCATATTCCTTGAAGAATTTATCTCTAGATAGCTGATGGTAGAAATCATTTTTTATTTTGTACCATTTTATTAATTCCGCTTATAGATTTTTCAACTTCTCTGTGTCCCTGGATATGTTTCCCGATTTATGAATGCTCTCTATTTTGTTGTTTAAGTTCTTAATATTTTTGTGAATTTTGTCGAATACGTCGGAATTCCAATGAGTAAGATCTGAGGATAAAAGTTGAAGCTTCAAGGGAAGATTGCTATCTGTTGAGTTATTGGAATGTAAATCCCAAACCGCCTTTACAACCTTAGGTAACGTGGGATGGGATAACCAAGACCTTATACACCTAAATAGTTTTTGTGTTTTATGTTTTTCAGGATTGGAATCTAGCAAAATAGGTGAATGATCTGACCCAACTCTGGATAAGTGAGTTACCTTGGTGTCCGGGAAGTTATGGGACCAAAGAAAAGAGGTCAAAGCTCTGTCAATTATTTCACATATATTCACGTCTCCTTTTCTGTTGTTTGACCAGGTAAATGGAGCGCCGTCGTATCCCGCATCTTGTGCTCCAAGAGAGTCAACTGTCTGAACGATGAAAGATCCCTTATTTTTCGTCTGGGTCTAGAATGACGTTTAGGTCCCCGATCAGGATCCAAGGTTTTTCTATTCGCTGGGCAGTCTCTGAGATATATTCCATTGTTCAACTTTGTCATCAGCGTCAATGGCTCCATAGATACACGTGATTAGGATCTCAATTTCGCCTAGTTTCGGATCTAAGTGACAAACATTAAATCTTGAAGATAATAGTTTCATATCAATATTATTGTGCCAGGCAATTGCTAACCCTTTTGTTATACCCACGGAAGGGACAATAAACCGGTCATGAAACTGAGAGTTTTTGAATAATAAATCCATCAGAGACCATAGAGCTTTTGTCTCGGCTAAGAAAACAATATCAGGATTGTAATATTGGAAAAGATAGTTGAAATGGTCCTTAGTTAGAGGCTTTCCTATCCCCTATACATTCCAGGATAATAACTTCATTTTTCCTAAGCCGCGCAACTTAATTCTAGTAGCTAGGAAAACCCAGGGAAAACAGAATTGAAGATAAAGATAAAACCAAATGGGAAAAGGAAATTAGGATTCACTCAAGGCCTAAGGGGTAAATAAAGGATAAGGAATTAACAAAAACAACACATGAAGTAAATGAAATGAAGCACCAGCAAAACCTAGAGAAACCAAAACCATAGAAATTCTCAAAGGCTAAACAGAAGAAGTGATGTGGTTGTGGTAGTGGTAAATAAAGTGATTCGATTCTCGAACTTGTGAAGGATTTTTTAGACTCAAATAAAACTAGAAAACTCACTAAAAATTATAACAAACTCAGACAAAGATGTTATCAATATTAAAAGACACTGAGGCTAAGATTCCACTATTTTCCAAGTTCAAAGTGATTTAATCCCAATATTTATATTCATGCAATTTTCTCGTTCAATTTGATTCTAACTATTGCAACAAGTAGATTCTCAAAATAACAAGTGTAAATCAGAAGCATAGAACATCAAAAACCTAGGTACAAGTATGCTCTATCAAAAGAAATAACAATTGCTTAACAAAAATCATTCAAACAATTTTCGATCAAGGCAAATAATCATATAATAATTGCAAATAAATAGATAAAATTGAATATACCACTTCTTGTTGGAAAAATAGCTTCCTCTACCGCCCCAAACAATGGGGTTTAGCTCCTCATATTAACCACTTGCTCAAAATACATGTTTGTTGCTCAAAAGTTGATTAAAAAGAAGAGAAGGTATTAAACAGCGTGTTTGTAACAGTTATAATTGTTCGGAACCACATTACAAAGAACCCTAACACAGAACTGTTGCGAACTGGAATTAATTGTTACAGAAGTTTTTACAAATTGATTGAATTTGAAAGAAAAGGCCACGGAATCTGCGACTGTCTCTTACTGCTATTCTCTGGTTCTTCTTCTTCCTCTCGCATGTGTCTCTGCAACTCGATTGTTTCCTCTCTGCAATGCTTCTAAACCTCCCCAAAGTTCACGTCACACTTCTATGACCTATACCCACTCCTTTTATAGCCCACAAGTTGATTATAACTCGATGAAATCTCGAGAATATCTCGTCTTTCCTATCACGGCAAGTTACGTAATTATCGTGTTTCTTTTCTTTCTTTGCACGTCGCCTGAGCTCTCCCAAACTCTCTCAGGACTCAATCAGGACTAGATACATCCACTCCTCAGCGCAATATCCTCTTCTAATCTTCCCAAGTTAATCAAAAGAAACCCGAGTATAAGCCATCTCCATGTTTTACCGTGAAACACAAACTTTCTTTTTTTCTTCACCATACGTACCCCCGATTGGTGCAAACTCTGATAACTATGGAAGTAAATTCTTCAGCGTATACATCTTCCCAATCTCACCGCGTCCTCTCCGAAAATACAACCAATAATAACCTGTAATACCAATCCTTCCCTGTTTACTTCAAACCGAAGATTCATCCCTATTTTATCGAATCTAACCACCATACATTCCTTGTTTAGGTCAAACAACTCCATCCCGATCCAAAACTGCGATTGAATCTCATTGTATTAATTCCAAAATTCGATCCAAAAATAACTCAGGTGGCTGCAACTTTTCCCGCCAAAACAGGTTTGAACGAAGAAGAAATAGGGGCGCCCCCTATCCAGAGTGGGGGTGCGAATAGCAGCTGCCCCTTAGTAATTTGGGTACCCCTTATCCATAGTGAGAGTCTGAATAACAAGTGTCCTCCGGGTGCAACTTTTCGAGCCGATTTTTCCAAAAATGTTTATTGGCCAAAAATACCTACATACACATAAAACACCATAATAAGTACAAAAATGAGCACTATTAATATATAGAATCGAGACAAATTAGACACAAAAATGTGTGTATCAAATACCCCCAAACCTATTATTTGCTAGTCCTCGTGCAAAAATAAAATAAAATCCTAACTCACTGTCGCAGGCATCGTCGATTGCATTTAGCGTATGCAATAAGCCTTTAAACCCCTAGGTGGCCCTAGTGGCCGAGTTATAGTCTCGGGAGGGTTTACAAGAGGTGTACCCACAAAACCTTTACTCCAGAACCTAACTATCTACGCAGAACCTTGGAAGGCACTAAAAAGTCTCCTTGGTTGGCATACTTATTGATTACAGGAGGAAGTACCCTGATGCGAAATTCCAATTGTTGTACACGAGTTTGCACTCAAGCATACAAAAATTCATATATAAGTGACAGAGCTCTACTCAGATAGTTTCTGGACATCATAACCGGAGTCAACCAATCACATGTATAGATTAAGAAGATGGATGAAGAGAAAAACGTAGATGGTTTTGATGTTGACTAAGGTGAATAGTGTTTCTCATATCTGTCTGAAGGCCACTGCCAACATGAACCTATCCTAATGGACTGAGATACTGGTCTGGACTAATATCAACACACTAGCATATACAAGGGTACCAGTGGTCGATAATCCTAACTCTAGGTCAACACAAATGGCATATACAAGGGTTCCAATGGTCGACTTTATTGAATTTATTCTGGTTGGTCTGATGGTCTGGTCTCATTTTTTTTTTTTTTTTTTTTTGTATCTCAATCACTGTATTTCACTCTAGCAGTGGTAACAACTTGAATCGTGAGCCCCACCTAATCACTTAGAGAAACATATTTGAAAGAAAACAAAATAAAAATAGAAGTGAAAAGGATTCAACGAGATATGGCGAAACTACCATGTTTTTTTCTTTAATTCTAACACCTGAGCTCCGTGCTTTTATGAATAGACTCTTTAGATGTTTCCATCTAATCAGATTGGTTCCTCAACTCCTACAACAAAACTGCTTCCATCCACTTAGATTGGTTAGTGCCATCCTTAATAAGCATAAATTTCTAGGCTCTGGAGTTTATTTATTGTAACAAAAAGGTAACAAAGTTTCTACCCCACCCCAAAACTTAAATCTAATATTGTCCCCAATGTTTCTAATTAAAGAACAGTACCAAAAATATAAGTAACATGAGGAAATAGTAAAGAGAGAAGTCGGAAAGATAGTACCTGGGTGAAGTGTAACCAAAAACCTACAGAAATAATATACAACATACAAACCGCCTCGATGGTCAATCAAGGTAAACAGGGTCCTCCAGAGGGACCTCCTCAACATCACCTGAAGGAAAAGGCTCTAAAAAGGGCTTCAATCGCTGACCGTTAACCTTTGAAGAACTACTACCATCTGGTGTCTCAATCTCAATAGCGCCATGAGGAAAAACAGTACTGACCACAAAAGGACCGGTCCACCAAGAGCGCAACTTCCCGGGGAATAGATGCAAACGAGTGTCATACAGAAGAACTTTTTGGCCTGGATAAAATGACTTTCGTAAAATATTATTATCATGCACAAGTTTCATTTTTTTCTTATACTCCTTAGCATTATCGTATGCATCTCTACGAATCTCGTCCAACTCATTGAGCTGGAGCTTTCTGTGAGCTCCTGCCTTGTCAAGTGAAAAGTTTAGTCGCTTAATAGCCCAATAGGCTCTATGCTCTAACTCGACAGAAGGTGACATGCCTTGCCAAATACTAGATGATAAGGTGACATTCCAATGGGCGTCTTAAACGCAGTACGATAAGCCCATAAGGCATCAGTAAGCCTCGACGACCAGTCTTTCCTATTGGGATTAACTGTTTTCTATAGAATACGCTTAATTTCCCTGTTGGAGACCTCTACCCGACCACTAGTCGTGGGTGATATGGGGTTGCTACTTTGTGGGTAATACCATATTGTTTCATTAAAAGAGCAAACGGTCTATTACAAAAGTGTGAACCTCCATCATTAATTATAGCTCGCGGCGTACCAAAACGTGTAAGTATGTTCTCTTTCAAAAACCGGACTACGACCCCGTGGTCATTTGTTTTACACGGAACCGCCTCAACCCACTTAGACACATAGTCTACAGGACGACAAGTATGTAAAGATAACCAAAAGAATTAGGAAATGGACCCATAAAATCAATGCCCCACACATCAAAGACCCCAATCACTAAAATAGGGTTCAAAGGCATCATATTTCTACGGAAATGGTTCCTAACCTCGGCAACGCTCACAAGAAACACAATGACTATGGGAGTCTTTAAACAACGAAGGCCGGTAAAAACCAAACTGCAATATCTTTGCAGCGGTCTTCTTAGTACTAAAATGACCCCCACATGCATGTTCATGACAAAAGGAGATAATACTGGACTGGTCACTCTCAGGTACACATATCCTAATAACTGTCCGGACAATACTTAAAAAGATAAGGATCATCCCAAAAGAAATGCTTAACCTCGGCTAAAAACCTAGAACGATCTTGCTTACCCCAATGTTGAGGTATTCGACCAGTAACAAGATAATTCACTATATTCGCATACCAAGGTGATTGGGAAACAGAGAACAATTGTTCATCAGGAAAGCTATCCCTTATAGGAAGGGAATCATTAGGGGAACTAACAACTAGCCTAGACAAGTGGTCTCTACTACATTTTCGGCACCCTTTTTGTCTCTAATGTCCGGAAAAAATTCTTGTAACAAAAGGATCCACCTAATCAATCTAGGTTTGGTATCCTTCTTAGACAAAAGGTATTTCAAAGCAAAGCATGATCAGTATAGATTACGATCTTAGAACCTAATATGTAGGATCTAAACTTATCCAAGGCAAACACGATGGCTAACAGTTCCTTCTCGTAGTCGTATAGTTCATTTGGGCATCATTCGAGTTTTGCTAGCATAGTAAATCACATGAAGTAATTTGTTTTCTCGCTGACCTAGCACAACACCTATAGCATAATCAAGCATCACACATAATTTCAAAGGGTAGGTTCCAGTTAGGTGCCCGGACTATCGGGCAAGTGTGAGTAAATTCTTAAGCTTCTCAAAAGCCTCTAAACAAGCATCATCAAAGATAAACTTAACATCTTTTGCAAGCAAATTGCAAAGAGGTATAGAAATCAAGCTAAAATCCTTAATGAATCGACGGTAAAAACCTGCATGCCCTAGGAATGACCTAATATCTTTTACGGTTTTTGGGACCTGTAAAATCTTAATAAGGTCAACCTTGGCTTTGTCTACCTCTATACCCTTTGAAGAAACGATGTGCCCTAACACAATTCCTGATTTAACCATGAAATGGCATTTTTCCCAATTAAGCACCAAATTCTTTTCCTTACACCTAGTCAACACTAATGTCAAATGATGCAAGCACTCATCAAAAGATGAACCAAATCTTTGAAAAATCATCCATAAAGACCTCTAGAAACCGTTCTACCATATCGGAAAATATGCTCATCATACAACGTTGAAAAGTCGCAGGGGCATTACATAGCCCGAAAGGCATGCGTCTATACGCAAAGGTACCAAAGGGACAGGTAAAAGTGGTTTTCTCTTGGTCTTCTAGGGCAATAACGATCTGATTATAACCAGAGTAGCCATCTCAGAAGCAATAATGACTATGTCCAGCTAATCTCTCTAGCATTTGGTCGATAAAAGGAAGGGGAAAGTGATCCTTCCTTGTGACCTTGTTCAATTTCCTATAGTATATACAGACACGCCATCCCGTGGTCACTCGGGTTGGTATTAACACATTATTATCATTCGGACTACGGTGATACCGATTTCTTGGGACAACCTGAACGGGGCTGACCCACTTACATCGTCTCGAAATTGGGTAGATAATACCCACATCTAACAACTTAAGCACCTCTTTTCGAACTACCTCTTTCATGTTAGGGTTCAGTCGACGTTGCATCTCCCTAGAAGGTTTGGAGTCTTCTTCTAAATGAATCTGATGCATACACACAGTAGGACTTATACCCTTAATGTCTGCTATTGTCCACCCTAAAGCTTCCTTATTGTCTTGAAGTACTTTTACTAGCCTACTTTCCTGATCACTATCCAAATCGGAAGCTACAATCACAGGTAAAGTCTCAGATGGGCCTAAAAACACATACTTTAGAGTGTCGGGTAGTGGTTTTAGGTCCAACTTAGGAGGCTCTTCTAAAGAAGGAATTAAGGTAGTCTCAGAAATTGGTAATGGTTCGAACCTAGCTTTCCATCTATCAGTGTCTAACACAGGGGTAGAATCTAATAGAGCATTCACTTCTTCAATAGTGCTATCGTCATCAAAATCTAAACCAATGGGATAGACAACTTTCTAATGGGTCTTCAGATAAAATATTTGGTAATGACTCCTGAACTAAGGCTTCTATCATGTTCACCTCTTCAACACATGTGTCATCTAGCTCATAAGGTAGCTTACTGACATTAAAAATGTTCATCTCCATAGTCATATTACCAAAAGATAAATTCATCACACCATTTCGACAGTTAATGATCACATTAGACGTAGCTAAAAATGGGCGACCTAAAATCACAGGTATCTGGTTCTCTGGGTCGGGGACAGGTTGGGAATCTAGGACTATGAAATACACTGGATAAATAAACTTGTCGACCTCAATAAGAACATCCTCAATAACACCTCGAGGAATTTTAACAGACCTATCAGCTAACTGCAATGTCATCTGAGTAGGTTTCATTTCACCAAGTCCTAGTTGTAAGTACACATGGTACGGCAAAGAAGTTCACACCGGCTCCTAAGTCAAGTAAAGATTTTTCTACCCGGTGTTTACCTATTGTACAAGCAATGGTAGGGGAACCCGGGTCTTTGTACTTTGGAGTTGTGGTGTTCTGAATGATTAAACTTACGTGACTAGCTAAAAAGGCCTTCTTATGGACGCTAAGTTTTCGCTTTCGCGTACACATATCCTTAAGGAACTTGGCATAAGCAGGAATTTGCCTAATTGCATCTAATAAAGGAAGGTTTATGGTAACTTGCTTAAAAACCTTCAATATGTCATTAAAGTTCGATTCCTTCTTTGTTGTTACTAATAGTTGGGGAAACGGGGCTCTAGGCACAGAATCAGACCTCTCAGGAACCGAATTGGCATCATTAGAAATTTTATCAGTCCCCTCAGCTAGTGGTGGTCCTGAGGGGTGAGATCCTGAAGGGTGAACTACAGTATGTTCACTATCGGGCATGGTTACCTGATTGTCTACTACTCTACCACTCCTAAGGGTTCTAATAGCATTCAACTGATTCGATGATTTTGCACCTACTTCATGAACTCCTCTAGGGTTGGGTAGTGTTTGACTAGGAAACTTACATCTTTCTCTCAAAGACTCATTTATCAGACCAACCTGGGTTTTTAACTCGGAAATAGCCTGACTATTTTCTTGCCCTATCCTGTTACTAGCTTGTAGACTTTGTTCTACTGATAGCTGAAATTTTGCAGTTTGCTGAGTTAACAAGTTGAGAGACTCCTCTAAGATTAGGATTTTCTTATCTGACTGATTCTGAAACTAAACTGGTCCTGAAGGATTCTTAGTATAGCCAAAACCTGGGGGAGCATTAGAATTACTAAACTGACCTTGATTCTGTCCCTTCGACCACGAAAGGTTCGGATGGTTTCTCCAACCAGGATTATAGGTTTGTGGATATGGGTCAAACTTCTGAAGGTTATCAAATCTAGTGTTATTATAGAGAGCATTGGCTTGCTCTTCATTATTCTGGCCTTCCCAAAAAGGCTCCAATATACCACTAGTCTGACCCACTTCTAAAGCTTCTAACCTTTTTGCTATTGCAACAATTTTGGCATCTGATTCAAAGCCTCCTTCTACCCTATTAACGTTTCCTGTGCCTAGAAGAATTGTTTTACGGGGTTCCCTATTATTTTCCCATTGTTGGGTCTTTTCGGCGATTTCATGCAAATATGTCATCGCCTCATCAACTGTTTGGTTTTCAAACCCACATGTACACATAGATTCTACTGTGGTCGTAGTGGAATAATCTAAACCCTCATAAAGGATCTGAACTAACCTAACCTTTTCTAGACCATGATGAGGATATTGGGCTAATAGATCATTGAACCTTTCCAAATACCTATACAAAGATTCTCCCTCATGTTGAGAAAACGTGCAGATTTGCGTCCTAATAGACGATGTTTTGTGCCTAGGGAAAACTTGTTCAAAAAGGCAGATGTAAGTTGTTCATATGTTTCAATTGAACCAGAAGCCAATCTATATAGCCACGATTTAGCTTTATCTTTCAAAGAAAAAGGGAATAACCTAAGTTTCAAAGCATCATCATCAGGGTACTACAAATTTCTTCAAAATCCCTAACATGGAAATAGGGGTTTTCATTTTCTTTCCCTAAGAAGATTGGGAGTAGCTGTAAGGTCCCAGGTTTAAGTTCATCATTTTCTTCTGTTTCAGCTAACCTGATACACGAGGGACGAGTAGTCCTAGTCGGGTTCAACAAAGCTTTCAAAGTTGCCATTTCTGGCACTATCGGAATATTAGGGATTGTCTCCTCAAACGAACGTTCAAAAACGGACTCTTCAAAAATCGGACTTTCTAAATTGAGGTAATCGAGACGCTTAGAATTACTAGGTTTCTCTTTAACAAATCTACCTAGGGCGTCTCTTTTAGGTTTAGTCATGCAAAAGAATAAGGAAGGGGATTCTATGCAATCACAAATCAAGGCCGACTCAACCAAAGCAAACCTAGAGATTTCTAGCAAACAAAAACCATGATGGCTCCACTTAAATTGTTTCTAGACCAACTTCTAATCCTTCGAAAGGGAATTCGTTACAATTTAAGCAAACCCCTCTGGAATCAATCCGAGTCAAAGTAAGTTGAATAGGGGCGAGGGAAGCTCAGTGGAGCTTTGATACCCAAGGCCTCACCGGAATCACAAGGCGGCGCACTCACGCATTCAACTCATAGAAACCATCATGAACTTCGAAGTATGCTTAAAAGAGTAACCAATATTTTTCGAATGACTTTCCTATTAAGCTCGTTACCCTATCAGTCTTGTTCTAGTCAGTATTTTAAGCTTAGGTCCGCGTTTGGTATTGTTTTTCTAAGGCGGGCAAGAAGAGAACGGTGATGAAATCCGAACCCTTATCTTGTATGGCCAGTCCTTGCCCTTTACTAGGAAATTAAAGCAGCCGTATTCAAGTCCTCAGCATATATGTAAACGAAGGAAGACAGTAACTCGCTGACAGGGGATTCGTGAGTGTTCAGAATCTTACCTCCCGTTCCAGACGGGAGATGAATCAGTTGTAGTCGACTCGGGCCACTGACTCCTATGTCAGTGTACGAACCCAAGGTGCAGAGACAATATCATAATTGTCCTCCTTCTCTGCAAACAGTTTATATTTAAAGTACCCTTCCGTAGGGTAAAAATAAAAATAATGTCCAAAGTCCAAAAGTCCAAAGTCCAAAAAGAAAAGAAAAATTACAAAAATAATAAACCCTAATACAAATATTATTTTTTTTAAATAAACAAACCCTAAAAACAAAATAACTAAAATAAAATTGTCTTCTTTTCCGTTCTTTTCGCTTTAATCTTTAGCTCCAAGTCTTTACGAAATCACCAAACTCCTTGGCTCAATTTTCTTTATGATCCAGAACCTGTAGACAAAAGATAAATACCCAAAAATGTAAAAAAAGAACAAAAATAATAAAAAATAAATCTAAAACCCTAAAAACAAGTCCGCGTCGGCGGCGCCAAAATTTGATGTGGTTGTGATAGTGGTAAATAAAGTGATTCGATTCTCGAACTTGTGAAGGATTTTTTAGACTCAAATAAAACTAGAAAACTCACTAAAAATTATAACAAACTCAGACAAAGATGTTATCAATATTAAAAGACACTGAGGCTAAGATTCCACTATTTTCCAAGTTCAAAGTGATTTAATCCCAATATTTATATTCATGCAATTTTCTCGTTCAATTTGATTCTAACTATTGCAACAAGTAGATTCTCAAAATAACAAGTGTAAATCCGAAGCATAGAACATCAAAAACCTAGGTCCAAGTATGCTCTATCAAAAGAAATAACAATTGCTTAACAAAAATCATTCAAACAATTTTCGATCAAGGCAAATAATCATATAATAATTGCAAATAAATAGATAAAATTGAATATACCACTTCTTGTTGGAAAAATAGCTTCCTCTACCGCCTCAGCAATGGGGTTTAGCTCCTCATATTAACCACTTGCTCAAAATACATGTTTGTTGCTCAAAAGTTGATTAAAAAGAAGAGAAGGTATTAAACAGCGTGTTTGTACATGATTATAATTGTTCTGAGAACCACTTTGTTACAAAGAACCCTAACACAGAACTATTGCGAACTGGAATTAATTGTTACAGAAGTTGTGACAAATTGATTGAATTTGAAAGAAAAGTCCACGGAATCTGCGATTGTCTCTTACTGTTGTTCTCTGGTTCTTCTTCTTCCTCTCGCATGTGTCTCTGCAACTCGATTGTTTCCTCTCTGCAATGCTTCTAAACCTCCCCAAAGTTCACGTCACACTTCTATGACCTATCCCCGCTCCTTTTATATCCCACAGGTTGATTATAACTCGATGAAATCTCGAGAATATCTCGTCTTTCCTCTCACGGAAAGTTACGGAATTATCGTGTTTCTTTTCTTTCTCTGCACGTCGTCTAAGCTCTCCCAAACTCTCCCAGGACTCAATCAGGACTAGATACATCCACTCCTCAGCGCAATATCCTCTTCTAATCTTCCCAAGTTAATCAACAGAAACCCGAGTATAAGCCATCTCCATGTTTTACCGTGAAACACAAACTTTCTTTTTTTCTTCACCATACGACCCCCGATTGGTGCAAACTCTGATAACTATGGAAGTAAATTCTCCAGCGTATACATCTTCCCAATCTCACCGCGTCCTCTCCGAAAATACAACCAATAATAACACGTAATACCAATCCTTCCCTGTTTACTTCAAACCGAAGATTCATCCCTATTTTATCGAATCTAACCACCATACATTCCTTGTTTAGGCCAAACAACTCCATCCCGATCCAAAACTGCGATTGAATCTCACTGTATCAATTCCAAAATTCGATCCAAAAATACTCAGGTGGCTGCAACTTTTCCCGCCAAAACAGGTTTGAACGAAGAAGAAATAGGGGCGCCCCCTATCCAGAGTGGGGGTGCGAATAGCAGCTGCCTTGGGGTGTCCTGAGGGTGCCCCTTAGTAATTTGGGTACCCCTTATCCATAGTGAGAGTCCGAATAGCAAGTGTCCTCCGGGTGCAACTTTTCGAGCCGATTTTTCCAAAAATGTTTATTGGCCAAAAATACCTACACTCACATAAAACACCATAATAAGTACAAAAATGAGCACTATTAATATATAGAATCGAGACAAATTTGACACAAAAATGTGTCTATCAAGAAGGCAACAGAATCAAAGAGGATTGAAATATATAAATTGAAGAAATTAATAATAAAAGAAGGAATATAAAGAAAGCTTTATAGACAGTAAGACAACAAACAAATCAGTGTAAAAGATAGCAAAAGCTAAATTGGTTGTAGAAGGACAGACAAAAACCAGATAAACAAAATCTTAATTACAAAGACAGAGATAAGGGAAAGACTAACAAGTATAGATAATTGAGTTTATGACTAAGAGCAATAGGATTACAAAACATAACAGAAACTAGAAAATATCACAGAATAAAGCAATATTGATAGAACTAAAAGGTGACTACAAAGGGTGGAGATTAACTATAAAGCAGACAAGATAAAAAAAAAAATATACCTACTATAGATTAAACAGAAATAAAGCAGAAACCTAGATACAGAATAACAGGTAGAACAAGCAAAAACAATAAAGAAAAGAGAGCCATAGGCTCTGATGGTTGCCCGAACATAAGATCACATTAGTATTTCTGCATTTTGGGGGTCATGATGACTAACTGTCATTTCTTGCAACCTCCTTGCCCTTTGATTAAAAGTATTTATCAGCAAGGTTGGAATTTGAGGCTTCTCATTTGAACCAATGATGGGGATAAGCATTAACATTAATCTGGTCCTCAATAACATGAATGTCCCTTATATCTTCAGACATCTGATTGGCAGGAGGGCAGTTCAAATCAATTTCATAAATTTTTGTGGTTCTTGGTTTTTTAATTAGCTGCAGGTAGTGGCAATTCCCAGTGAAAGTAAGATTGCATAAGGCTCCAGTTTCTGAGATAAGTTGTGTCATTTGATGGAAGTTGATGAGAAGAACTGGCTTCACTCCAAATGCCACATCTGACCAGGCTTGTCTCTTTTATGAATTACTTTCCACATATATGTATCAGATTGTGAACCCATATTTGTATCAAAAAGATGTGCATCAACATTAAGTGTAACTGAAGGAGCTGATTCAGTAGAGCAATGGGCATGCAACTTAACACTATTTTGAATAGCAGATTCAACTTCATTTTGGTTATAATAGTCAGTGCAAGTTACCTAAGCTACTTGCACTGAGTATGAACTAGCTAGGGTGTCCTCTGAAAACTGCATGTCCTGCTTCATGTCATGTTGCTTAATCTGCTGTAACATGTCAGGTTCTTGTTGTTGCGCATCAATATGTTGCATAGCAACTAATATGGCATCAACTGCTGCTTGTTATTCCTCAGCTTGTTGTTGGGCAAATTCAAATTGCTCACAGTTTTGAAGCTTATGACCAATGATGTTGTAGAAGCCACAAAAATTATTGGGGAAATAATGAAATTGTAAAGTGACTTCATTGGTATACCCCATCTCGTTTTCTGCCATAACATTGAATCTCAGATTTTGCTTAAACCTGATACTTGCTCTTACAGTAATGGAATAGATCCCATTAACCTTTCTGACTGGATAAGAGAAAGAAGAAATGTCTCACATGCATGCCAAATATCTTTTAAGATTATCACTGTTGACTTGAGCTAGAGTCAAGTTATGAATTGTGATGAAGAACATTTCTTCAGATGGATTCCAGTTTGCAAAGTTCTCAGTTCTCTCCCATTTTCTAATATAGAATAAGTCACCATAAACTACTCTAGTAGCAACAGCTAGTACTCTAAGCATCTCATCTTCTCTTTCAAATCTGACTAGACAAACCCACTCACTAACCATTTTGACTGATAGACCACCTTGAATCTTCTATTGAAAAAACAAAGCATTTTTAACATTCCAGTTGTTTCTACCAACTGGTTCAGCAAGTCAGCTTGTCCAAAGATTTTCATTATTCTAGTATCTAGAAGGAATGATTTCATTGAGGTTGAACTGTCTTCCACTACTCAGATTCAAGGAAATTTGAAGTTGATTTGTTAACTGGGAGACATCACCATACCAAACAGCATACATGGTGATACAAGGCTCAGCTGTAAAGCTACTAAAATTGGTTTTGAGACTTGTTGGTTGCAATAGGGAATAAGTAGAGATTATAACAGAGAAGAGAGAACCTAACGAGATAAGAATTTCATTAGTTTATAGTGTTTATATAAAAAAAGGATTAGGGTTTGAGATTAGAGACTAGGTTTATAAAAATCAATTTTTGGAAATCAAATAAAAATTTTCATCACAAATCACAGAAACAACTTCAATTGATTGAAGATTAGGCTTCAATTGAAAAGCCACCAGGTGTAGGATTTTGTATGAACTTCTTACAAATGGCAAGGGAGAAGATTAAAACCGAAGAGAAAATCAAGTAAATCTATGCCACAGATCCGGCGTGATTAAAAGAACGAATTTTGGAGGATTAATTATAATCATTACCAGACAAATTAGGGTGAGAATCAGACTCAAGCGTGTGATAAGGAAAATTGTTGCAGAGGGTTTTCTGACTGCCACTACAGCTTCTATGCTTTCAATAAAAAATTGACCACTTCCCAATCAAAGCATGACCCAGATTTAGCAGATATACTAGTGATTTATATGTTTCTCTCCCGTCAGAGCCTATTAGCGGCCGATTAGCCGTTCATGGCATGGGAGAAACCAAAGATGGAGGAGAAAAACTCGAAAGAAAACCAATTAAGACGTGGGAAAGAAAAAAGGGTTCATCTCATAATATTCCCGATCTCCTGCAAAGTTACGTAGAACCACACCAATACATTACTCATATTAGTGACGTGTAAAAAGAACAATCAAACATTACTCCCTCTATTTCACGGAAAGTGAGCCTATTTTTAAGCAGAAATAAAAAATAATAATATAAACATATCATTTTCCTGAAACAAAGATAGTATTTTTTTTTTTTTTTTTTTTTTTTTTTTTTGGAGATAAGCTGGGGATACCAAATGAGACATTCAAAGTTCCGGATAGAGTTGGGTATCCCCCGAAAATATTTGGTATCTGCCCGTAAAATAGAGGATTTTCTCACATAAAAACATTGTAAAACCCACCCCACCGCACCCGACCCTTCAGTCAGTATCTATCAATGGCGGCAAAACCAGAGGAAGAAGAAGCTGCTCGGCTAAAAACCCTAGCTGAAGAAAAATACAAAGAATCAGAGCTAGAATCAGCGTTAGAATACGCGAAACAAGCAGAATCCCTGAATCAAAACCTCGACGGAATCAGTGAATTAGTAACTACATATAGCATTCTCCATGAGGCATCATCATCACCAACACCAAATTGGTACAAAATCCTCCAGGTAGAATCCTTTTCTCATATAAATATTATCAAGAAACAGTATAGAAAACTTGCCCTAACTCTACACCCGGATAAAAACCCATCTTGTTCGGCTTCTGAGGAAGCATTTAAACATGTCAGTGAAGCATTTAGGTTACTTTCAGATAAAATTAGGAAAAAAGATTTTGATGTTAAGCTTAAAATTGCTATGCAATCGGCAGCCGTTTCGAGTAATGGTACTCATGATGATGGAGGTGAGAAAGTTGATGATATGTTTGCAACAAAATGTCAGAGTTGTAAATCAGTTCATCAATTTGAGAGGAGGAAGTTTATTGGTCAGAGTTTAGTTTGCCCTAGATGTAAAAAGAGTTTTGTAGCTGAAGAAATAAGGGTTAATGATGATGAATTGGATGATGGTGATGAAACTAGGGTTGCGGTGGTGGATAGGAGTCGGAGAAAGCGTAAAGCTACAATTACTGATTTCTTGGATAGGATAGGGTTAACATCGAAAGTGCCTAAGAAGAAGGTGAAATTCGCAGACGAAATGACTTTGTCGGAAATGCAAATGAAAGCCAAACGTAAAAATGAGGAGGAAACGGTAGGAACGGATAAAGACATGGGGAGGGAGAAGGAGAAAACGTCGAAAGTGAAGGAAGCGTTGGATAAAGGGGTGAATGCGAAGGAGAAAATGACGTTGAAAGAAATGGCAGAGAAAATCGAGAAGAAGAAGAAGATGGATGCAGTGCAGAACGCAGAAAAGGTGAATGAGAAGACTATGACATTGAAGGATATGTTGAAGAAAATGGAGGAGGAGAAAGAGCAGAAGATGAAGACAGCGGAAAACACCGGAAAATTGAAAGAGAAAAAGGTGAAAAAAGTGAAAGACATAACGGAGATATTGGGGACGGAGAAAGCAATGACATTGAAGGAAATGCTGGGAGAGATTGAGAAGAAAAAGGAAAAGAAGACCAAAACAGTGGAAACCACGGAAAAAGACACAGCGAAAGAAGGAGAAATGTTGAAAGAGAAAACGCTGACATTGAAAGAAATGGTGGAGAAAATGGGAAAGGCCAAGGGGAAAGATAAGGGGGAGGAACCAGAAAAGGCCAAGGACAAAGACAAAGTGGAGAAGAAAAGTAAGGGAAAAAAGAAAGGGAAGGAGAAAAAGAAGGCAAAGAAGAAAGAGAAGGGGATGGAAAGGGAAGAGGGAGTTGTTGTTGCAGTTTCTGAGAGAAGTAATGTTGTTGCAGTTTCTGAGAGAAGTAATGATCTTGAAGCTATGGCAGTGGAAGATTCGGATTTTTATAGCTTTGATAAGGATAGGTCAGAGCGCTGTTTTAAGAAATGTCAAATATGGGCTGCTTATGGTGATAATGATGGAATGCCTCGGCATTATGGTTTAGTGGATGAAATTATCTCGTTAAATCCATTTAAGGTGAAAGTGAGTTGGTTAGACTTGCAAGGAAAAGGAGACAATGTATCGTCATCCTTGGAAGGATCAGGTTGTCAGATTTCATGCGGCAAGTTTAAGGTTGACGGGAAGACTGTTGTGAATTCTGTGAATATCTTCTCTCATATTGTAGAATGTGAAAGGGTGGCTAGAGAGATTTACATGATTTACCCAAAAAAGGGTTCAGTCTGGGCACTTTATGGGGGTTCAGATGGGCATGATTTAAACCAGATGAATGTAGTTAATGGATGTTATGATATAGTTGTAATTCTCACTAATTATAGTGAGATGCATGGTCTGAGTGTAGCATATCTTGATAAGGTTAAATGGTTCAAGACAATTTTTGAGAGACGTGAAATCGGTGGTCATGCTGTTAGATGGCTTGAGAAAGACAATGTTCGACTATTTTCTCATCAGATTCCTTCAAGAAAGCTCTTGGGGACAGAGGCTCCAGGCCTTCCAAAAGATTGTTGGGAGCTTGACCCTGCTGCACTTCCTCAAGATTTACTTGTTGTCGAGAAAGATTACTTGCTTGGAGCAGCTTGACTTATCTTGAATTTGCTTCCTGTCTTTTCAGGTTTGATTTCAAACATGTTTCAGTTGCTATAACTGTCTCCCTATGTAAGCTAGCTACATGGTTTTTGACATCAGAACCATCAGTGTAGTACTGCTACTGTTAATTACAAGTGTAGTGTAATTATAAGAAACTATCAGACACGTCCATTCCAAGTGCGTGCGTCTGTGAGTTTTATCACGAGATATGCATTTTATGTGCAATGTGAAATCGGATACTTATGATTTTTGCTAGTTTTCAATTGCTGCAGTGCTGCTGCTATGTGTGTAGAATTGGGTAATTTTGCATGTACCACTGAGGTATGGATATTTGTTGAAACCTCTTTGTTTTCGACATTGGTATGGATATTTCATATTTGTGACCGTGTATATTTACATGTCCTTTTTATTCATCCTTCTGAGTCTGTTTTTCCTGATCTCCGTGATTTTAAAACCTACTTGCTGATATGGACATTTCTGTTCACTATATCTTTTAAGGTCTAAGGTCCATGTTGTCTTCTCATTTCATCATTCCTCCTGCTATATGAAGGAGTAGGTTCCAGGATTATAGTTCAAGATTTAATTTTATTTTTCTTTCCTTTTGCACTTTGTAATATGTTGTATGTTATTCTGCTAGAGGAAGGGGGTACGACAATTTCAACATGTTTTTGCTGACTGCTTTTACAGTATGATGTTTTTCTTCTTGAATTGTACATCCTAGTCCTTGTAGTTAGTACCTTGATTTGTGATCATTTAATATGAAACCAGGAGGATTGTCTTTAGAC
Source organism: Papaver armeniacum (assembly GCA_023531295.1). Taxonomy (NCBI): domain Eukaryota; kingdom Viridiplantae; phylum Streptophyta; class Magnoliopsida; order Ranunculales; family Papaveraceae; genus Papaver; species Papaver armeniacum. Next base: position 133,250 of record JAJJWW010014267.1, read on the forward strand.
TGTCCTTAGCTAGGTTACATGCAGGAATTTATGTGATGCCACTCTAACAAATAAATTTATGCGGTCACTCCATTGAAGACTTATACTTGCAGGTTTAAGCATTCTTAGTTGGTTTCCGAGGCAGGTGTTGAAATTTTTTGATGTTTTCCGTCCATTATAGATTACGTAACTGTTTCCTAGAACAAGATCAAGTGTTACTGTTATCAAGTTTCGAAAACTTCCTCTTTCTGAAACATGGCTTGCACTCTTTCGTTCATATTCCTCATCCAAATCCGTCTTTCTGTTAACCGTTCAATGCTTTGTTATTTACACAGAAATCTTCCATTCTTGTCGTGGAAACCTAAAAATTGGTTCTCAAATACATGGCTTAGCAATCTCAGCTGGGTTCATAATTCGCTGATGACAATTTGGGCAGTTCAATCGAGCTTTTGAAATTTTTAGGAATCCAGAAAACCCAGGCATCCTGTCTTGGAATACCGTTCTTTCGGGTTTTCAATGTAGTGAAGATGATGTGGAGTTTGCTGTTGAAATGCATCTAAAAAGAGTTGTGTTTTTGATGTAGTAACATACACAACTGTAATTTCCTTTTGTTCAGATCCTCCAGAGCTTCTCGGAATTCAGGTTCACTCTCAGATATTAAAATCTGTGTTTGGGGCTCAAAATTTTGTGGTTACGCTCTTATCACAATGTATTCTAGGTGGTAATAAGCTAAAAAGTTTGTTGAAATGGCTTATAGGGATTTGGTTTCACAAGAAACCATAGATGAAATGTTAGTAATACAGAAGACTGTTTTATTTAAGGAAAGTGATTTCATTTTCCTGATCATACAATTCAATCTTCCACACCAACCTCGGATAATGTCTAAAGAGTAATGAATGTTTTCTTTATGTGTTCTTATAATAACAAGTACAAATTACAAAGATACACAGCACAGCAAGAGCAAAAATAAACTCAACTTCAGTTGCTGATGCCATCCCTACCCATAACTAACCTACAGCAGGATTCCGCATTAAATCTATCAGGAGTAGATGGCTAGATACACACAACAAAGACAAGAGAATATAAAAAACAGAAACTCATCCCTTGATCAGATTCAGATCCATAAACATTGATTACACCATAAATTACTAGAACCCCGACATGCAGAATTGACATTTTACTATTTACACCAGGGTGAGGCAAAAAAAGGAGACGTGAAAGGTTTAGGACACAACAAAATGCATTCCACGTGAAGTTTAGCAGTTGATACCACACTGCTGACCTCTTGCAGCAGCTTTTGTGGCAGCAGAGGTGAAAGGATCGATACGAACCCACAGCAGTGAGAAGATGGAAGCAAGGAGGATTGACCACACGATAACAATGGTTGGGGTACGATTCTGGCGACCTAACAAACCCTTCAAGAAAGGGTACAGATGAAGAATGACCCATATGGCGAAAAACAGTTTGCCAAAGAGTGGACCCCATGATTGGTATCCACTGTTTATCGCATATGAAACACCTGCAACAATACCCACCATGTTCACGATGAGGACAGTAGTTGGAGGGATGAGAAGAGCAGTCCATTTGAAAAGGTAAAGCTCAGCAAAGTCCCCTTCATCATCGGTTGCCTTGGATGTGACCGTGAAGTTGGTATCAATACCACCAAGAACCTTCAATAGACCTTGGAAGACAGCGAAAAGATGTGCAGATGTACCACCAATGACCCAAAACTGCTCATTTCTCCACCAGTCATCAATCCCGACACCACTCCATCGAAGCTCAAGGACTCCGGTAACAGCAATGGAAAGAAAGAGTAGAATAAACCAGATACCAGCATAGTTGCTTATCTGCACACATATAATAGAAGTTTAACGTAAATGCATAAACAATTAAGAGAACAACAGGAAATTTGATAAAACTAAAGCATAAATTGTGGATAAGATGAAAGTTAGCTGACCTCAGGGATGATAAATTTCCCAGTAAGAAGACAAATTGCAGGCAGTATACAGTACGCAAGCAGCGGAAGTGAGGTGAGAGGGTAAACGATGGTATTTATGTATGCCAGTCTTTCTAACAACCTCAATCTTCCACTGTAACCATACCAAATGGGGCAATGCCTACTTAGAAGAATTTCAATGGATCCCAAGGCCCATCGAAGAACTTGATTCAAACGATCTGAAAGATTGATTGGAGCAGATCCCTTAAAGGCAGGACGAGGAGGCACACAATAAACAGATATCCATCCTCGAGCATGCATTTTGAATCCAGTCAAAATATCTTCTGTCACAGACCCATAAATCCAACCAATCTGATTGCATAATAGAAAGAAACCCAGTTAAGAGTTTGTCTACCAACACAATTCCCACAGAAGATGTCATTTGGTGGCACTTTTTAACTTACCTCTTTACCCCATTCAGACTTATCTTCGTAACCACAGCTAATGACATGAATGGCTTCTTTCAGAAGAGATGCAGGATTCGTTGATTGTGGTATCCCACCTTGTTCCATGAATGTTGATGAAATAAAAACTGGGGACTGACCAAATCGCTTCTCTAAGCTCTTCTGAGACATAAGAAGTGATCTTTCATCTTCGTAGCCTGAACACAATGATGGACAAGAAAACATGTTAGCTTTATATCACAAGGCAGGGGACAGATAAAAGAGGATAACTTAACTGGAAAGTGGAACTGGAAGCCTAGAAATGAAGAACTTGAAGAGGATTATTATTTCATAGATATAAATGTTAGAACTTGCATTTTCCCACCAAACAAATCACTTATAACATTTGACATATGACTGCAGCAGAAACTTATTCGGGTGCTAAAGACTGGACCCTATCTATGGTTTAAAAAGGGGTCAATAGCTGTGTTAGATGCCAATCAGAAAATAAATAAGTTTTGACAAACTTACCTTCCACACCTTCGTCAATGTCTTCCATGTTGAAAATGGGAACATTAGATTCACTTCGTTTCATTCCTCGCTTTTTATCATTGTACTTCTTGTTTCCATTTCTTCCCTTCTTTCTTGATCCACCACAACAGCTCTTAATAATAATGTTAGGCTCCAAGTCAGCTTCACTGAGGACTGGATCATAACCATATAGAGCTTGTCTGTTAAAACAGCATCCTGTTCCCACATATACTGGACCTTGGACGCCATCCAACGCTTTTAAATTGATCTACATCAAATACAAACAATGAGCCTTGATGCACATATAAGGATGGATTTTTTTATCTCGAGAAAAAAAAAAAAAAAAAGGAGATACATACATCAAAGAAGACAATGTTGCGATTGGCATATCGATCGTGAAGATCAATGCCGTCAAATCTCTGTGGGAATTGAACATAACAGGTTCTCTTTCCATATGCAGGGTCCATCATGAAACACATGGCCTCTCTAACAGCTTGACTGTTATTGAAGTAGTGATCACAATCGACATTCAGAAGATAGGCACCGTTGGTAAGAACAGCTGACACTCGAACCTGTCAAACAGGAGATAAAGAGACGAACATGTCAATGTTAAACCATTGAACTGCGTGGCTTCACTGTCACAGAAAGGTGGTGATGTTATCTATCTAGCAACTGGTGCCTAGAACACCAATCAACACAGCTGCATGGCTAACATTTTTCCCTTCTTTTTTTATTGTATATTTTGAAGTGTACCAATCTGATTGTAGTTTTCCATGTTGTGCACTTGAGTGAATTCAAAAAACTTAAAGCTACCCCTTATAAGTGGATATTTTGTATGCACAGACAGGTTTTGATATGCAAGTGTTTCTGATATCTGACACATCTTAACAGCCACATTAATGAGCTGTTGTATATATCTTGCAGTAACGTGGTTAAAAGGAATACAGGACATATAGTGAAAAAAGATTTAAGCACCACTAACCAAAGCATTCATTGCACCGGCTTTCTTGTGATGTTGGAAACCTGGTCGCTTCTCACGAGAAACATACACAAGTCTAGGTAGCTCATTTCCATCGGTATCAAGCCCTCCACTGTGTCCTAAGAACACCTGCATTTCCAAGAAAAAAAGGAAAATGCTTAATAAACAATAAAGGATAAACATGCAATCTCAAAATAACTTATCCACTGATGTCAGGGTATAAGGAAAGCTATGATACCTGGATCATGCCAGGGTGATCCCTAGGGTTATTTCCAGGCCAAGGAGTTCCATCTTGCATCGTCCAACCTTCTTCTGGCATTTTCTGTGCTTTCGCTACTAGAGCATTGATTCTAACCTTGAATTCCTCATATTCCCTCTGGGAAAAAGAAACAAAAAACATTTTCTTCATATTAGTAGTTGATAGCCAGATGACCGGGCACGACTTATTTCATCCTATTGTCAATTATCTTACCTTCATTGATCTCCTCTCTTTGACAAAAGAAGGTTGTATCTTGTCCTTCAGGTAATCTATCTTCTGCTGAAAGTAGAATTCAGGAGCCCTAGGTTCAATATTGTGCTTCTTGCAGAAAGGGACCCACTTTCTTGCAAATTCTGAGGTTTCAGATAGGGACTCAAAGGTCAACATTGCAGACCCATCATCCGAAACATAGCAAGACACTTTGTCAACAGGATAATCCACGGCAAGAATGGACAGCACAGTATTAGCTGTCACTAGAGGAGGCTCTTTGAGAGGATCCACTGTACTGACAAAGATATCTACTGGAGCTAACTGTGAAGGCTCCCCTGGTCGATCATATCTGTTTAGGCAAGTGAATTATACTGTATAAGTAACCATAGAACAGAAATGTCACAAGTCACGATGAGAAATGTGGTTGCAAACCTTATAGCGAGACGGTCAAGGTAAGTCTCTCGATTGATAGGATACCATTTCGGAAATTGATCAAGAATCCAAGACAAGGCAAACCAGATCTCACAAATAACTGACACTAACCATAAAGCGTAAGCCTCGTCAACAGGGTGGGTAACACGGTATTGCAAGAAAAAACCCAGGATTATAAGCCGAAGTATGATCACAATACGGTAAGGGGTCAGGTGGGAATTAGAAATAGGCACAATTCGACTCATAGGTTGACGAGCATCATCAGCCCTGCAGTAGATGAATATAAACAAAATATTAATATCTGAGAAGTGAGATACTGAGATAATACATAAAAAGTTTGAGGAAAGGCAAAGTTCAAATTAAAAAGAATGTTATCTTGGGAAAGTGAGTGCTTAGCTTACATTGGTAGAACTTCTCCATTTGAACCAGTTCCTTCCATGTCTCCCTTTCCCTCAGGGTATCTACTGCTCATTTGCGTAATATTTTTCTCCTGTTTGAGCTTCCAGCCTTCAACTCTTTCTTTCCAATCAACACTGCCAAGTCCATAAGAATTCAAGTCCTTTGTGGGGTCCACAACTCTCACTGGAACTGATATGACATAAAGGAACAAATTTATTAGTGCTACAAATTCTAAGAGGAACTAGTTCAACGAATGCTTATAGACGATTCAAAAGTTAGCATTACCTGGTTGACTAGGGTCTATATAAGAAAGAGCACGCTTTTCACTTCCCAGAGGACCTGAATGCGTGGTTCGCACTGACTGGTTATCTGGTGTTGCAGGCATTTCTCCAGATACCTGAAATATTTGTATTCCGGTAAGTAAACAATAATGCAAAACCAACTCTGGCAAGTTTAACCAAAATGTGATTTCAGATTTTTCTAAACCTAGACTTAGTGGCATCTGTCTTTAAATGAAAATGTATTATTTTCCTTCTATTTTTTGTGCTACCCCAATAACGCATCATATACAGTTTGTGAAGAAGGGAGAATAATGAAAGTTGCATCTGCCAAGATAAATGGTAGTTCGATATTTTGTTTCCTATATATCTATAAGAAGCAATAAGTACAAAAGCATTAACTTCACTTACTTGGCGACCATTAGTAAGACGTGGAATAGGGAGTTGTGACTCATGTCTAGAGGATGAAGAGAGGTCGACGTCTTCTCCTTGCCACTGCCTCCTTGCAAATTCATTCTCAAGGTCATCGATATCATCCTCGTCATCATCTCCCTCAACTCTTGGACTCCCTAACATTTACAATCTTTATTAGCCTAACAATTACAAAGCCTAACAGAAAAACGCTAACACAAAAATGAATCAAACCCATCTAAGAAATAATAAAGAGAAAAGCTAACCTTTAAGTCTTTTGTACCGAGTCTTGCACTGGGGACAAGAGCGATTCCCTTCTCTTCTCTCATACTCATAACAAGGTCGACAAACCGGGAATGCACACTCATTACAAGCAACAAAGATATCACCTTTCTCAGTAACCCCGACAGTATCTCCACAGATCTGACACACTTGACCATTCAAATTTTTCGATGGCTTCAACTGCATCATCCACAAATTTCTATTTTAATAAGAGGACGCAGAAAATATTCAAAAAAGAAGTAATTCATTTCAATTTGTATCTACAAGCCTCAAAAGGAATCACATTTAAGAACTAGATGTGACCCAATAACAACTAGATGTCGAACTGGAGCTGACAGTGATAGTACCCCCAAAATTCACCGACACTAAATCTTAATCAGTGAACACACCAACACTCTTTAAACTTCTTTTTACCCAACTATACAGTGAAAAACACAGCTAAAAATCTATTCATCTCTAACTAAGCAATGCATTAGATCTATCCAAATCATAATTCACCTAAATCTTAGCTCAAATCAAAAATGCAAAATGCCCAAGTAACTTAAAAAACTGTGAAAAAAAAAAGTAGAAGCCCAGATCCCATCTCAAAAACCACCTCTAATTTGCACTGAACTGAGAAATTAAAACTCCACCTTTGCACAATAAGTTTGTAAATGGGTTTCAGTGAGAATGAGCACCAAAAGCTCAATTTCAGATTTTCTATACAGATCTCAGCTCCTAAACCCACAAATTTGATAATACTAAAACTCATTGCTGTAAATCTAGTTGATTTAATTAGTGCCTCCTATGATGATCATCATCCATCCATCTAATAACACAATCCAGCTCGAATTTCATTATCACTAAATGAGTCAAACAATCAGATCCAAATATAGAAAATTAATAATTAAAAATATTCTTTTGGAATCATAACAATGAAGATTAGAATCAAACCCCAGCATCTCCTTCATTTCTTATCATAACAAACTCATTTCGATCATGAGAACCAGCTACCATTCCCGCCTTTACTTCCATCACTGCTGAATTCACAGAGATCAATCAATCAGTCTACTGTCAACTCTGGGTCTATCTCTACACAGCTTCAGAGCTTATAAATCAGATTGATGACGATGGGTGTGAGATGAGATTCACTCTCTCACTCGGATTTCCTCCCCATTTTCTCTCTGGGTCTCTCTCTTCTTCACTGCTTCAGAGAGCTTCTTTTCTGTATGTCTTTTCAATTTTCATGGTTTATGGAAGAGAATACCGGATGGACTAGTTAACCTGGGTCCCACGCAAACTGTCTGTGTTTGGGTTGGCTCCTACTGGCTTCCACTTGGCTTGGCTCTTCACTCCACTTGGTTGTTGGTTTTATTTTGGAACCAAAATTCACTTGAGCTGCTGGTTTAATGTTGGGAACCAAGTTCCAACATAGAGAGAGACAAATAACATTTATACCATGTTCAAAGTGTCGGCGCACGTCGTGGTACTAGTCTGCCCATTCGTTTATTTAGTTGATTAATTAAAAATGTTTTTTTTTTTAATGCAGTGACTCACTGGACTTGGTAATGTGGTGTGAGAAACCAAAATTGTTGCGAGGAATTACCAAAGTTCATGAAACTTACCAAGCCAGTAAAACTACTTGTTATGATTGTTTTGTTTTGTATGGATTTAGTTACTTTTTGGAAAATTTAGTGACGTCTTTCGTATCTATCTTTCAGAGGAATTGTGTTACGTTTTCTTTTCCTTTTTGGTGTTAAAAGCATCCATAAATAGATATGCTAAGAACATCAAGCTATATTTAGTTTTAGTATTGGCATTTTGGCAAAAAGTATGTGGATTTCGACTAAAGCTCAATCTTAAATACCGCCCCTCATATAATTATAATGGAATATTAGAAAGAACATTCAAATCACCCTTTATTGAAATTTATCATAAAATGAACTTTTAAAGCGAATATGGTCTATAAGTGGTGTTTTAAAATTTCTCCATGCAGTACTCACTGTAAAATCGTGCTAGCTGTCAGGTGCAGTTTTAATCTGCGCTTGGCCAAACTTAGCATAGCAATTTTGCTTTTGGCTTTTGCCAGCTATAGCAAACCTTGTTGTGCTTCAATTTTTATGTCTGAGAATTGTATCCCGAACAAGTATCACAGATACAGTGTCAATTATATCTTGGTTAAGAAAAAGGTTATAACTTGCAGATGGAAATTCTCTATTAATTGTGAGGTGATGCTTAAGATAGATGGTTATATGAGAGATGAGTCTAGGGAATTCAATTCTATTATTAGAGTCTGTCTTGGATTCTCGAGTCTGTCTTAGCTTCCATATTGCTAACATTGCTTAATGGTAACGATCCGCCTCAGCACAGATTCTATCGTTGTTTATAACTTGGTTAGTGGTAAGGATCCTATGCTTCGTTGGGAAACTATTCATATTTGGTAAAGAATTTGTTTGCTTACTATTCATATTTGGAAAAGGATTCGCCAGCTTAAGCAGTGGTTTAGAAGGGTTAGAGTAAGTCATGTTCATAGAGAAACAAATCGTGCAACAGACTAAATTGTTGCGATGCGCACCCATCTGAGGAGTTTGTGGAGCTTGATCATAGGAAGTTCGGTTTTAATTTGATGGAGATTCTGGAAGGGGATATGAGTCTTAAAACTTATTTTTGTTCTTAGCTGGAGTTTCTTTGTTTTGGTTAGGGTCGCCTTAACCCTGCGGATTGTATCAAAATAAATAAATTATAATTGACGGGGAAGGGGAATAGTTGGCGTTTGGTAACCAAGGTTCACTTGAACTGCTGATGTTAAATTTTGGGAACCAAGTGTTATGTACCTAAGTGCCATTAGTAATAGTTGTGTGAGTGCCCTTGTGCATGGGTAGTAATAAACGGTAGCCGTTAGTAATCATTGGGATGATTAGGTTAGTTTGTTAGTCACCGGTTAGATGTCGACAGGTGTAATGTCCAGATTAGTTGTCTTCTCAAATAGGATTTGTTGTTATTAAGTCTGTAAGAGAGGCGGATGTTTTTATTTTTACGAATCTATCAACTATTTTGCAGTAATATTGTTGTTCTTCCCGGCTTTATCAACTATCAGGTTGTTAGAGCTCTGCTCGGTCGAACTCGCATGCGTTGCTATCTCAAGCATGTTTGTCAATGTTAGTGATCAAAACTATAAGTCTTGATTTCTAGCCTATTTATAGATGTCTCGGACTAGGACATAGATTGTGTAGTTGAGCTTAGTTTTCACGGAGTTCATCATTTGAAGACGAAGAACTACTAAGGGGAGCTTGTGGAACTTCTTCGACAAAAGGTATGTGGAGACTTTAACTCATCTATCACTTGGAAATTCTATTTCTATTATCTCCTATATTGAGACATAAGTCGTGTTACGATATAGTTTTCTCTATACACATTTGGGATTTCGAGATGAGTATATCTCGCTAACATATTTCTCGAAATATGTGTTGGTAAGCTTTCGCTTCGACCAAGTTCATATTATATCATGAGAAAATTGCCGAGCAACATCTTACATGGTTTGTGTGATACAATCATTTGATGTAGATGATTATTTCAATATCTTGAAAATTGCTTTGATGTTAATAGTGTGTGAAAACGGATATTATCATAATAGAAGAATGTTCCAATGATTGAAATAAAGAGTTTAGAATCTTGTAACCATATTTGGATATAAACATAGTGTGTTCGCAAATTAGTGTATAAGTCCAAAAACCGGGAACCTAAAGTATGCATACTTGTGTGTATACAAAAAGGTTGTAGAAGACTGGGTAAGTATGCGTACTGGTGGAAGTTCAAGTCCGTGAATTTCTGCTGAGTTTAAAAACCAAAACCAAACTCATCTGGTTACCTAAAGTGCGCGTACCCGTACGCGTATTGGCGGAAAGTTCATGTCCGTGAATTTCTGTTGAGTTTGAAAACTAAAACAAACTCAAATCCGGTTACTTAAGTACGCATACTTAAGTGTGTTACTTTTCTAAAATCGGTTGTACATGAACCTAAACATTTATCAATAAGGAATGCAATCTTTGCAAACCGTGGCTATAATGTTCATGTATTGATTCGAGTGAATCAAACCGACAATTGGGTTCTTGTATAATCCATAAGAATATAGCAATTGAACAACTCTTTAACTAGTTTCATTTGAGTCATTTGAACTAGTTATGGTTAAGATGAATAAGGTTGATATGAGAGTAACCATATGCCTAACCTCGGTTAACTATTTGTGAACCAACATGGTGTACACATTTAGGTACGGTTACATAAACCTAAATGAGGGTACATTTCATTTGTGTGTAACAATCTAAGTTCGATCTAATGGTTGAAAGATATTAGCTTGGTTGAATCAGGTTTTTCATCTAATGGTGAATATTGAATGCTTTGTTACCTAGGTAACTTAGATTGCAAACCCTGATTTGAAAACTATATAAAAGAGAACTCTAGCAACTGGGAAACCTAATCCCCACACCTCATGTGTGTTACTAGTTGCATAACTAGAGTTGATTCTCCTTTAACCCTAGGCTTTTTCTTGAGACCCTGTAGGTTAATGACTTGAAGACTTCATTGGGATTATGAAGCCAAACCCAACTATTATCTTGTAGTTGCGTGATCTGATCTTGCTTTTTCTATCGTGTTGAGTACAATTGAAATAATTGGATCGAGATTTTATATCTCCGATAGGCAAGATAGAAAAGTAATCACAAACAACTTCGTCTTATCGTTTGTGATTCCACAATATCTTTTTTCGCTAGTCGATTAAGATTATTGTGAGGTGATAGATAATTCTAGGTTGTTCTTCGAGAATATAAGTCTGGATTATCGATTGGTTCCTATTCACCTTGATTTATCAAAAGACGGAACAAAAACTCTTGGGTATTTCTGTGGGAGACAGATTTATTTAATCTTATAGACTTTTCTGTGTGTGACAGATTTGTCTATCAAGTCTTCGACTTTGGGTCGTAGCAACTCTTGGTTGTGGATGAGATCAACTAAGGGAATCAAGTGCGTAGTATCCTGCTGGGATCAGAGAAGTAAGGAGTGCAAATGTACCGTGAATTAGCGTGAGATTGATTGTGGTGTTCAATATGGACTAGGTCCCGGGGTTTTTCTGCATTTGCGGTTTCCTCGTTAACAAAATTCTCGTGTATGTGTTATTTCTTTTCCGCAATATATTTTGTTATATAATTAAAATATCACAGGTTGTGCGTTAAGATCAATCAATTAGAATATCCAACCTTTGGTTGTTGATTTACATTGATTGACACTTGAACATTGGTCTTTGGTACCGTTCAAGTTGTTTCACATAATAATCAGGCTCGCGGGTTTCTATCTGTTTGATTTGCTGATTACATTGTGTAACAGAGATATTAACACTCTTTGATATACTTTATTCTAGATTGAGTCTGACTGTCTAGTTGATTCTCTAGAAAGTGTATTGGAGTAAGTCCTCTCAAATTTCCAAACGAATTGTTGGGTGTTGTTGTTAGACCCCCGCATTTTCAATTGGTATCAGAGCAGGTAAACACGTTAAAGACCTTATAAGTCTGTGTTTGTAGCGATCTGATTATGGACGAGTCTATCTCTAATAACGTAGCAGTTCATAAATTACCAGATATATTTCATAGCTTGGATTCACCTGAAAGAACTGTCACATCTAGGTCAGTATCTAAACATTCTCTTAATGTAGAACCTGTTGAAGTCTGGGAAACACGCCTAGAAGAACAGTTAGATGAACTTTTTGATGAAAGTGATTCAGATATTGATAGAGATGTTGATGAGGAAGTCTCGGAGTATGTTAAGCTTTTGAATTCGTTGGAAAAGAAAAAGATGACAACTTCTCATGTCACACCTTTTCTGACTAATCTGTGTCGTACAAATAAGAAATTGAGAAGATGTTACGCAGGTGTTTATGTTTCGAATCGTTCTAACGAATCGATCCTCAAGGATTCTGGAGAAAACCTACGTATGAAGTCACTTGAATGTGATAATCTTTATCAAAAGTACTTTTTGTTGGAAGGGAAACTTGTAGAAACTAAAGCAAGGATTAACTCTCAGCAAGCAAGTTTTGATGACAAAGAAAGCGCTTATCTCACTTGAGAAAAACGCCTTGAGGCTGATTTAGTTGCTGCTCTTGATAAAATCCAGATATTGGAAGATGACTTGAAAAAGTTCAATACTAGTTCAAGCAAATTAACCACTATGCTAGGAGCAAGTAAAAATCATCGTGATACACGAGGATTGGGCTATAAGGGAATAAATGCTCCAAGTATTAGCAAAGAGGTAAAATTTGTCAAGGCTAGTTCTTCTTCTCAACAAAAGGTTTTCGCTGATGGAAAAAGTGAAATACTTTCACTGACAGTTAAGGTTCAAATGAGCAAAGTATATCAACCTCCAAAGTCAGCACACACGGATCGAGGTAAGAACATTCCTTATGTTTGCCACTACTGCGAAAATAAAGGTCACCTGGAAAGGAGATGTCGTTTCCGTATAAGGAATGAAAAACTTCACGATGTTCTTGTTTGGGCATCACAAGAAGTTGTGAAGCCAAGATCATATGTTAAGTAATCCCCTTAACGTTACAGGTTGTAACTGTCCGACCTTTAGGCAAAGGAATCAGTGCTGTGATAATCCTAGGTTTGCCTATAAACGTCATACGAATCCTTTTCACAATCGTAATGGTTATCAAAAGGATAACTTCGTAAAGACGAAGACAAGATCCGATGCTCCCAATTGGAGAAAGACTAACTTGCAAAAGAATAGTCAATCCAATTCTCTTTCGAGAATTCTAGAAGAGAGTAATGGGAAGAAGGTTTTGGTTGTTCCTAACGCACTCAGAAGTGGGTACCAAAGAAAGCCAATGATGCCTTGAGTGTGAAAAGGAATGATCTTCCAGAAAATTCCATGACTATGGAGAAGGCAGTATCCATGATGTTGGAACTTAACAAGTTTTTTGGAAAAATGGAATTGGATGTGAAAGGTTCTAAAAGCGATCTCTTTCATGATAATCCAAAGGTCACTTGTGGTGAGCAAGGCATTGTTCACCCCAACACAACTTGATTGTGTTGTAAGTGCATGCTCACCAAGGAATGCCATGCTACGTATACGGTGAGGGAAACACGAGAATTGGGGCACAAAGATTATGTTCGGTAAGGTTGTAGAATTCGACTGGATTCTTCTAAAAAGGTATGTCTATAAACCTGAGCAAGATTTGTGTTTTTATTTGCTTAGGGTACTTATAATGATCCATGTACCTTGCTTATTGTTGATTTCTACCTAACTTGATCTATGTTTAAGGTTCTTAATCGTTTAGGTTTGAAAATAGTAGTTTGGGATGTTTGGACTTCATGGTACACCTACCAGGTATGCATAACATCATTTAAAATCAAAATATAGGGGTTTAAGTACGCATACCCGTTTGCATACTCCCTCGGGTCATGAAAATTCGTTTGCAAACCCGTATGCATACTTAACGTCGATATTCGGTAAACTTGTTTTGGCCGTAACTTGTTTGTTCGAACTCGGAATGACCTCATTCTTTTTGATTCTCTTCCTCTTTGAATTCTCTGCAAAATAGAGATGAGAATTACTGAATTTGGATGAGTTAAGAATGGTCCTTGTCCTGTCTCTTGTTTTAGAGTGTTTTGCTCCGTTTCGTCGCACTTGTTCCATTTTTCTTGGACTTGGGCACTTGGATTCTTGGAGTACCTCTCTTATAAGCTTTTTTGTAGCTTTACAAGAATATTGTTGGTGAATCACAAAGAAGGAAGTTCAAGAATGGGTAGTAGCACGCATTGCTATGGGATTCTTGAATGTTCAAAACCATCTTATGTGAACTATGGTTTTGTATGTTCTTCCTTGTTAAGAAAATCTTTTTATACGCCTTTGGTATCTATTCTTGGTGTAAATCTGTGCGAAAAAGAGTGATTCTACCTTCGAAGGAAAAAGGTTAATTTTTGCAATATTAATCTTTATGATTTTATATATTGCAAATTGCTATGGGATATGTTGTTTACGTCTGTGAACCTGTGACTGTCCCATACTTGTTCAAAAGTTATCTCTATTATGTCGGTATGAAAGTATTGATAAAAGATAGAATGAACTTTTGACTTACAAAAGTTAAAGCCTTTTATGTCATTGTTTTGATGGAAGAAAGGATAAAGCTTTTGTTTACAGGGATTAAGTATATTATATGTCATTGTGCAAATAGTGATGGAAAATAGAATGAATACTTGTTTATTCCGCAGTATTGGTCGATCTCCGATCCACATTTTTGTGCACATACTGTGTTGCTCCGTGAGGTTCCTTATGTTTGAGCATGACCAACTAAATTGATCATTCTCTTTTGGTTATTTTAGTTGTTGCTCCGTAATCTCTCTTATGTCGAGCATGGCCAATTGAATTGATCACGTTATTGTGGTTAATTTGGTTGTATTTTTCGATTGCATTAATCATGGGTTCTTGTTTGGACCATATAAATATAAAATGGGCTTAACATGATCTTCAGCCCATTAGCCTAAACAAAATATATTGGGTCTTGGGTTGAAGCCTAAGCCCATGAAAGGTTAAGAACCAAGTCTGTTAGCCTTTATTAAAGGTGACTACATTCATTGTATCTTGAAAGGGGATGAATCTGTTCAACCCAAGAAGTTAGAATTAATCTAGATATATATTTGGTCCAAGTACATTAATAACCTGGTCACCCTGAAAGGAGGGAATGGATAAAGGTTAATTATTGGGCAAAATACATTTCTAAATGTCTAGATACATAATTCTGATTTAAATAATGATGAACCTGGACGACATTCGGTCCTGATACGTCAGCAAAATGAATGCAGACAGGTAATTGACTGGATGCATACCCTCTATTACCTATAAATAGAGGAGGGAGGGATTTGTGATAGAAGGTACACAATTTTAATCCTTTTCTCTCCACTAAAACCTGTTTAGAGCTCCTTACTCATTGAGGCATCAGAGTGTCTTTGCAGGTACCACCCCTCTTTTCTTCAAGAATATTAGAAAGTCAAGAGCATTGGAGAGCTGAGTAGGAAATCTTTCATCATCAAGTACATATCGTGAGGAAAGTTGGGGATCATCTCAACGGTATACAAAATATTCATCAAGTATTAATTTTACGTCATCCAACGGTTAAGATTACATCATTTCTGTACGAATCTCGAGGAGTGTTGTATGAACATTTTTGCTACAACATCTTTTGGCGCCCACCGTGGGGCATAGAAGGATTCTTCAAAAAAACAAACACATCAAGATCCATGGCAGCATCACACGAAAATCAGATTGATGGGAATGACAACATCGACGCCAGAGTCCGAGGGAATCATAGCGACGTCGATCATCCATTTCAAGAAGGAGTTGAAACGTCACCAGCAACAACAACATCAAGGTGTCCTTATGCAAGAACTTATCCCCAAGGGATAAGTAAAGGAAATCGATGGGGTACGTATCTCAACTCCACCTTTTAGTGATACTGCCAATCTTAATGTATCTCCAAGAGGTGGTAACCAACCACCAACAAATATGCTAAACGCACGTCCGAACTCCCTCGCCAACAGGGGCCTTCGTATGGCCTCGCGTATTGTGCAAGCAGATAGGACAGAGGCAACACTAGTGGACTTGACTCTGTGGTAAAGATTGCAAGAGTTAGAAAGGGAAAACCGACTATTGAAAGCGTCTCTATAAAAGAGACCACAAACTGGTAGTACCCAGCATTCGGAAAGTGTCACTCCGCACAGACATGCACAACCTTCACATGAGGATTGGCGAGCACGAAGGGAGCGGAATGACCGCGACGGGAGACATAGATCACCCTAAAGGAAAGCTACTAAGGATCGTGAGCCGAATCACCGCTATGAAAGCAATCGCTTCATCGAAGAAGATGAGCAATAATCTGGACCAAGCAATTGGCAGAACAACAAACGCGAAAGAAAAGCAGTACCTCGACGATCGAAGAAGGAAGGAGTACCTCGACGAGTGAAAAAGAAAGGAGTATTATGACAAGACCCGACGCCCGAAGAAACATAAACATGAGAAAGCAAAATCGAGGAAGAACAAGGAATTAGTCAGAAACGAACGAATCCGTTGACATACTTAAGGGGATTCGTCACAAATTGAGGAACTCAACAAAAGAAATCTAAGCGAAATGATCGAGCATGTGCTAGCTCAGAAACAATCCAGAGAAGAAAGGCTACAAGTCTTAGCAATGAAAAGGTCGATTAACTCACCTTTCGTCGAAGAAATAAGCCGGTTCCGCACACCAGCAAAATTTGTGCAGCCCTAGTTCAAGGAGTTATTCGACGGAAAAAGCGGTGATCCAGTGGAACATGTCCAACATTTCCAAGCTTCAATGAGTCTGTGGGGATATAGCGATAAGTTACTATGCAGAACTTTTCCCGTGACACTGACGGGTAAAGCCTTAACTTGGTTCTCACAGTTGGAATCAAATTCAATTGCGAACTTTGGGATGCTTTCAGACGCGTTTTTCGAGCAGTATAAGATCAATCTGGGAAACAAAAAAGGTAGCAATCACTTATTTGTATTGCGTCAAATGAAAGTCTGGAAGCTTTCAACCAACGGTTTCACCAAGAAGTTGGAGAAGTCGGCGCGGTTGATGCTGGACTCGTCATTGAAGCATACAAGAATGCCTTGCTTTATGATGAATTTGGGATATTCAATTCCTTAACCGTACAACCGGTAAGAAACCTCAAAGAACTATATGCAAGGGGAGATAGCTATGCAAGGGCAGAAAAAGAAAAAAGAGCAAAGCTGTCACGGACGAAAGGGGCAGCAGAAATGCCATCCAAAGTGAGACGCCACACAGATGAAGACTCCAAGAAGAAAAATCGTGAAGACTCGAATGTCCGAAGCGAAGAAACAAGTGAGTCTAAAAAGGGGAAAATGAGAGATGGAGTGAAGTTTCCAAGCCTTAACATTGGTCTAGGAGAACTCCACAAGAAGATCAGAGATTCGCTCCCTATCCCTAGACCGTTATTTGAAGATACTAAAGGCAAAAGAGATAAAAGCAAATTTTGTGCTTATCATAACGACCATGGGAATACCACAGACACTTGCGAACTCTAGCGTCCATAATCCAGAAAATGATCGATGAAGGAAAGCTCCAACAGTACGTGAAGAAGGACTGCATTTATTACTGATAAAGGAGTCTACTGCTATGTTGTCATGCCATTTGGTCTGAAGAACGCTGGAGCAACCTATCAACGTCTGGTGAACGAAATGTTCAAGGATATGATATGCAAGACTATGGAAGTATACATTGATGATATGGTGGTAAATTCTGAACAAAAGTTGTCTCATCTCCTAGACCTCAAGAAAACATTCGAGCGTCTGAGGCAGTATGGAATGAAGCTGAACCCAGCTAAGTGTTCATTTGGGCTCACATCTGGGAAGTTTCTTGGTTACATGATGACACAAAGAGGAATTGAAGCAAACCCAGAGCAGATCGGGGAGATACTCGATATGCCATCACTAAAAAATAAGAAAGAAGTGCAAAAGCTTACTGGAAGGTTGGCTGCTCTCAATAGATTCATATCTCGTGCTTCAGATAAGTTCAAGCCATTTTTCAAAATCTTAAAGAAGGCGGAAAGTTTTGGATGGAACGAAGATTGTGAGCGCGCTTTTAATGAAATCAAAAGGTATTTAACTTCACCTCCAGTCCTTTCAAGTCCAAGAATGGGTCAAACCATTTATATATACCTTGCTGCAAGCGATTACGCAGTAAGTGCGGTTTTATTCGTACGAGAACCTTATGAGAAACCTGTCTACTTCGTTAGTAAATCCCTAACGGAGGCGGAGACAAGGTACTCAAAGATTGAGAAAGTAGCACTGGTACACGCGGTAAGATGTCTGAAACCTTACTTCGGAGGAGGGCGACAGATTGTGGTATACACCGAATACCCATTAAGAAAAGTGCTTGCCGAAGCAGATGATTCAAGCAGACTTTCCACATGGGCAACCTACCTCGGCGCTTATGGGATCACCTACGAGCCAAGAACATCCGAGAAAGGACATGCACTAGCATCACTGATGGCAGATTTTCCTGTAGATGACATTCCATTATCAAGGACAACCGTCGACGACGAAATCCTACAAGAAGTAGAAGGAGATCCGATTCCGCTACCATGGGAATATTCCAAAACAGTCAAAACATTCTTGAGCGATAGAAATGTACCGACTAATTTCGTGGATCCATCAGAGCTACCAGAAGACGGAGAAAGACTATGGAAGTTATATACTGACGGCTCATCAAACACCAATGGAGCTGGCGTTGGATGTTTATTAGTCTCTCCATACGGGTTGCAGATGGAAAAGGCTATCCGGCTAGGATTCTCAGCCTCCAACAATCAAGCCGAGTACGAAGCAGTAATATCCGGCTTAAAAATTGCATTACACCTGGGGCGCGAAGAGTGAAACTGACAACCGACTCAATGATAGTGGCACATCAATTTACTGGGTCATATAATGCGAAGAATGAAAAATTGGCATATTATCTCGAATGTATAACTGAATTGGCCAAGAAGTTCGACGTTTTCAACATTGAACAAAAACCGAGGGTGGAGAATAGACATGCATATGCACTTGCATACCTATCATCAACTGTGGAGTCTGATACCACAAGGTATATCGTTGTCGAATTCTAGGAATTTCCAAGCATTCGGGAGGGTTCTTCTGCAACAAATCTTATATGCAACAATGAAGTTGGTGAATCTATGCAAGATAATTCACCGGAAGAAGAAGAGAGTGATCCCATGGATATCGAAGACTGGAGATTGCCATATATTCGTTACCTACAAGCTCAAAAACTTCCAGAAGATAAATATCAAGCTGGAAAAATATCAAAAAATGCATGGAGGTACGTACTGATCGAAGGCGAACTCTACAAAAAACCAACGACAATAGAGCCATATTTGCGCTGTGTGACTCCAGATGTAGGGAAACAGTTGCTGGTAGAGGCACATGAGGGATGTTGCGGAAATCACTCAAGTGGAAGGAGCTTAGCACACAAACTCCTATCTCAAGGATACTTTTGGCCTTACATGCAAAGGGACGCAAAGGAATACGCCAAGAAATGCGTGTCATGTCAACTGCACGCCCTTCTAAAAAGGCCAGCAAATGAGTTGCACCCTGTTATGAGCCCTTGGCCCTTCAGTATGTGGGGATTGGACATCGTAGGTCCATTTCCTACTGCACCTGGGGGTATCAAGTATTTGCTAGTAGCAATTGAATATTTTACCAAATGGGTAGAAGCGGTAGCCTTGGTACGAACTGAATCAGTTCATGTCCGAAAGTTTATTTGGGAGAACATAATATGCAGGTTCTGCGTACCATCTATTATCATATCTGACAACGGAAATCAGTTTGACTCATAAACGATCAAGTCCCTCTGCGAAGGATTACATATCAAGCACAACTTTTCCACCCCCTATTATGCACAGAGTAACGGGCAAGCTGAAGCAACCAATCGAGTGATCCTGGACAACCTAAAACGAACTCTCGACAAAGCTAAAGGGAGATGGACAGAGTTCTTACCAGGAGTCTTATGGGCATACAGAACAACACCAAGGCAGTCGACAGGATTTGCACCATTTACATTAGCTTACGGAGTGGAAGCTATGGCTCCAGTGGAATTGCTTGTCCCAACAACAAAAACACTAGTCGAGCGATCAGGCCAAAACTCGGACACCCTTGCAAGAGATAAAGAACTTCTAGAAGATGTTCGAGAAGAAGCATCTAGAAGATTAATTCAGACGGGACGGACGGAGCATGGTGATAATTATACGGTATTCGCATTCTCAAATTATGAAAGGCATATCTGCTGAGGTAATCCTAAACGATGAACTAGTATTATTAGAAATTTTATTAATACATAAACTTCGATATTAACCAGGATTGTTTAGCAATAACATAGTTAAAATCGAACACAAAATCTCGGCATACGGCCGAGAGATGTCAAGCAATGACCCTCGCATAGCCAACACCGATTCCAGCTTGACTTTGATTAGAGGAAACATTTTCCTTGCATGGTCTTAGTCAATACTTGAGCAATTTGCGAGAAAGCTAAGCCGTTTTAGCGCAAGCTCAAGAATAGCAAGGACCTTGTTCCATGGGCAATGGAACCCCATCTCAGATTGTCTTTGATTAGAAGGAATATATATATATATAACCTTCGCACAATCTTAGTCAATCTTGCGCGAATTTATAAGCAAGCTAACTAATATTAGTGCAAGCTTAAAATAAGCAAGGACCTCGTTTCATGGGAAATGAAACCCCGTTCCAGGGTAATGAGAATTCAAAGTTGGAGAGGTTGCAAAACCAAACAAAAAAAATAATAACGATTTTATTTCAATAAAGATTCCTAAGGAACAAACTAAAAAAAAAAATGCTAATGCTTCAAAAATAAAATAAAGACAATTGTGCGCCTCCTAGTGGTATTCCTCCAAGTCGTCTTTGAGATCTTGAATCTCCATATCCTTAAAAGCTATCTCGCGAGGAGGCGCTTGATTTCGAGGTCTATGTTGGCAAGGGCGGCTCGAATCACGTTATCCCGCTCAGCTGTAGCAGATTTCAATATCTGATTTGCACGATCCATTGAAGATAGGAGGCGAAACATGTTCGTATTGCAAATCCAAAATATTTATGCCTGGTCATTAATCTGGGCATAAGCCAGAAGGTCTTTGGGTAGAAGACATCCGTTGGCCAAGCCTTTGGCAACGTCGGGATCGAAAATGGCAGAGTCCACTTCGGTGATTCGAACACCATTTGTCTTGACGGGGACTGCAAAAAAATATGGAGTAACATCAACAGGAACTATTTCATCAAACAATTCATTCAAGGACTTCTTGTAAGGCGACACCGGAGTGTACGTTGGGGAAGCCTGATTCCTTCTTGAAGAAGACTCAATTGAGTCAGTAGAAATATTAATGACTTTATCAAGAGATGAAAAAAGTGTACGCTTCACACTCTTCACCTTCATCCTAGCAGTATGCTTGAGAACAATCTTTTTGTTCCATTTGGGGGCATTTTCATGAACCAGTACATCTTTTCCTTTTGTCATCTGCAAAATATTCAGAGGAGAAAAAAAATAAAACATTACTGTCAATCCATAGTGATTATGCTACAACACGAAGGGAATCAAAGGATAGAAAAAGTATAAGAATGTGAACAGGTGAAGAAGAGGCGACTGATGTCTTCACCATTTACATTATTTAAATAATGGGTAAATGCCATCACATGGGAGCTTCTCTTTTCAGTAGAAAGAGGAAGAAAAGAATAATAATAATAATAATAATAATAATAATAATAATAAGATGGAATTCTTTGTTCAAAGAAGCATTAATGATCCTAAGAAGAAAAAACGTTGGAGCGCAAGGAGTAAGCGAAAGGGAACGATAATGCCTTCCGGTGAATATAGGTAAAAAAAGAAAAAAGAAGAGTAACTTCTTTTCATACCTTGCGTCACTATCAAGGTAGCTATAAAAATAAATTAATGGAAGTAGAAGGACCGATCTTGTTGATTGAAGTATCATTGATTATATATGTATAAATATATAAAAGGATCAAGACTGTTTGTGGTTCGAGAAAAGAGGAACAAAAAGCGGAAGTGACTCTTATGGATATCAGTCCATCATTTGAAAATAAGATCAAAGTAAGGTTTGTTGAAGACTAGTATTCAACAATTAATTTAAGAGAGCATTCAGTTCTCTTAGTACGTCAATAAAAAAAAAAGAAAAAAAAAAAGAAGTCAGTTGAGGCAGTCAACCCACTTTTTAACGAAGTTTCCGAGAACCACTAATCGAAGAACATTTCAATCATGAATGTGGGGGAGCACGCCGGCATGTTGCAGTTGAAGCGGCCACTTAAAAACATTATTTTTACATCTCTTGCGTCACATGACGTAGATGAGTACTTTGGTGTATAAACGGCCCAAGAATTTTAATCAAATGTCGAGCATTATTCCAGATACAGATGGATTAGATGTATCATTTCAACACGAAGCTTGGGGACGCCAGAGTACGACTATGGAGCAACTGGTCCATGAAACTTTTCTTAATCCACCAACAACTTGGGAATTAAGAGGGGGCGATGTTTGGACCATATAAATATAAAATGGGCTTAACAGGATCTTCAGCCCATTAGCCTAAACAAAAAATATTGGGTTTTGGGTTGAAGCCTAAGCCCATAAAAGGTTAAGAACCAAGTCTTTTAGCCTTTAATAAAGGTGACTACATTCATTGTATCTTGAAAGGGGATGAATCTGTTCAACCCAAGAAGTTAGAATTAATCTAGATATATAGTTGGTCCAAGTACATTAATAACCTGGTCACCCTGAAAGGAGGGAATGGATAAAGGTTAATTATTGGGCCAAATACATTTCTAAATGTCTAGATACATAATTCCGATTTAAATAATGATGAACATGGACGACATTCGGTCCTGATACGTCATCAAAATGAATGCAGACAGGTAATTGACTGGATGCATACCCTCTATTACCTATAAATAGAGGAGGGATTTCAGCAGTAAAGGTACACAATTCTAATCCTTTTCTCTCCACTAAAACCTGTTTAGAGCTCCTTACTCATTGAGGCATCGGAGTGTCCTTGTAGGTACCCCCTCTTTTCTTCAAGAATATTAGAAAGTCAAGAGCATTGAAGAGCTGAGTAGGAAATCTTTCATAATCAAGTACATATCGTGAGGAAAGTTGGGGATCATCTCAACGGTCTACAAAATATTCATCAAGTATTAATCTTACGCCATCCAACGGTTAAGATTACATCATTTCTGTACGAATCTCAAGGAGTGTTGTAGGAATATTTTTGCTACAACAGTTCTCTTGTGGTTAATTCAATTGAATATTTTGGATACAAATTCATGTTTTCATGTGATTTGATTTTATCCAAAAGAAATCCTTATTTTCTTGTGAAAGCAAGGTCGCCTTTGTTGTTCTTTCGGGAATGACATTTTATGGGGGAGAGTTCTTTTTAAACTTGTGCTTAATTGCCAAATCTTTGTGGGGAGTGCGGCTATGGAATATTAAAGGGGTTATCTTGTATCTTTATAAACTCCTTGATGAATGCATTTAGCTTCGGCTTTATGATGGCATCTAAATAAGTTGATATAGTATTCTCTTTTGGTCATGAAGTATCTCTGTGAAAATTTCATGAGGATCCCACTAGTTTTCGTACCTTTTCCAATTTATATTGACAAAAAGGGGGAGAATTAATGTGTAGTGTGATACTACAAATACATATGGTTTACGGATCATTATGTAAGGGGGAGTGGTTTTCATGTTGAGATGAAGTATTGACTAAGGGGGAGTGATACATATCACCATAGTATTGTTGTCAAAGTTGTGATACAATTGAAATTTGATGTTGTATAATAATACTATGACATTGTATAACAATGATTGAGAGCATTTTGTTTTCTCATTGTTATCGCTACGGATCTTCAACAACTATGATGCTGAACTTACAACCTTTAGGATCATGGAGTACTTGAAAGTGACGAAGATTTTGAGTCATGTTGAAGATGCCAAGGAGATCAAGCATTTGTATGAGAAGCTACAATTTCTATCTATTTTGTAATCCATATGTATTGATAGTTTTGTCACTAAAATTGACAAGGGGGGAGATTGTTAGAGCACTGCTCGGTCGAACTCGCATGTGTTGCTATCTCAAGCATGTTTGTCAATGTTAGTGATCAAAACTATAAGTCTTGATTTCTAGACTATTTATAGATGTCTCGGACTAGGACATACATTGTGTAGTTGAGCTTAGTTTTCACGGATTTCATCATTTAAAGACGAATAACTACTAAGGGGAGCTTGTGGAACTTCTTCGACAAAAGGTATGTGGAGACTTGAACTCATCTATCACTTGGAAATTCTATTTCTACTATCTCCTATATTGATACATAAGTCGTGTTACGATATAGTTTTCTCTATACACATTTGGGATTTCGAGATGAGTATATCTTGCTAACATATTTCTCGAAATATGTGTTGGTAAGCTTTCTCTTCGACCAAGTTCATCTTATATCATGAGAAAATTGCCGAGTAACATCTTACATGGTTTGTGTGATACAATCATTTGATGTAGGCTTGGAATGTTTCGATAATGATTATTTCAATATCTTGAAAATTGCTTTGATGCTAATAGTGTGTGAAAACGGATATTATCATTATAGAAGAATGTTTCAATGATAGAAATAAAGAGTTTAGAATCTTGTAACCATCTTTGGATATAAGCATAGTGTTTTCACACATTAGTGTATAAGTCCAAAAAACGGGAACCTAAAATATGCATACTTGTGTGTATACAAAAAGGTTGTAGGAGACTAGGTGTACATTCTGGCGGAAGTTCACGTCCGTGAATTTCTGCTGAGTTTGAAAACCAAAACCAAACTCATCCGGTTACCTAAAGTGCGTGTACCCGTATGCGTACTGGCGGAAAGTTCACTTCCGTGAATTTCTGCTGAGTTTGAGAACTAAAACAAACTCAAATCCGGTTACTTAAGTACGCATACTTAAGTGTGTTTCTTTTCTAAAATCGTTTGTACATGAACCTAAACATTTATCAATAAGGAATGCAATCTTTGCAAACCGTGGCTATAATGTTCATGTATTGATTCGAGTGAATCAAACTGATTTTTCTTCAATTGTGTTCTTGTATAATCCATGAGAATATAGCAATTGAACAACTCTTTAAATAGTTTCATTTGAGTCATTTGAACTAGTTATGGTTAAGATGAATAAGGTTGATATGAGAGTAATCATATGGCTAACCTCGGTTAACTATTTGTGAACCAACATGGTGTACACGTTTAGGTACGGTTACATAAACCTAAATGAGGGTACATTTCATTTGTGTGTAACAAGCTAAGTTCGATCTAACGGTTGAAAGATATTAGCTTGGTTGAATAAGGTTTTTCATCTAACGGTGAATATTGAATGTTTTGTTACCTAGATAACTTAGATTGCAAACCCTGATTTGAAAACTATATAAAAGAGAACTCTAGCAACTGGGAAACCTAATCCCCACACCTCATGTATGTTACTAGTTGCATAACTAGAGTCGATTCTCCTTTAACCTTAGGTTTCTTCTCGAGACCCTGTAGGTTAATGACTTGAAGACTTTGATAAGCACGTAAGTGTTATATTTTATACCCATATTTATATGAGCTATGACTCAATACTTTTACTAATAACACTATTTTAGTGCTTTTATAGAAAGTACAAGTATTTCCGAAAGCCGAAGAATAAACATCTTAGTTAGGGTTAAAACGGTATTTGCAGCGAAAATAATCAATTGCCACTCACTGAACCAATGAGATAGAGCTGTATGGATGGCTGCCAAGTTGAAAGCCAGGCGTGCCACACATTCATTTCACCGGCCAGAAACTAATTAAAAAGTAAGCATCAACTCGTGAAGCTGTGAGAAGGGGCATCTGAGGCAAGAAAGCAGGTTTTATGTGTGACGGATGTGTTGGCTTGGCTGTACTGGATGTTTGTGGCAATGTTAGATGGATCGAATTTAGGCGAAAGTGGTTAATTCCGAGAGTTCAGTTTCCTGCATCAGTTTATGTTGGGAAGTACTCGAGATGTTGATTCCGTCATTAAGAGGTTGATTCAATTGTTGAGCAATACAAGATGAGTTTGGGGTTTGTTTTGTTTGTTGCTGCCATGGCCGTGAAGGTGGGAATGAGATGGTTATCATTGCAGAAGCTACAGACGAATTGGCTAGAATGTGTGTGTGTGTTGGTTGATGTGGCGGAGCCAGAGTTTAGAAATTAAGGGGACTAAAATAAAATATTTAGACATTTGTGGACTAAACATGAAGACTTAGGTGGACTAAATCCAAATTACATCATAAGTCTAAGGGTATTTTTATAGTTTTACAGATTTTAGGGGGGGCTAGAGCCAGGATTAGTCAACCCTTGGCTCCGCCCCTACTTGATCGAGTGAGGATGATGATGATGTTGGACGATGATCAGTCGAAGGAAATATGAGAGTTAATGGTATTTGCTCCTGGTAATGAGAACCTGTAAAGGGTCTCGAAGACAATTAAGAGAAGAAAGGGCCGAGTACTACAGGAGGACTATCATGGTGTTGCGTATATGGGGATGTTGGCTCAGTGAAGGTGTTGTGATACCGATGGAGGAAGCTGCTGAGACGAGACTGGATGGTTGTGTTGATTATACAAGAGACAAGCAGTGAGAAAATGGAATGAAGATGGATGGTTCGTACCAGCGACGGAACCAGGAATTTATGTTTGGGGGGCTATTTTTTTTTCACCAGACGTACCATGAAATTAAAAAAAAAAATGATAGTGGCAAGACAGAGAGCAGCGAAACTACAACAATAGAGGTTGAGAACGTAACATAAATGAAAATTTAATGAATAATAAGATGACCGTTGCCATAACCCTGCAAATCCACCGAGCGAACTTGGTTAGCAAAGTAGAGGTACTCAAAAGGGCTTAAAAGTGCCTAATGGAAGAAGCGCACAAGGTCCTAAGTTATATGACTATATGAGGGATGAGGAAAGAAAATAAGTGATAGACCATCAAGTGCCATTCAGAAAAACACTTACAGGGGAGGAAAGAAGTAAAGATTTCAAGGTCCTAAGCTATACGAGAAGCTGTTAAAATTTGATTACAATAGAAGGATTGTCATCGCATTATAGTACTTAAAAATAAAGATCACTATCCATTAGGATTGTTGTGAATGAAGGAAATATTTAGCTCAATTTTTCATTAACAAAAAGGAAAAAGAGTTCAATGGAGCAACTTTTCCCATAAAAAAATATAACTGTCTTTGCTATGGCTAAACAGATGTTTCTCATGTTTAGTATGACAAGTAGTGAGACAATTTATAGATACATAATTACTGCTTAGAAAACTTTCACCTTCCTTCAAAGGGCTGGCGGAGAGCTTGATGGATGTTCTTAAAAGCTGCAGCATCAAGACAACTAAGTCATTTTTCATTGAGGTAATTCAGTTAACAACTTAAAACAACTGAATTAAACAAAGTAGAGAAGTACACCTTTGGATTCAAGGATATAACTTTATCAAGCACTTAACCTACTAAGATTACTGAAAGTTGAAAAAAAAAACTTTGTGTTCATTAACACAATTCATCAAACACTTAACTTATTCACCTTTCGAGTGGAACAACTCTTGGTTCAGTAACACAGTATTTATCAAACACTAATCCTACGGAAATTCCTAAAAATAGTATACTTGATGTGGCTATGATTGAGCATAGAATGAGATATGGAACACAAATACTAGATATACTTAGGCTACTTGTAATTCTTACCTGGGCTAAAAAAAAATTTCTTAAGAATTATAATGGCCTAAAGAAGCTTTTACTAATTTTGGGGTGGGCTACAGCCTAGGTAAGCCACCCCCTCCTTCCGTCACTGGTTCGTACTGTGTGGTTGTGGTCAGTTGGGAAGAGTTGAGACTTGGTAATTGCCTGAAGTTGGAAATGGTATTTGAAGTGGATTGGGTTCGATCGATAGTTGCTGGTGGAGGTCTAAATGAAGTTGTTTTTGTTATCGATGGAAGGATGATAACATGTTGTTGTTGATTGTGATTGATGGAGAGTTGGACGTGACTGAGATGGTTTGAATGAGAGTTACCAGAGCTGGAAACCATCTATGGCCGAGAATCTATATGATCAGGCAGTCCGTGATGCTTGGATGATCAGGGTAAGAAGACGCGGGAGAAGATGGAGGAGTTTTGTGTTAGCTGAACTTGTTCCAGGGGAAGGTGCTGATACGATGGAGTGATTAGCTGCGCTTGTGCAATCAGGCACGGCAAGAGTTAACGGACAGAGATGAAGTCGTTGGCCTGATTAGTCGCTGGAGTGGTTTATACGGCAAGATGGACTTGGGTGTTGTGGATGTTGTCGAGTTTACGCAACCGGTGGTTGGACAGACATACTTTGGCAGTTGCCGGACCTAGGTGGAGACTCAACATGTTTACATTTATCGTGCCGAATGTGATTATGAGCAATATCACGCGCAGCTTTGTTATCACAATAAAGAATAATAGATCCTTGAGAGGAGCCCCAAATCCTCGAGGATAAGCCTTAACCACAAGGTTTCA
The DNA here is from genome assembly GCA_023531295.1 of Papaver armeniacum. NCBI lineage: Eukaryota > Viridiplantae > Streptophyta > Magnoliopsida > Ranunculales > Papaveraceae > Papaver > Papaver armeniacum. The sequence continues at coordinate 161,531 of JAJJWW010014267.1, forward strand.
CAAATGCCATCCGCCATACCTCCAATTCAGCCTCGCACTTGATCGTGTAACAATATTTTGTTTCTTACTTCTCCAAGTAACTAAGTTACCTCCCACAAAGGTAAAGTAGCCCGCAGAGAACGTCCGCCATCGATTTCTCCCGCATAATCGAATCAGATATGCCACAACCTTTCTATGATCTTCATTTTTAGAGAATAAAATTCCTTTTCCAGAGAGCAGACTTCAAATACCTCAAAATACGTAAAACCGCATTCATGTGTTGTTTCACCTGGATTGTGCATGAATTGGCTAACAACACCGAGTGCATAAGCAAGATCCGCCTTGTGTGAGATAGATACATCAATCTCCCCACAAGTCTTTGATATCTTCTTTTTATCAAAGAGGAACTTGATCAAAGTTCAATACACGTATTTACCTTTTCTTCTAAAGGTGTATGGACGGTCTGACATGCCGACATGCCCACTTCTTTTAGCGATCAAGAACATATTTTTTGTGATAATAAAATTCCTTCACCGGATCGAGAAACTTCAATCCCAAGGAAGTATTTCAATGAACCAAGATCTTTCATTTGAAATTCCTTTGATAAGTATCTTTGCAAAGATTTCCTTTCCTCTCGATCATTTCCTCGCTACCACCATATCATCTACATATATGATAAGAGCAGAATTTTATCATTCCTTTCTTTATGAACAAAGTATGATCGTAATTACTCCGACGATATCCAAAGTTTCTCATAGATTTGGTGAATCTTCCAAACCAGGCCCCGGGAGATTGTTTTAGTCCATATAATGACTTGTTTAGCTTACATACCTTCTTACCATGAGATCCTCGAACCGAAATACTGTGTGGGAGCTCCATGTAAACTTCTTCAGTTAATTCACCATGCAAGAAGGCATTCTTTACATCAAACTGCCGCAAAGGCCAATCCAAGTTTGCAGCAAGCGATAACAAGACTCGCACAAGTTGTTGATTTTCGCCACCGGGAGCAAAAGTTTCCGTATAGTCGATACCGTAAGTTTGGTCGTAACCTTTAGCAACTAATCTTGCTTTATAACGTTCAATCTCACCATTTGCCTTGTATTTAATGGTGAAAATCCAACGACACCACACAATTTTTCTTCCTTTTTGACAATCAACATAATCCCAAGTATCATTCCAAAATGGACCTCAATTCTTCTTCTATGGCTGCTTCCATTTTGGATCAGCTAATGCACATTGTTAGGAATAAAAAAGAGATAGTTGATTCACGAATGCCTTATTAGCTTTAGACAAACGATGGTGAGAGACATAATGACTATAGGGTACTTAACCTTACTAGAGATTTCGTGTTCATATCTAGGTTTAGGAATACCTCTATTTATACGTTGTGGAAGTTGTTTTTGATTCTTCAAGAACATCCGTAGAAAGGCACGATTGGTTTGGTGTTTCATCTTTGAGGTAACGTAGACTCGAATCTCTTCTATCATAACCTCATCTTGAATCTCGACAAAGACGATCCAATACCGTACTTTTCGCTTTCTTCTCTTGAAGAACCTTCATCAAAATTTTCTTGAGGTATATCATCGTAATTGACAATAACAGACATCGATTTCCGATATATCTTCATCATAGTTAAGAGTCCGAATTTTTATGGTACTCCCGAAGTTCGACTCACATGAAAATACATAGTATCTTCATGAAATACAACATCCATAGTAACAAACATTCTTTGGTTGGAGGATGATAAAGCAACGATATCCCTTTTTAGTTGTTGCATATCCCACAAATACACACTTCGAGCTCCAGAGCCAACTTATCACGTTGATTCTTGTGCGATGAACATAAGCTACACAACCAAACACATGAGGCGGAAGATTAGGAACAGCTTGGAGACACAACGGGGCTTCACCAAGAGCTTGATGGGGTGTTTGAAACACAATGGTACCGGATGGCACTGATTTATAATATATGCCGCTTGCAAGTGCCTCTCCCCAATATCAATGGCATATGTGCTTCTATTAATGAAGCACGTACCACTTCCAATAAGTGACGCATTCTTTCTCTCGTTACTCCATTCTCGCCGAGGCGATTAGAGCAAGTAGTTTGATGAATAACTCCGTGTCCCTCTAAATAATGTCAAGGTCGAATCCATATTCACCACCGTTATCACTACGAAGAACTTGAATCGTTTTTGTTGTACCGAGTGCTAATCATCTTATGGAACTTTTGAAACAAGTTGGTAACTTCACTTTTGATTTTCATGAGACACACCCACGTCATTCTAGTGCAATCATCAATAAAAGTAACAAACCATTTCAACCACCGAGAGTAGTAGTTTTAGATGGCCCCCAAACATCGAGTGTATGATCATAAAAGGAACTGACTCTTATTGAATGATAATGGAAAAGAAGCCCGATGGCTTTTTGCAAGTTCACATACTTCACAATGAAAACTAGAAATATCAAGTTTTGTAAACAAACTAGGAAATAATTTTTTTAAATAACCAAACGACGACGTCCCAATCTTCGATGCCATAACAAAATTTGAGATTTTTGTCTCTCCCCTCGTAACCATCAAAGAAGAAGAGCTTGACGCAGCTTTATCCGAACTACTTGACACCAAATCCGTATAATATAGCTTTCCACTAACACCATAACCAATCGCTTGCTTGCCAGATGTCCTTAAAAAACACAACAAATGTGCCAAAATATTACCACACAATGTAAAGTATTAGTTATTTGGGAATCGACAGAGATTACGCCTAATGTAGGAACTACTAAGACAATCTAAGTCTAAACTTTCGTTGAGAGATATTGACCCTTCACCCGCAATTTGAGCCTCAGTAAGCCATTTGCAAAGAGAGACCGTTTTTTGTAAGGATGGTTTAAGGGAAGAGACTTGTTTGGGAATCGCATGTCATATGGTCTCGCAGCACCGTAATCAACTATCCATGAATTATTCAAACAAGTGAAGAAACATTTAAAAACTTACCATCGTTACTCGCCCTTGCTATCGGGCGTATATTACCATGGAAATTCTTTTCCTTTGAAGCCATTGGAGCACCTGCACTTTCTTTGTCTCCTTCTTCCTCTCCATATGTTGATCCCACCAATCTGGATATCCAACCAACTCGAAACACATGTCACTTGTATGTCCGTATTGATTACAATGTGTACACTTAAGTGATGACTTGTCCACCCTTGGCATTTTTGAGTATCTATGAAAAGACCCCTTTGATTGTACCGTTTCGAGTTGCCATAGCAAAGAGGTTCAACTTCTTCCGATTCTTTGTCATCGTTGTACGTCAATGCATTCACGACGAACAAGTGAATAACATGATTCCACTTCAGAATAGGATCCTTTCTCAAGATTTCACCACCTGATCCGTCAAAACTTTCATCTAATCCAAAGAAGGGAATATATGCACCCTTAGGCGCAAAGATGATTTTCGATAGGCTTCAACATTATTAGGATTCTCCATAACCACCTTGTCACGATGATCCAACTCCAAAGATTTCAGCTAGTTCTCCATAATAAGTTGAGAGAGCTCGCCATTTTGATTTGCCGAAAACGTCATTCGGTTTAGAGTAAACACCGCATCTCATCATCTCCATCATAAAAGGCTTTAGATAATGCATCCCATCTCTCTAAATGTAGGTAACCGAATATATCTCTTCATGATTTCTGTGACATAGACATCAACAACCATCTCTTGACCTTTTGATTATCTCGTGTGCCACTTTTCATATTTTGGATCTTCCTCAGAGGTTTTCTTGTTCTTCCCATAATAAAAGAAGTTTAGAAGATGGAGGAGTTTTGTGTTAGCTGAACTTGTTCCAGGGGAAGGTGCTGATACGATGGAGTGATTAGCTGCGCTTGTGCAATCAGGCACGGCAAGAGTTAACGGACAGAGATGAAGTCGTTGGCCTGATTAGTCGCTGGAGTGGTTTATACGGCAAGATGGACTTGGGTGTTGTGGATGTTGTCGAGTTTACGCAACCGGTGGTTGGACAGACATACTTTGGCAGTTGCCGGACCTAGGTGGAGATCAGTTGGTGGTCATTGGACTGGGCCTTGGGCATTATTACCTAGGTCTTAATGGGGACTCCTTAGGAGAACTATATATTTAAAGCGAGAAGAACAGAGAAAGGAGGTCGGCCTCTGGAGCCGCAACTGGGCGAACTGAACAGAGACCGGAAAGAAGACGACGGCAACAGAGCCGCAAGCAAGATTACGGTTTGCAGTTTTGATTACTTCAATCTGATTAGCTTGTCGTTCCTACTTAGATTTATTTATGATATTGCTAATAACTTTGTAGCCAGGATTTTATGATTCGAAACCATGATTACTTCAATAGACCATGATTCATGATTGATTCGAAGATATTTGTTATTACGCTTTTATAAATAAATCGATATTTCTTGAATTTTGTTCATGGATATTATGTTTAATTAGTTTCACTTAATTATTTGTTTCTTCTTTCATGCTTGGGATTTTCTTGATGAGTTATGCTTACGAGTACGAGTAATATTTGAGAAACTATACATTTGATAGGTGTCTCCATAAGGACCGGACATAATTAAGATTTATGATTTCATTTTTGCTCTTTAATTGATACAATGGTGGACTCCGTAAACCCTGGTTACCGACTCTCTTTCTCATCGCATTTAAATTGTTCTTTTTAGTTTAATTTTATTATTTCATTTTCAATTCTAAAAATCCCAAAAATTATTTCTGGTTAGTTCATTACAGATATTGATTAGAGTATTTCCACCGCTCCCTGTGGGTTCGACCCGTACTTGCCTCTGTCTACTAGTTAGACACCGTGCGATTGCGGTTATTACATATAGGGTATTCTCATATCCTATCAGACTTCATTGGGATTGTGAAGCCAGGCCCAACTATTATCTTGTAGTTACGTGATCTGATCTTGCTGTTTCTATCATGTTGAGTACAATTGAAATAATTGGCTCGAGATTTTATATCTCCTATAGGCAAGATAGAAAAGTAATCACAAACAACTTCGTCTCATCGTTTGTGATTCCACAATATCTTATTCGCTAGTCGATTAAGATTATTGTGAGGTGATAGATAATTCTAGGCTGTTATTCGGGAATATAAGTTCGGGTTATCGATTGGTTCCTGTTCACCTTGATTTATCAAAATACGGAACAAAAACTCTTGGGTATTTCTGTGGGAGACAGATTTATTCAATCCTATAGACTTTTCTGTGTGAGACGGATTTGTCTATCAAGTCTTCGACTTTGGGTCGTAGCAACTCTTGGTTGTGGGTGTGATCAACTAGGGGAATCAAGTGCGTAGTATCCTGCTGGGATCAGAGACGTAAGAAGCGAAATTGTACGTTGAATCAGTGTGAGATTGATTAGGGTTAAACTACAATCCAGTTCGAAGTTAATTGGTAGTAGGCTAGTGTCTGTAGCGGCTTAATACAATGTGGTGTTCAATCTGGACTAGGTCCCGGGGTTTTTCTGCATTTGCGTTTTCCTAGTTAACAAAATTCTGGTGTCTTTGTTATTTCTTTTCCGCATTATATTTTGTTATATAATTCAAATATCACAGGTTGTGCGTTAAGATCAATCAATTAGAATATCCAACCTTTGGTTGTTGATTTACATTGATTGACACTTGAACATTGGTCTTTGGTACCATATTCAAGTTGTTTCACATAATAATCAGGCTCGCGGATTTTTATCTGTTTGATTTGTTGATTACATTGTGAAACAGAGATATTAGCACTCTTTGATATACTTTATTCTAGATTGAGTCTTGTAAAGACCCTCAAGCTCGTCAACGCTATTAGACCAGTCAAGAGATGTTTTAGCCGATAATGAATCGATTAGATTAACACGAACATTAATTAATAGAAATTAATCTAACAACGATCTAGATACAAAATTAGTGTCGTTAGATAGATATCGAAAACTTATGCGAAATGGGCTACTCGAACGTGTCATTCGGATATCGGACGAAGAAGAAATCATCAGAATAATGAGAAGTGTAAAATAGTATTTTTGAAGTCACGTTGTGGCTTCCCTTATCAAAGAAAGCGGGTGTCCTAGTATTTCTCGTTGGTCTTATCTTCACCGATCGAGAAGATAAATCCTCTTTTCTTTTCTTTCTTTTTTCTTCTTCTTCTTCTTCTTCTTCTTCTTCTTCTTCTTCTTCTTCTGCTCTGTTCATCGTCTCTGGAGATTTTGTGAAAGGATTCTGAGGTCGAAATCAAAAAGAAACTTAGGGGAATCAATAATAATTAGTTGTTGGTGATGGAGCTGTTACCTGTAGATGATTCGAATTCGAGAGAAGAGGTGAATAATAGGAAGAGAAACTAGAGTTTCTGAGAGATGAAATCGATTGAGGTTTTTGTGTTATTGAAGATGAAATTGAATAATTGATGGTGGGTTTTATGTTAATTGAATTATAAAGAAAAATCAGTAGCCGAATTACAATTTCAGTGAAGTATTGGTGAATTAGGGTTTGAGTTGGAAAATTCAGATGGAGAACTAGAATATAAAATCGAAGGTCTAAGTGACAGATTTAAGATGGGTATTGATCAATTAATTGAATTAAGATTAAGGACGGTGAGTAATTCGATATTGGATAAGTTAGGGTTTTGAAGATGAGATCCATTGAAGCTGTTGACAGAATTAGGGTTAAATTGTGTTTATGAGAAGGTGATAAAGACTATGGGTTGTTGTTAGTTTTGAGACGATTACTCGATTGAGTCAAGGGAAAAGGGAATTGGACTCCAACTGTCTGAGTGAGTCTATTACAAGGTAACTGTTCTTCAGTTAAACTTTTTAAAGTTGTTCTTGTTGATGGTTGAATGTGTGTGTTATGATTGAAGCTAAGTTGGAAGTTGAATTATAATTGAGTTTAGAATGGATGAAGTTTTGTGTTGATTTCTGATGCAGTTCAATGTGTATGTATGAAGATGATGAGAATGGAAATATACAGTGGTAGTGTTGTTGCAGGGGAACTGAGATTATATGTTTTGAGGAGTGTTAATTGAGATTGTGGTAGTAGTATGTTTTACTGTATTGACGCAGTGGTGGCTAAAGTGATGTAATTCAAGATGAGGTTGTTGGGGTTATGGTTGGCTATTGCTGTTATAGGTTGGGTGGTGTTGCAATGCTTGGCTGAGAGTAGAATGGAATGTGTATGGAATTGGAGATGAATTGTTGTTACAAATGTATTTGAGTTCCATAGTGATACTTCTGTATCTATTGGTGAATGGGGGAGGCTTTGAAGTAATTTGATTTGAGTTGTCTGTGAAGATGAAGGTTGAGTTAAACACAAGTAACAGTTGTTAGAGGACTGTGTGTAGAAATAAAGCTGAATTGTTGTTGTTGTATGAATGGAATGTAATGGCTGAAGTGGTTCGAGTCTAAGACGTATAGGCTGGGATTGGAATTCAGTTAGTAGTGGAGTGTCATCAAATGGGAATTGTAGTTGAGGTTTGAGTGTTGTTTGAGTTGAAGTTTTGTGGATATTGCAGCTACTGTATTTGTAGGTGGTGGTTCTGTAGTTGTTTGTGAGTTGCAAGAAAGTGTCGTTGTTTTTGTAGTTATGGCTTGACGACAGTCTCTATGAAGGCTTGCTTCTGCTCTTATAGGTAAGATGTATTCTCTTTGTAAATCAATTTAGAGTTATTCATTGAAATGAAATAGATTAAAATTGAGATGATGTTAGAATTCTAGTTGGGTAAGAACCTTTGGTTTGTCTGACTGAGCTTTTTCAGTATGTCTCGTCTTGCTTAGCTGACTGAGTCGAGTTGACCTTGTTAACCTAAGTTGAATCGGTTTGACTCAGTGACCAGACCAGTAGACTGTTGACCTTGACCTAAACCTAGACGTTGACTGTTAGTTGACCTGTGACCGTTAGTTGACTCAGATGGACTGGACCTTAGTTAATTTGGGCTTATAGCCAGTTTTCCTTATGGACATGAATTGGACCACTTGTGGTCTGAATTAGCCTTTGACTTATTTCTAAAAAGTTGTAGATATTCATGAGTTTTAGCTAATGGATTATAGAGCCAGTCTAATCGGATTAGTAAACCCTTAGATGAGTTAAAGTAGATAATGAAAAGGTGTAGAACCTTAATTTGGCTTAGAACCATTAGATAGAATTGTATGATTCTTGTGTGAGCCTTTTGGCTAAACTCTTAGAGTTCTTATATGATTAACAGTTAGTCTATCAACAACGATCGGTTAAAGGATGAACTAGTGGATTTTGGATCTCGAGGTAGGCGAGGCTTGTCATCAAAAGAGGTGGGAATCGATAACGAACTCTCTTGTATTCATTATTGTTTTACAAATTAATCTTGGTGTTTTGAAATTCATGCATATCTTTGTATGCTCTGTGTGGTATGAGATGTGTGCCGACACAATATCTAGTATTCTATGGCTAGGGCGATACACCGCAATATTACATGGCCAAAATTATTCTTCCTTTATATCCTTTTATATGGCTATGGCGATACACCGCAGTATTACCTAATCGGTGTGGAATTGGCATCAATATTACTCTTCCTTATGTTGGGCAACACACACATCTCATACATGGATGTTTACTGTTATTTATGGATGATTACTGTTCTTTTAAATTGATTTGAAGAAGTTTCTACTTTGTGTTTTACTGTCTTTCAGTGTATTAACGACTGTCGATAAAACCTGCATTGTCTTCGAATCATACTAATGTTTACTTGAAAGCTAGTTGTTATTCCTACGGGGCACCCCTTCTAGGGATGATGTGCTCACCCTTTCTCACTTTCAGTTTCAGTGACAGATCAGAGTTGCGCAGCGAAAGCTTCAAGGGTTGAGTTCACTAGTTGATTAACTTCGGCTATGTTTATTATGTTGTATATTCTATTTGTAAACCAAATGACTATTGTATATGTATCATTTGAGAGGAGTTCTTGTATATATGTATATTTCAGAGTGGGGCTAGTTTTTGGGTAAGTTTTGTAGCAGATTTCTTAAGTGATTGATTAAGTATATGATTTAGCTCCTTAGTGCCTCTTTATTTAGTTAATCTCTTGGATTAGTCAGCTGCTAGCTTAGGGGGCGCTACAAGTTGGTATCAGAGCTCACCATTAGATCTTACATGGGAAACGATAGAATTAACCAGTACTAGTTAGTGAATTAGATTAGTTTAGAACTGGGTTGGGTTTGTGAGATAAATCTTAATTCACTAAAAACTATTAATGAGTAAAAGATAAATTGGTTGATTGATTGATTGATTTGCTTGATTGATTGTTTGTTTATGTAATGAAGTAAAAATTGTAGGTACACCAGTAACTTTGGTTAATAAATATTAGAGAATAATTAATCTAGAAATATGAATATGTAGACAATTCAATACTAAAAATAGTGAGATTAGTATTATTGATAAATCTTGAAAGTCACATAAAAATTTATCGAGTACCTTGACTTATATGTAGAATCAACAATTTATAATCACATAAATGTTAATAATAATAATAGTAATTATAGTAATTATAGATGATCATAATAGTAATAATAATTTTAATAATGTAGTGTTAGCATTTCTCCATTAGTTGTACTTGACTTAAATAAAATTTCAATAAAGATATATAATGATAAAATTAATAATTATGATTAAATAGCTATGGAAAATTATTAACACTCATCTACGGTTAAGTTTTGTAAATTAAACTAATTACAAATTAGAGATATAGGTTTTGCGTTTAAACTAGATAGTTAATATAATACTTATTAGCATTAGACATAAATTATGAGGATATAATATTTATAAAATAAAAAGATTGAATTTGTTAATAATCGCATCACATATATTGAAATTATCTTTAGTCTAACAAATGATCCAGTAAATTTTTAAAATAAAACAAATATATATATATGAAGTAGTAATAATAGCATTCGGATACTCAATGTCATAATATTATAATCAAAAGAAAGTAATTCGTATATTAATAGGATACTTCACGCTAGTAGCAAAATCTAAAGATTATTAAGTTATATTATAATTTTATGCAGACTCAAACTTAAATCATATTAAATTACCAACGCCAATATTTAACAAGATATAGTATAAAGATTCAACATGAATTAATATAATTTGTTATATCAATCCTTACGTGAATGTAAAATTATATTTAGAAGATTAAGGCTTAGTGTACCAACCGGACTATCAACTTAAGAATAATGAGAATAATAACACAGTTGATAAAAGTATTTGAGTAATTAAATTAGTAGGAAATTTAGAGTAGATGATATTTGAAAATTTTGTATATGGTATTACAGTAAAGTTAAAATTATCGGATATTATAAATTGACGTGAATCAAATTTGGATTACTTATAATGATAAAATAAATAAAATAAAATAAATTTTGATGATTAAATTGCTTAAAATGATGTGAACTATTTATATATTTTACGAAGTAAATTTATAAGACTTACACCAATTAAGATAAAATTTTAGGGACTAATTAATCTTAATAAATTAATACTTAGTTAATCCAGCACTGGGGAATAGTGAGGTTGGTAGTTCTGATATGTTCGGGTGATACTTGTTACATAGGTAGGCATTGTCAAGAGTCATGAACCTAGACAGGGCAACTGCATTCTTGTATCACTAGGCATTGAAGGGAGACTTGCTTCTTTTAGTGGACTAATAGATCCCAAATTTTACTTAGAAACTTATTTATAGAATATTTTCTCTCGTAATTAGAACCAATAACTTATTGGAATGGAAGTTAGTATTTTGAACCTAGAGCCACAAATTTTAATCGTAGAAAGCCATATAGGTTTGTGCGTTGTTTCTTGTTAGTGCTTAAATAAGAAATAGGATTATTCTATAAGGTGGGGAGTTTTGAAGACCAGATGGATGGTTTGATTTTCGAGGACGAAAATGAATAAGGTGGGGAGAATGTAAAGACCCTCAAGCTCGTCAACGCTATTAGACTAGTCAAGAGATGTTTTAGCCGATAATGAATCGATTAGATTAACACGAACGTTAATTAATAGAAATTAATCTAACAACGATCTAGATACGAAATTAGTGTCGTTGGATAGATATCAAAAACTTATGCGAAATGGGCTACTCGAACGTGTCATTCGGATATCGGACGAAGAAGAAATCATCGGAATAATGAGAAGTGTAAAATAGTCTTTTGAAGTCACGTTGTGTCTGCCCTTATCAAAGAAAGCGGGTGTCCTAGTATTTCTCTTTGGTCTTATCTTCACCGAAATCCTCTTTTCTTTTCTTTCTTTTTTCTTATTCTTCTTTCTTCTTCTTCTTCTTCTTCTGCCCTGTTCATCGCCTCTGGCGATTTTGTGAAAGGATTCTGAGGTCGAAATCAAAAAGAAACTTAGGGGAATCAATAATAATTAGTTGTTGGTGATGGAGCTGTTACCTGTAGATGATTCGAATTCGAGAGAAGAGGTGAATTATAGGAAGAGAAACTAGAGTTTCTGAGAGATGAAATCGATTGAGGTTTTTGTATTATTGAAGATGAAATTGATTAATTGATGGTGGGTTTTATGTTAATTGAATCATAAAGAAAAATCAGTACCCGAATTACAATTTCAGTGAAGTATTGGTGAATTAGGGTTTGAGTTGGAAAATTCAGATGAAGAACTAGAAGATAAAATCGAAGGTCTAAGTGACAGATTTAAGATGGGTATTGATCAATTGATTGAATTAAGATTAAGGACGGTGAGTAATTCGAGATTGGATAAGTTAGGGTTTTGAAGATGAGATCCATTGAAGCTGTTGACAGAATTAGGGTTAAATTGTGTTTATGAGAAGGTGATAAAGACTATGGGTTGTTGTTAGTTTTGAGACGATTACTCGATTGAGTCAAGGGAAAAAGGAATTGGACTCCAACTGTCTGAGTGAGTCTATTACAAGGTAACTGTTCTTCAGTTAAACTTTTTAAAGTTGTTCTTGTTGATAGTGGAATGTGTGTGTTATGATTGAAGCTAAGTTGGAAGTTGAATTATAACTGAGTTTAGAATGGATGAAGTTTTGTGTTGATTTCTGATGCAGTTCAATGTGTATGTATGAAAATGATGAGAATGGAAATATACAGTGGTAGTGTTGTTGCAGGGGAACTGAGATTAGATGTTTTGAGGAGTGTTAATTGAGATTGTGGTGGTAGTATGTTTTACTGTATTGACGCAGTGGTGGCTAAAGTGATGTAATTCAAGATGAGGTTGTTGGGGTTATGGTTGGCTATTGCTGTTATAGGTTGGGTGGTGTTGCAATGCTTGGCTGAGAGTAGAATGGAATGTGTATAGAATTGGAAATGAATTGTTGTTACAAATGTATTTGAGTTTCATAGTGATACTTTTGTATCTATTGGTGAATGGGGAAGGCTTTGAAGTAATTTGATTTGAGTTGTCTGTGAAGATGAAGGTTGAGTTAAACACAAGTAACAGTTGTTAGAGGAATGTGTTTAGAAATGAAACTGAATTGTTGTTGTTGTATGAATTGAATGTAATGGCTGAAGTGGTTCGAGTCTAAGACGTATAGGCTGGGATCGGAATTCAGTTAGTAGTGGAGTGTTATCAAATGGGAATTGTAGTTGAGGTTTGAGTGTTGTTTGAGTTGAAGTTTTGTGGATATTGCAGCTACTGCATTTGTAGGTGGTGGTTCTGTAGTTGTTTGTGAGTTGCAAGAAAGTGTCGTTGTTTTTGTAGTTATGGCTTGACGACAGTCTCTATGAAGGCTTGCTTCTGCTCTTATAGGTAAGATGTATTCTCTTTGTAAATCAATTTAGAGTTATTCATTGAAATGAAATAGATTGAAATTGAACTGATGTTAGAATTCTAGTTGGGTAAGAACCTTTGGTTTGTCTGACTGAGCTTTTCAGTCTGTCTCGTCTTGCTTAGCTGACTCAGTTAATCTGACTGAGTCGAGTTGACCTTGTTAACCTAAGTTGAATCGGTTTGACTCAGTGACCAGACCAGTAGATTGTTGACCTTGACCTAAACCTAGACGTTGACTGTTAGTTGACCTGTGACCGTTAGTTGACTCAGATGACTGGACCTTAGTTAATTTGGGCTTATAGCCAGTTTTCTTTATGGACATGAATTGAACCACTTGTGGTCTGAATTAGCCTTTGACTTATTTCTACAAAGTTGTAGACATTCATGAGTTTTAGCTAATGGATTATAGAGCCAGTCTAATCAGATTAGTAAACCCTTAGATGAGTTAAAGTAGATAATGAAAAGGTGTAGAACCTTAATTTGGCTTAGAACCATTAGATAGAATTCTATGATTCTTGTGTGAGCCTTTTGGCTAAACTCTTAGAGTTCTTAGTCTGTTAACAACGATCGGTTAAAGGATGAACCACTGGATTGTGGATCTCGAGGTATGCGAGGCTTGTCATCAAAAGAGGTGGGAATCGATAACGAACTCTCTTATATTCATTATTGTTTTACAAATCAATCTTGGTGTTGTGAAATTCATGCATATCTTTGTATGCTCTGTGTGGTATGAGATGTGTGTATCCAGTATTCTATGGCTAGGGCGATACACCGCAATATTACATGGCCAAAATTATTCTTCCTTTATATCCTTTTCTATGGCTAGGGCGATACACCGCAGTATTACCTAATCGGTGTGGAATTGGCATCAATATTACTCTTCCTTATGTTTGGCAACACACACATCTCATACATGGATGTTTACTGTTATTTATGGATGATTACTGTTCTTTTAAATTGCTTTGAAGAAGTTTCTACTTTGTGTTTTACTGTCTTTCCGTGTATTAACGATTGTCGATAAAACATGCATTGTCTTCGAATCATACTAATGTTTACTTGAAAGCTAGTTGTTATTCCTACGGGGCACCCCTTCTAGGGATGATGTGCTCACCCTTTCCCACTTTCAGTTTCAGTGACAGATCAGAGTTGCGCAGCGAAAGCTTCAAGGGTTGAGTTCACTAGTTGATTAACTTCGGCTATGTTTATTATGTTGTATATTCTATTTGTAAACCAAATGACTATTGTATATGTATCATTTGAGAGGAGTTCTTGTATATATGTATATTTCAGAGTGGGGCTAGTTTTTGGGTTAAGTTTTGTAGCAGATTTCTTAAGTGATTGATTAAGTATATGATTTAGCTCCTTAGTGACTCTTTATTTAGTTAATCTCTTGGATTAGTCAGCTGCTAGCTTAGGGGGCGCTACAAGTCTGACTGTCTAGTTGATTCTCTAGAAAGTGTATTGGAGTAAGTCCTCTCAAATTGCCAAACAAATTGTTGGGTGTGGTTGTTAGACCCCCGCATTTTCACAGGCACTTATCCTTGTGATTTAAGAATAAACCCCTATCATTTGTTGTGAAATTGTTGTTGTAACAACAATTGGCATCAGATTCGTTCAATCCTAGTTTCATCATGGGAGGGAGTGGTAATCCAACTTGTAAATATTTACAAGATAAGTATGATTCACAACAGATACAAATCAATTCCTTGAGTGAGAAGATCGATAAGATGGTAACCAAAGAAGATTTCAACCTTCAAAAGGAGACTATGAGAACATATCTCAAGTTGACTTTTGTATTTTTTTTTTCTTCTCACAGAGCATCTCATGATATAGATCCAGGATGAGCTGAATCTTCACACAATAGATTCAACAATGACGATTATAGATTTGTCTTCAATTTTCAAGCAGTCGGTCGAGAACTTAATTCATTCACAATATCCTCTACCCAAATTGGATTTTCCACATTTTGACGGTGATAATCCTTGTGGATGGATCCAAAAATGCAATCACTACTTCTAGCTGCATAACATCAAAGACGAGATACAAAAGGTGAAGATGGCATCTGGTAAGGCTGAAAAATGGCTCTTAAACCTTCAATCTTTTAGAACCATAGTTTCTTGGTTTGAATTGAGTGAACAAGCTTATTTGCGTTTCGAAAATCCAGCTAATGAGAATATTGTTGGTAATTTTAATAAGTTAGCTCATAAAACTACAGTGGATGATTTTTTTGAAGAGTTTGAACATTCAAAAGCTCTTTTACTTACCATCCACCCTGAGTTACCTGAAATTATTTTATCAATAGTTTTATTGGGGGTTTGAAAGCAGATATTCAAAACTCTGCCATGATGTTTCACTCATCTACATTGTTACGTGCTTATTCCCCTGCTAAAATGCAAGAGCAAACTGTGCTAGTCCAACAAAAACAATATAAACCCTCAACTAAACCATTTTACAGCACTTTTGCATCCAAACCATTTACTTCAAATAATTTCCCTCCCAAGCCCACACAACCCTCCACATCAAGACCTCCACAACCATCTACACCTGTGCACTCTCCCACTCCTCCAATTAGAAGACTCACTCAAGAACAAGTTAGGAAATGAAGAGAGCAAGGTCTTTGCTATAATTGTGATGAATATTACAAGCCTAGTCATGTTTGTTCTCATGTTTGTTCTAAACATTTATGTAGAATAGAGGTCCATGTATAGTCCATATGTTATGGTCCATATATATTGTCGTTTTTATGTAATAGTCATATGTAAACCAATACCTAATATGCTCAATATAAATACTTGCCTCTAGTGCCCTACAAGGATTAAGAGAGCTTATACAATTGTTCATGGTATTACAGATCCAGAACGATCTCTCCACACCATATCCTTAAAAACAATCTTTTTTTCTTCTTCAAAACCCGACCCTAGCCAGCTCTTTCTTTTTCATCATGTCTTCATCAGCTCAATCTTCTTCTTCTTCTTATAGCATTATGGCCTCTCATTAGAGTACATGATCTCCAACTATTCATGTATCTATATCCACCAGCATAGGTTCTCTTATGTCTAACTCCTCTTCTTCTCTGTTTGAAAAATCACCTTTCCTGCCTTCTTCAACCAAAATAGTTCTCTTGGATAGAACCAACTATCTTCTTTGGGAATCTCAGATTCTTCCTATTCTTAAATCGCAAAGGCTCTATAAGTATCTTGATGACTCCCATGAGATACCATCGAAAGAACTCTTGTTAATGAAGATACTCAATCTACAACTCCCAACCTAACCTATGAGGAATGAGAAGTTATTGATCAAACTATCATATCGTGGATCAACTCTTCTCTCACTGATCCTATGAAATCTGAATGTGCACGATGTGGAAATTCTCGTGAAGTATGGAAATACCTTCGTTCTACCTATGTCACAATTAATCCAGCACATATTCTTCAATTTAAAGCAAACTTGTCAACTATTCAAAAGGGTAACTCTTTAATCGCTGGTATATTTTGAAGATAAATGAAATATTTGATTCCTTTGCAGATGTTCTTCAACTAGTGTCTGATCTTGAGCTTGTCTCTACGACTCTGCGTGGCTTGGGTGCTGATTGGTCCAACATCTACACAGCAGTCATAGCTCGCAGTACTCTCCCTACTTTTATTGAGCTTCATGCATTACTGTTACACCATGAATCTCATCTTCAATATCTACAGAATATGCAAACTCATGCTGCTAATATTCAAAGTCCAGTTTCTTTCTTTGTTGGTGCTTCTACTGGTCGTGGTGGTCAAAATCAAAATCCAAATCAACACAATAATTCTGGTCGTGGTCGTAGCTCATATAACAATTCTGCTCGTGGTCGTGGAGGAGGAATTGGTCGTGGAAACTACTCAAATACTTATCGAGGTGGCTACAATAATTCTGGTGGTCGAAGCAACTGGAATAATGGTTAGAACAATAATGTGAATCACAATGGCTGGAATAATGGATGGAACAATGGTGGTCGTGCCAGCAATACTAGTGGATATCAGTCTAACTCTTATATTCGTGGTCATAGCAACAAAACGGGATCAGTTCTTGATCCTCTACCACAAAATTCAATTGTTATCTGTCAGTGGTGTGGTGTGAAAGGTCATACAGCTCAGGCTTGTCATCGTCTTACTCAAGCTCCAAATTTTGACCTTCCACGGGCTTTTTCAGCAATGCAAATTCAACCAATGTCGTATGAAAACCAGTGGTTTGCTGATACAGCTGCTATGCGCACATGACATCAGATTCTTCTCAGATGACAAACCGCTTTGATTACAACGGTAATGATAAAGTTTTAGCTGGGAATGGTAAACTATTACCTATAACAGGGAATGGTGATATTACTCTCAAATCACCTTCCTCACAATTGCTTTTGAAAAAACACACTTCATGTTCCATTGCTTGCTAAAAATCTAGTATATGTTGGCCAACTTACACGTGATTCTGACTGTATTTTTCATTTTGGTCGTGATGGTTTTTGTATTCAGGATCGACTAAAGGGCACTCTTTTGTACAAGGGAAAAAATGAAGATGGAATGTATGCTATTCTTCCTAGTCCTCACTCTCATTCTCAGTCGTCTTCGGTTCCATCTTTCTTCGCTACCACTATTTGCATTCGGGCAAGTTCAACTGTGTGGCATATGCGTTTAGGCCATCCCAATAATACTACTTTTCAGTTTTTTAATAGCCTAGTTTATCGTTTGATTCTAGTCTTTCTTCTTATATATCTATCTGCTCTAGTTGTGTAGGTGCCAAATCCATCGTCTTCCCTTTTCATATAGAACTATTTATTCGAATAAAATTGGAGTTGTTATTATACATTCAGATTTATGGGATCTTGCACCTTTTCTTTCTAATTATGGCTTCCGTTATTTTCTTTTATTTGTTGATGAATGCTCTCGCTTCTCTTGGGTTTATTTTTTATCTGATAAAACATAGGTATTTCGTTGCTTTCTTAACTTCAAAGCTATGATTGAAAAACAGTGCTCTACAACCATACAAGAAATGAATATGTTGATTCATTGAAATCCTTCTTGTTTGAACACGGTATTTTAAGTCAATCTTCTTGTCCTAGCACGCCTCAACAAAATGGCCTTGCAGAACGAAAGTTTCGTCATATTACTGAGACTGGTCATGCTTTGATGCTTCAAAGTGGTTTTCCTGAGAGTTATTGGTCTGAATTTTATGCTACAGTTGTCTATTTGATAAATCGACTTCCTACTCCAGTTTTATCGAATAATTCTCCTTATTTTGTTGTCCATAATCGTTCTCCTGATTATGATTTTCTGAAAGCTTTTGGATGTCATTGTTATCCTCTCTTAAACCACTTTATAAATAATAAATTGCAACCCAAAACTCTATCATGTGTATTTCTTGGTTATAGTGATCGTCATAAGGGATACAAATGTCTAGAAGTTAAGAGCAACAAGATATACATCTCTCGTCATGTTATCTTTGATGAATCCATCTTTCAGTACCCTATTGATGTAGGTGTTAAGCTTCCTCATCTCTCTTCTAATCCAGCTACTGCCACTCTTTTGGCTTGGCCAAACCCAATTTCATCTACGCATTTGTAATCTTCCTCAACCCAATCAAATTCTTCTCCTTTTACACGTGTTGTATCTATCACTCCAACTCTAGTACATCACATATCTCCAGTTTTACCTCCTACTACTCATAGTTCTTCTTCACATTCTCCTCTGCAAAATTCTACTGCATTGCCATTATCTCCTAGACATCTATCCTTTTCTGATAATACCATCTCTTCTTCTTCGTCATCACCCGTATCTTCTCCCGCATCATCATCTGAGTCTCCATCTCTAGATTATACTTTTTTTGTGCCCACATCTTCAGCCAACTTGCCCACTGTACATGAGCCTCCTCAGTTGACTACTAATACTCATCACATGGTCACACGTCTCAAGGACCATACTATTCAGCCTAAGAGTTTTAAAGGTTGCTTCTCTACTCGATATCCTATCTTACATTGTTTTGAAGCTCAGTTCACATCACTTTCTTTTGAGCCAACTTACTTTACTACTGCCTTTAAATTCAAAGAATGGTGGGTACCCATGCTTGAAGAATTCAATGTTTTTCTGCGCAATCGTACTTGGTCTCTTGTTCCTCGTCGACCTGGTATGAATATTGTTGGATCTAAATGGGTTTATTGTGTGAAGCAAAAATCAGATGGTTCTCTAGACATACGCAAAACACGTTTGGTTGTTAAAGGTTATTCTCAACAATATGGTATCGACTATGATGAGACGTTTAGTCATGTTGTGAAGCTAGTTACTATTCGATTAGTTCTCAGTCTTGCAGTTTCTCATTCATGGCCTATTAAGCAACTCGACGTTAAATTGCATTTCTGCATGGCTCTCTTGATCAGGAAGTTTATATGGAAAAACCTCAAGGGTTTATAAATCCTCGTTATCTCAATCATGTTTTCTTATTGCACAAGGCTTTATAGATTAAAACATGTTCCTCGTGCATGGTTTAATCGATTTGTTGCATTCTTCCTTGATATTGGATTCAAGTCTTCTCATTCTGACCACTCAATGTTCATCAAACAATCCAGTAAGGTTATCATAATTCTGTTACTCTACATTGACGATATTATTCTTACTGGTAGTAATGTTGCAGGTCTTCAATCTCTTTTGCCTAAACTTCATACAGAGTTATTGTGACGGATCAGAAAATTTTCGCTCCAAACGGGTCGGGTTACGACCCACTTGGCAAGCTCTAACTTCCCAATACGTCACTCGAGAAATATGGCTTCCAAATTTTCGAATGCTCTGAGCATATGTCCCATACCATAATACTCTGAAAATCCTTCAAGACTTCCCAACTCCACAAGGGTCATCGAATTGGATAAATGATTTACATCTTTCTACTGTGAGGATACATTATATCTCTTGCCAGAGTAGTTAGTTGGATACCAGCCACCGTTAAGCTAACGGTCTTCCGGGTTGCCACCCGTAGGTGGGGGGCCAATTAAGGCCTGACGGATGGCCAGTGCCAATGTCAGGGTAGTCAGATACTAGCTACCGTTACAGCTAACGGTCTTCCGGGTTTCCACTCGTAGGTGGGGGCACAGTGGGCCTGGCAAACTCACAATACTCGACCAAGCTCAACAGAACATCTTTTCTAAATGATATGAACTACTCAAAAGAGTTATCTTTTCTAAATGATATGAACTACTCAAAAGAGTTAGTAATTATGAACTGCCACTATAAATAGTAACCAGTAGGCGTGAGCATGGGCCGGTATGAACTGGTTTTCACCACATCCGCATCCAGTCCAATTCACCACGGATTTCAAATTTGGCATCCGCATCCGATCTAGATCCAATGGATGCACGGATGAACGGATTGGGTTCAGATAATCCAATGGATTTGTGTTAGTTAAAATTTATAATGAAAAAATAAAACCGATATAGATGATTTCTTATAGAACCTACACATTTTATATATGTATATACATATAGAAGTGTCATGGAAAACACTCCAAGAAAACACCTTAAAAATTCCAAAACTATCCATATATTTTCTAGAAACTATATAAATGCACTTAATCTATCGGGTATGGATGTCCAACGGATTTTCAAGGTTGCATCCGGGTTCAATCCGTAATCCATTGGATTTCAAAAATTCCATCCACGTCCAACCCATTAACGAACGGTCCGGGCATCCATCCGCACAAATGCGGTTGGTCGCGGTTAAATCCGCGGATTACGGGTAAAATGATCACCCACAGTAACCATCCCTTCTCAATTACTAAGACAAATGATATGAATTACCTTGGATGGTAATAATCATTTCTTGTCTCTCTAGGCAATATGAACAGCCAATGGGTTGACTGCAACTACCTCTTACTGCCAAGGTTTGCAATCATCTCTGAAGAGATGGTATGAACTATCAAAACAGTAACCAACTCTTTCAGATGATATGAACAACCATGTAGAGTTGTGCTGAACCGCATAGCAGCTGCCTACGTACCCTCTCCGTTACTCGAAGGGATCAAGCACGACCGTAGTTCGACATTATTTATTCAGATAATATGAACCACTCTAAAGAGTAGCAATTATCTCTTATTAAATATCAAGTACACTTATTCCACTTGCAGTTCCCACGTATCATTTCTAAGTTTTCCGATTCTTAGAATGATACTAAAGTTACATGACGATGATAGCGCACAAGTAGAAACCATGTGAATAATAATACAAACACTGAACATATCACCACTTCAACTACAGGAAAGCAACATCAATAAATTATAAAGGTTTTCATAAGTAAGCACAAAAGCAAATAAAACCATATTAATGCCAATCTATTACTCTCAAATATTTACTTAACAACCCATGCCATTACCTTGAACTATTTTGCAAGTAAAATGAGATATCTCAAAATACCATTAAATGAACAACACATATATAATATCAAGATCAGCATCAATTTAAAAGAATCGAGAAGCCAAACCACTACAGTTACAACGTAGAGAGTAGTCATGTAGGTCAAGTAGATTTGACATCTCATCTTGACACTGCGCTAAAAGAAATGCAAGATGGGTATAAGTACTAGTCTTAAAAATACTAGCAGGGCACGTGCTCCAAATGGAAGCAAGAGCATTAGTTCAGCTAGAGACCGCTAACACATTTCAACGAACCCATATGCCGCATCATTTTAAATATTCGACGTAACGAATTAAAGACTTTGTTCCAAATGCTAGCTAACCATAAGACATCTATGTGCTAGCAAGTTGTCGGAAGAAAAGGATGCTAAGCACTTGCTGCACTGCATAAGAAAATCTTCAACATATGCAAATTTGTTTTCCTGGATTTATAAGGCGCTAGCAACCACAATATATAGGTATAACACCACATTGAGACAAAGCTTCAAGTCCTTATTTTCTTTATATAAGCTACTTATTCAGACTCCATCATTAAGATTGTAAATCTACCAAATAATAGATAGAAAGTTTATAGATGCCCGAATACAGATAAGCTGGAAACATTACCCCAAGTTAACATTTGAATCGTTATTAGATAAATTCCTAACATAGGTCAAAACACCAAAATTTAGTAGTGCCACTAATATCATTCAAACCCACATTTTATTACCACTTCCTTAAATTCAACACGAAGAGAACTCTAAGGATGAACAGGAGTGCTTCGGATTTCTGTTTCTCAAAATGCAGTCACGGTTTAACAAACATTTGAGGTATCAAAGATCACCTGATCATCTTGTAATTTTTATATAATCCACACAACTTATGGAACCACAACATATTCAAAATTTAGCACATTCTAACGGTTCATTAAAAAGATATAGACACTTCAACATGGCTGTTTTCAGCTTCTAACACACAGAATTCAGTTCCGATGATACCACACTTTGGGGTATCTAAACTTATCAGAACTTCATGAGATTTTTACAGTAAGTTCCTTAAATATAGATAAACAACATACTAAAAATTCAGCTTCATCCGATATACGGATAATGAGACGCACCCATTGTGAGTGGGCTGTTCAGGATTTTAATCCTGCAGAAGGCAGTCATGATAAGTTTATTGATTTTGGTTCTTAACATTGTCCGATCTTCCTAAATTTTTTACCATGCTTCCATGAACTAAAGAAGAACAACATGCTTAAAGTTTATAACATTCCAACGGCTGGAATTTAAGATATAAGCAAAACCAAATTCTGCCTTCTAGGTATACAAGACATACGAGATTTACAAGCAAGAATCGATAATGAGTTAAATTGCTACAATCAAACCATTATTATAACCAATCACCCTGATTAGCAAATACCCATTTTATCAATTGTATAAGAACATGGATATCAATAAAAGTCTCCAATTTCCCAACAAGAAGACTAATTTCTGAATATATCAAATCAAAGTATCATATGAAAGAATTTATGAATTCATTCGATATTATAACAACCATTCTTTGTGACATTTTACCAAACACGTATGGGTCATATCTTCAGTCAAAGAATTCAGAAATTTCATTTTTAAAAATTGAAACATTTCATTCAATTCTCAAGCTACTATCTAAAAGAAAGCACACAAAATTAATGGGTTAGACATTACAAACAAATTTTGGGGGAAAACCCAATGATTTTAGCATGACAAACCCTAGTTCTAAAATTATGAACCATAGCTTGATCAATTTGAATAATTGAAATCCATAATCTTACATTTGTTAATAAGCAAAGCTAACCCATGCTTCAACATCACTTGAATATTGAAGTTAAGTCATCAAATTCCATAAAACCATAACTTGTCAAAAACCCCAAATCTCCATGTTCTACAACAACTTCAAAACATGCAAAGTATCACAACAAAGTACTGATTCCTGATATGTATTAAGTGTAATCTTACTAGCATATAAGTTGATGGGGATCAAATCAATCAATTGGGTGAAACCACTTACCTCAAATCTAATTCCCAATTTTTTTTCTAACCGGATGAAGGAACTTCTCTACCCTTTTTATGTCAATAACATCATCAACATATTTACTTCTCAATCCTCCTTCAAAATTCTACGCATGCATAGTTTAAATCATGTTCTTCCAATTTTCGGTAGAGATGAAGATAAAAAGAAGAAGAGTGAGAAGAAGAAAAGGAAAATTTTCCCATAACAAAAATATGGAGCTATCGTCTTGGAAATCCAAAGGTTCCCACTTTGGCTTATAGACAGACATGGTTTCTGTTTTGCTAAGTAGAAGGACAGAGTTAAATCGGTGAAGCTGGTTGGAACAAAATCGTTATGAAATGACGTTATAGTCCTTCAAGTTGCTAACTTAACCAAACCGACCATGGGTCAAGTTAATAAGCCATACCGCAAACTGAACCGAACCCAACTCGCTGCCTCTTTCTCGATTTCAACGTCCGTTTTTCGCCATTATTTCCTCACATTTAATCGCATGGCGTTCAAGAATATATCACTTCATCCGTTAAATATAGCGGCTTGGAAATATGGTGCGACACGTGTTGGCATGAAGCTCCCCAAATTTTTTTTTCTCGACCTAGTTGCAAGTCTCTCTCCGATATCGTGGAAGCTGGAAATATGCGACACGTGTTGGTAAGAGTTGAAGTCTAGGGTTTGTTTGGGGAGGAAACCGCAAAAAAAAGGAGAAAGAACAAGGGAACCGAAATGAAGAGAAAGGTGAGAAATTAGAACCCTACATCCAAGTAGGTTGCACGGTTTGCAAGTTAGGGTTGCAGCGTGTGTTTGGCATGTGCAGTGGCATGTGCGGAAAAGAAGAATGTGCCAAGGAGCCTTGGTGGTGTGTTGCGCGGTTTGAAGAAATGTGCGGCCATGTTGACCTAAAAGTCTTGCAGCCTAGGGCCCATGTTTGAGCGTAAAGGCCAAAGGCAACTGGGAAAAACGTGTTGGCATATGGCAGCCATGTTGATTTGCGAGTCTTTGAGCTGAAGCTACAAGGGCCAAAAAGGAAATTCCGACACGTGTTGGCATGTGTGCCAATGGCATACGGCCATGTTGACCAGTTGCAACATAGGGCGCTATATTTTTCAAATGTTTTGCGGCACGTTTGGCATGTGCCAATGGCTGGCGTGTTATGTTGACCTAGTTGCAAGTCTTGCAAACTAGGGGCGTATGTTTTGGCGTGGGCCAAAAATAGCGGCTTAGAAATATGGTTGCGGCACACGTGTTGGCATGTACAATGTGGTAATGCGGCCATGTTGACAACAAAACCTGGGCGCCCATGTTTAGCGTGGGCCAAGGCATAGCGACTTAGAAAAACGTGTTGGCACGTCGCGGCGGCCAAGTCGAAAGTCTTCAAGGCTTGGAAATAACGTGTTGGCTTAACGTCAAAGTCTTGCAAACCTGGGATGTTTATGACCATGGGTCAACGCGTGTTGGCATGTGCAATAAGCCATGTTGATAGTTGCAAGTCTTGGAATCGGCTTAGATTTTTGGCATTGTTGCCATGGTACGCCAGGTGCGGCTTGGTTTGGCACCCAAGGATTTCATGGTGCCAACATTGTTGCCCGCGATGCGGCTTGGTTTAATCGCAGGCGTATCAAGAATATATTTGGCATTGTTGCCATGGTCATCGGTTTTTGGCATTGTTGCCATGGTGCGCGGGATGCGGCTTGATTTGGCATTGTTGCCAATGCGGCTTGGTTTGGCTTCTTGCCAAAGCATTGTTGCCATGGTGCGCGGTGCGTCTTGGTTTGGCATTCTGCCCCAAGTGCGGCTTGGTTTTTTTGCCATGGTGCGGTATGCGGCAGTTTTGGCTTCTTTGCCTCTCTTGGTTTGGCATTGTTGCCATGGTAACAGCATTGTTGCCATGGTGCGAATGGTCTGCTTGGTTTGTTTGGGAGGCGGCTTGGTTTGGCATTGTTGCCAAAAAAAGGAGAAAGCCAATGCGGCTTGGTTTGGCATTGTTGCCATGGTGGAGTGCGGCTTGACATTAGGGTTACGTGTTGAAAACCTGTCCCCGGTATTTTGAAGAGAAAGTTAATGTGTTTGAAATTAGAACCCTACTCATCCCCAAATTAGATAGAAATCAATCAATTTTGCACCAAGACATGCCGATGATGCTACACTCTCGGAGTAGACTTAATCAATCACCAAAAATAGTCACCAGGTTAGTATCGAATCCAAGTTAAGATTTGAGTGTGATTTGATTTAAAATTTCGTACTGAATTCAATTTAATTTTAGAAATTGTTTTCATGGTTTGGGGAAATCAAAATAGGGTTCCTCAGGTCATTGATAGATTTTGTATTAGGTTTTGAGATTGAGAAGTGGTATCTGAAATTTATTGGAATTAAGGTTTTTTTTTTTTTTTTTAGGAATTGGTTACGAGAAGTTTATGAACTTGGAATTGTTTTTAAGATTTGAATTTGCAATTGTTTTTGATGTTAACAAGTCTGTGCTACATGTAAAACCAGGAAACATAGGGTTTGGATAGGAAAACTTAGGATTTTAGTTTGCAATGGAAGACCAACAAGCTACTTCTATAGAAAGGTGTGAGTTCACTATGGACAAATGAGTCGAGATTGCTACAAAAGGAGCATAAGCGTACGGAGTTCTTTGTAGTTTTCGAAAATTCTTTCAGCAGCTAATACATGTTACAGGTTACTGCAAGGGTAGAGGAGTTTTTCATAGAGATTCCAAGGTAACAAAATTTGGATTACAATACACTGCATTTTTTTTTTTGTGTTGGTTGTTACTTTGAATTTCACTTAATCGTCAGGCAAACTGTAATTGTTTACTTATTAGCCTACGAATTTGGTGTTGGATGTTGCCCAATGGGGTTTTCTTAAAGTCTCGGATTTTGGACCAAGTGCTATGCCTCAGTAATTTTAAAAGTGAGTCTCAAACAGTTACTCTCTTATGAATGCAGATAAGGAAAGATTCTCTGTTATGATGCTATGGAAATTGGATCTTTCATGCTAACAGCTAACTACAAAGAGGTTGTAGTTTTCTTTTTTTTGCTTGAGTAGTTGTTTGATCACTTTCCTGCTTTCCGAGTTTAGCTGCATATATAGACTGTAAACAACGAACATGTAGCCTTTGACACTAAGTTATTTTTGTTTTTGCTTTTCATGTATTTAAGATGGGTTACTTCATACGACCTGTGGGATACCAAATAATGTTGCTCCAGAGATACTTAAAGCTTGGACAATTTGAATTCTTAACGTGAGACTACCTTACACAAAAAGATTGTTACAAAGATAGTACTGGTCCGACTAGCATTAATGTAAAAGATTGTTACAAAGATAGTACTGGCCCGAAAGGCATTAATGTTTGTTTGGGTTGGATTAAAATAGTTATACTAGAATTTAAACACGTAGACTAATATTGTCTCACCAAATTACGTGTCTCGGCTACCCTATTTAATTTATAGGACTGTCTAAACAGTACCCATTTTAATTTATAGGACCATAGAACAACATCCTAATTTTAGGTAGAGCGTTTGTCACATACTTAGGAATTTAGAAAGGACAGGTGCCTTTTCATCCCGTATCTTATTTATAACTTTTGTGATTTGTGTTGTTCATATAGAGAGAACTACTACCAAAAGGGCAAAAGGTGTACCGTAAATAAGAGGTACAGGAAGCATTCGAGAGAACTCGGGTTATATTCATAAGGTTAATCTCAGTCTTTGAAAAATGGGTTGATGACGATATCAATACTAACAAAACTCGGGTTATATTCAGAAGGCATTCATTTGCCCAATTCAAGTAAGAAAAATTTCTATGAGATGATATTTTGAATTTCGCTTTGTGAACTTTCAACTTTCTTTCCGTGTTTTCTGAAGTGTGGCATCTCAATCCATTTGGTGCCCTTTCTGTACTACATTTTCTCTAATCTTATCTCAAAAGTCATTGCATGAAATGGTATTTGTGGGTGTTTTGGCCAATTCCATGGATTTTAGTTTATTTGCCATTGACTAATTGACCTCTACCCCAGTTAGTAACCTTACAACCTTCTCATTCTACAAGAATTTGAAACTCAATTGTTTCTTTTAGTGCAGCCCTTCCAAGGGTGACACGTTATACTGACACTTAGTTAGTTGTTTGCTGCTTGTAAGGCTTTCGTGCAAGTCTTATCTTTCGCTGCTCCATTTGGTTAGCGAGTGTTTGTTCGTTTGTTAAACCTGCATCTAAAACATTAATTATGTCTATTCTTAATCTTGATTTTCTCTGGCATCAGGTGCTTGCTGCTAAGTCATCGGGACTCCTAGATTTTCACAGTGACCATGTTAGCCTTGAAGCAGCATCAAAGGTTTGCATCCTTTCTCTTCTTAATTTGTGGTCAGTGTGAAAGATTGCATATTTTAAGACCAGGAAGTTTTTTCCATGCAGATACAATTGAAGTCCTTAGCAGAAGAAATGCAGGCCATTATTAAAGGATTGGAAAAGGTTAGGCAAGAGATAGATGCATCTGCAAAGATGGCCATGTATCGAAGTTTTCACAAGGTATTTCGAACTTCGTTATCCCTTCAAGTGCTTTGACTTCTTATTATTATTTGGCTATCCAAAAATGTTTTACAATTAATTGTAGTGTAAGCTAAATGCTGCATATGCACAGGTAATGATACATGTTGTCAAGCAAACTATTGTATATGAACATGTGATATCCAACCTGTTTCAACTTTCAATATCCCAACTCATGACAAGGAAACTACTGTACCAGGTCATATACTCGTATTTGGGTGTCAAAGTAGGAGATTTTTCTAATGAAGAATACTCCTCCGTTTTACGAAGCCTCCTAAGAGACCCTGTTACATACATGGGACTACGGGGGACGATTCAGGGGACATATTCACACTTCACATTGACTGATTAAACTGTCACACTAGAGTTTGACTTTATTTGCCCTTTGTAGATATTTTAACTGCTTTTGTCTCTGTTTTGGTCTTTGATGCCACTCGTTTTGTTGATTGATCGATTTTTACATCCTAAATCTCGACTTATTTTGTTGTTAGACATTGACGGATTCATTGGCTTTCTTTGAAAGGTATAGCATCATTAAGTTGTGATACAACTTTTACTGTGGAGAGGCATTGATGTTCTCAAAATGCAAAATTAAGCTATATACCAAGATATACTTAAGAATCAATTTCATGATAAACATTTTTTGAAGAAAGTTTCGGATATTAATTTTGGCCATCTCTCTTGCAGTATTTCATGTTGTGGCAAAAAGATAAAATCAACAGCTTGATTGAGAAAGCTATAGTAACAGTTGTAGAAGTAAGTGCTAACAGCTAAGGTAAAGTTAATGACCCATGCATGATTTTCTTTACATTTACTTATCACACTACACACTGAAGGCGAAGAAATGATAGTTAAAAATGTTTGGTGTATGATCATAAATTGAACCATGTCATTTAATTAGTAAATATGATTGACTAACGTAGGGATAAGAATTGAATGGATGTGGTGATGAACTATATCTTCAGCAGAACCCAAACCTTGACATTAGAATTGTGGATGGTAGGTAGTTTAGCAGTGGCACTGATTTCCAGGAGGAAGTAAAGAAGTAATCCTTAGAGAAATTCTTCTAATATTATTATGTAGTTACTGAGAAGTTATATGTCAGAAAGGAGTGAAGGCTTATTAATGCATACATTATATTACGTTGCTCTCTTTTTGAATTACATCGTAAAACTAACATAATTCCCTCTAAATGTTTATAACATCTGCTCTTAATCTTCTTTATTTGATGAATAGGGAGCCGTAGTTTCCAATGATGATCTAATTAAAGAAGCTAAAACTTAGACTATGCTAGTCAATTCCAGATTACCTTGAAGTGTATGGTAGTCGAAATTTACAATCTGACTACACCTATATTACTTGTATTCTTTTCTGTAGGCACTGTTACTCTATGAATCCCTTCTTTTGTGGGAGGTATTTAGTTTTGGTTCATTGATTGATTATGTCGATGATGTACTGTATATTGTAACTTTCGGGGTTCTGAGTATCCACTACTTTTGTTACCCATTTTAATTTATATGACAGTCGGATGAATTACCTGGTTTAATTTATACAACAGACAAACCATCTTACCCTATATATTTATATGACAATTAGGATGAATTACCTGGTTTAATTTATACGACAGACAGACCATCATACCCAATTTATTTTATACTCCAATTTATTGAAGCAGTCTCCAATTTATTCTATACGACCTTCTAGAAGTATGGATGAAGAAAGGTTGTGCCATGGAGTGTGACTGATGGTTGATCAAGTACGAACCCGTATTACAAACCTGATTACATTCGGGTTACAAAACTACCCATATTACGAACCCGAGTGAAAGGTAACCACAGTTGGTTCATATTAACTATGGTTAGGGGGTAAATTTGGTATAAAAATAGGAAACTTAAAATACACAGAAGGACAAACGATTTTGTCCGTCTAGTTGGCAAAACTCAAACCTTGGCTGTCTGCAAGGGAAAATAGAAATCTATGGATTTCCATGACGATTGCTCAAAAATATGTGTTCTTGTTTTTATTTCCATGAAAACTAAAAAGCCCAAAGTGCCCTCAACCTAATCCATTTGATGACACATGTGTATTGACGTGGAGGAATGCATGTAGATCTATTTAGGCATCCATGCTTTGGTTGCAAATTGTCATAATGTTAATGACACTCAAACATAAGATTAATTTCAAACAAGTGCAAAATTTTGACCAACCGGTTTGCTTAAACCGGAGAAAAGGTTCGGGGTTTTACAGTTATCTATGACTGATTTGGGAGACTTGCATTATTTTTTTGGTTTGGAGGCTACGAGAACTAAACATGGTCTTGTCTTAACTCAAAATCGATACACATTGGATCTCTTGAAAATAGTTGATATAGATTCAAAACCAGTTTCTACTCCGTTTGCTCCACGGTCTAAACTTTCATCTAATGATGCTGTATTGTTTTATGATATTACATTGTATCGTAGTTTGGTTGGAGGCTTACAATATCTAAATATGACCCATCATAATATTACCTATGCAGTTAATCAGGTTAGTCAATATATGCATCTTCCAACTCAATCTCATTTTATGGTTGTGAAAAGGATTCTTCGATATCTTAAGGGACACTTGGTCATGGGATTTTTTTTTTGCGCAACAACTCTACGCAACTTACGGCTTTTTCTGATGTTGATTGGGGAGGTGATCCTGATTCCTCTCGTTCTACTTCAGGACATTGTATTTTCTTGGGTAAGAATCTTATTTCATGGGGTTCTAAGAAACAACCGACATTTTTTACTAGTAGTACTGCAACTGAATATCGTGATTTATCCCCCACTTTCGCTAAGCTCATATGGATTCAGTATTTGCTACATGATCTTGGTTCTTCATTGAAGCATCCACCAATCCTATACTATAATAATATCAGTGGCACATATCTTGTTATAAATCCTATTCAATATTCGCATTCAAAGCATATCCAAATTCATTATCACTTTGTCAGAGAACGTATATCATCGGGTTGTCAACAACTCTGTTATATTGTGACCGAACATCAGCTTGCTAATTTGTTTACTAAAGGTCTCTCTACAACAAGATTTCATTTCCTATCTAACAAGCTTTCGCGTTGTTTACCACAGTGTACAACTTGTGTGTGTGTGTGTGGGGGGGGGGGGGGTGTTGAATAGAGGTCCATGTATATTCCATATGTATTGTCGGTTTTATGTAAGAGTCCTATGTAAGCCAATACCTAATATGCTCAATATAAATACTTGCCTCTAGTGCCCTACAAGGGTTAAGAGTGCTTATACAAATTTTCAATTTATGGTGGACACTTATTTACAAGAAGAAACTGAAGAGATTGTAGAGACACATTCAGTAGAAGAGCCTACTTCTCCAGTTGACTCTGACATGTAAATATCACTTGATTGTCTCACGGGACATGTCATTGGAGAAACGATTTGAATTCCTTGTATCCTTAAAAAACAAGTTATTTCAATTTTAATTGATACATGAAGTACTCATAGTTTTCTAGATTGTGAATTGGCTAAGACATTGAAATATGAAATTGTACCTATTGTTCACTTGTTGGTTACTGTGGCTAATAGAGAAAAGACTATTAGTTTTGGAGTTTGCTCTCAGCTTAATTGGACAATGCAATGTTACAGTTTTTGTGCTCCACTAAGACTACTTCCACTTGAAGGTTGTGACATGGTGCTAGGTGTTGATTGGCTCAAGCAACTAGGTGATGTTCTTTTTAACATATCCAAGCTTAGTATCACATTCAAGCATAAGGGTAAAAGATCACACTCTCTGGAAGCCAACAAAAATGTACTCTGTTACACATGAGTGGTAATGCAGTTAAGAATTTTTAAATAAACACACTCATGGTGTCATAGATCAATTATTCTCTGTTTTTATTCAACCCATTCCACAACCTATACCACCTCAGATTTCTGATCTTTTACATCTATATCAAGATGTGTTCTCTGAGCCATCTCAATTACCACCACAAAGGAGTTTGGATCATACCATTCCCCTCAAACTAAACTCTCAACCTATTTCTATGAAGCCATATAAGTGTCCATATATTCAAAAATCTATTGTAGACTTGGTAACGGACATGCTAGCTTCTGGTATTATCCAACCAAGTCATACCCCATTTGTAGCTCCTATTTTCTTGGTCAATAAGAAGGACAACACATGGAGATTTTGTGTTGATTACAGGAAGCTTAATTACATCACTATCAAAGAAAAATTTCCTATACCTATTATTGATGAGTTGCTGGATGAACTTCATGGTGCAAAAGTGGTTTACCAAAATTGATCTCAGGTCTGGATATCACCAAATTAGGGTTTCTTTGGAAGGTATTTTTAAAACAGCTTTTAGAACACTAGCCATTATGAACTTAAAGTGATGCCTTTTGGTCTCACTAATGCTCCAGCAACATTTCAGGCTCTCATGAATGATATTTTTCAAGTTCATATCTAAGGAAGTCTATTATAGTCTTTTTTGATGACATATTGATCTACAGTTATAGCTTGGAGGAGCATCTTCAGCACCTGCAAATCACATTGGACATCATAAATAAAAATGCGGGGGTCTAACAACCACACCCAACAATTCGTGCCAATCTGAGAGGACTTACTCCAATACACTTTCTAGAGAATCAACTAGACAGTAGACTCAATCTAGAGTAAAGTATATCAAAGAGTTTAATATCTCTGTTTCACAATGTAATCAGCAAATCAAACAGATAGAAATCCGCGAGCCTGATTATTATGTGAAACAACTTGAACAGTACCAAAGACCAATGTTCAAGTGTCAATCAATGTAAATCAACAACCAAAGGTTGGATATTCTAATTGATTAATCTTAACGCACAACCTGTGATATTTCAATTATATAACAAAATATAATGCGGAAAAGAAATAACACAGACACCAGAATTTTGTTAACGAGGAAACCGCAAATGCAGAAAACCCCCGGGACCTAGTCCATATTGAACACCACACTGTATTAAGCCGCTACAGACACTAGCCTACTACCAATTAACTTCGGACTGGACTGTAGTTGAACCCTAATCAACCTCACATTGATTCAAGGTACAGTTGCGCTCCTTACGTCTCTTATCCTAGCAGGATACTACATACTTGATTCCCTTAATAGATCTCACCTACAACCAAGATTTGTTACGACCCAAAGTCGAAGACTTGATAGACAAATCTCTCTCACACAGAAAAGTCTATAGGATTGAATAAATCTGTCTCCCACTGAAATACCCAAGAGTTTTTGTTCCGTCTTTTGATAAATCAAGGTGAACAGGAACCAATCGATAACCTGGACTTATATTCCCGAAGAACAGCCTAGAATTATCAAACACCTCACAATAATCTTAATCGACTAGCGAAAGAAGATATTGTGGAATCACAAACGATGAGACGAAGTGTTTGTGATTACTTTTTTATCTTGCATATCGGAGATATAAAATCTCGAGCCAATTATTCCAATTGTACCCAACACGATAGAAACAACAAGATCAGATCACGCAACTACAATGATAATAGTTGGGTATGGCTTCATAATCCCAATGAAGTCTTCAAGTCGTTAACCTACAGGGTCTCGAGAAGAAACCTAAGGTTAAAGGAGAATCGACTCTAGTTATGCAACTAGTAACACACAGGATGTGTGGGGATTAGGTTTCCTAGTTGCTAGAGTTCTCCTTTATATAGTTTTCAAATCAGGGTTTGCAATCTAAGTTACCTTGGTAACAAAGCATTCAATATTCACAGTTAGATGAAAAACCTGATTCTCCCAAGCTAATATCTTTCAACCGTTAGATAGAACTTAGATTGTTACACACAAATGAAATGTACCCTCATTTAGGTTTATGTAACCGTACCTAAACGTGTACACCATGTTAGTTCACAAATAGTTAACCGAGGTTAGCCATATGATTACTCTCATATCAACATTATTCATCTTAACCATAACTAGTTCAAATGACTCAAATGAAACTAGTTAAATAGTTGTTCAATTGCTATTCTCATGGATTATACAAGAACACAGTTAAAGCAAAATCGGTTTGATTCACTCGAATCGATACATGAACATTATAGCCACGGTTTGCAAAGATTGCATTCCTTATTGATAAATGTTTAGGTTCACGTATAACCGATTTTAGAAAAGTAACACACTTAAGTATGCGTACTTAAGTAACCAGATTTGAGTTTGTTTTAGTTATCAAACTCAGCAGAAATTCACGGACGTGAACTTTCCGCCAGTACGCGCACTTTAGGTAACCGGATGAGTTTGGTTTTGGTTTTCAAACTCAGCAGAAATTCACGGACGTGAACTTCTTCCAGTACGCGTACGGGTACGCGCACTTACCCAGTCTCCTACAACCTTTTTGTATACACACATATGCATACTTTAGGCTCCCGGTTTTTGGACTTATACACTAATGTGCGAACACACTATGCTTATATCCAAAGATGGTTACAAGATTCTAAACTCTTTATTTCAATCATTGAAACATTCTTCTATAATAATAATAGTCGTTTTCACACACTATTAGCATCAAAGCAATTTTCAAGATATTGAAATAATCATTATCGAAACATTCCAAGCCTACATCAAATGATTGTATCCCACAAACCATGTAAGATGTTACTCGGCAATTTTCTCATGATATAAGATGAACTTGGTCGAAGCGAAAGCTTACCAATACATGTTTTGAGAAATATGTAAGCGAGATATACTCAGCTCGAAATCTCAAATGTGTATAGAGAAAACTATATCTTAACACGACTTATGTCTCAATATATGAGATAGTAGAAATAGACTTTCCAAGTGATAGATGAGTTCAAGTCTCCACATACCTTTTGTCGAAGAAGTTCCACAAGCTCCCCTTAGTAGTTCTTCATCTTCAAATGATGAACTCGTGAAATCTAAGCTCAACTACACTATCTATGTCCTAGTCCGAGACATCTATAAATATGACAGAAATCAAGACTTATAGTTTTGATCACTAACATTGACAAACATGCTTGAGATAGCAACGCATGCGAGTTTGACCGAGCAGTGCTCTAACAATAAGGCATCACCAACTTTTTGCTAAGTTCTCTAAATGTTATTTTTCTCACCCAGAACTAGAATTTTTAGGTCATATTATCAATGCAGAAGGTGTTAAGGCTGTAACTGCTAAAATTGTCAGCATGACTGAATGGGCTCTTCCCACTACCATAAAAGAGTTAAGAAGATTTTTGGGTCTCACATGGTATTACAAAAAGTTTGTACAATGATATGGACTTATCAATAGTCCTCTTACTCATCTTCTTAAGAAAAATGCATTCACATGGTCTCCTGCAGCTACTGAAGCTTTTAACCAACTCAAAAAAGCAATGACACAAACTCCAGTTCTAGCTCTTCTTGACTTTACTAAGGAATTTGTGCTAGAAGATGATGCTTATGACAATGTATTGGGGCAGTATTATTGCAACAAGGAAGACCAATTGCATTTTTCAGCCAACTATTAGGACCAAGGGCTGCTGCTCTATCTACTTATGATAAACAAATGCTATCAATTGCTCAAGATGTAACAAGATGGAGACACTACTTACAAGGACACAATTTCATCATCCAAATTGACCATCAGAGTATCAAATATATCCAGGAACAAAAGATTGCTACGGTGGTACAACAAAAATGGCTCATTAAGCTTCTTGGATTTGACTATAAGATAAGATACAAAAAAGGGTGTGAGAATAAAGGTGCTAATGCTTTATCCAGAAGGCCACATCTACAAAGGTGTAACTTAATCACTGTCACTCAACCATTTTGGGCTCAAGACATTGCTTCTAGCTATGTAGGTGATATAAAGGCGCAACAACTTATATCCCAGCTGCTGGTCAATCCTTCTGCTGTGGAGCATTTTTCTTATCAAGAAGGAGTGCTGAGATTCAAACACAGAATCTATGTAGGGACTGATTCAAACACAAGACATACTATCCTGTCTTCAATACACTCTTCTGCTGCGGGTGGTCACTATGGTATTCAGGCCACCTACATTAGAGCTAAGACTTACTTTCTCTGGCCAAAAATGAGGGTGGATATATACACTTTTGTCTCAATTTGTGATATCTGACAAAGAAATAAAGGTGAACATCATCACCCTGCATGCCTTCTCCAGCCACTGCCCATTCCATATCAAGCTTGAAAACACATTACATGGACTTCATTGAAGGGCTGCCACTCAGTGAAAGGAAGAATGTCATCTTAGTGGTTATGGACAGACTGACTAAATACAGTCACCTCATTCCTCTCCTCCACCCATAACAACTAATTTTGTGGCCAAAGAGTTTATCAACCAGGTGATTAAACTTCATGGACTCTCTGCTTCTATTGTATCTGACAGAGATAACGTCTTCACCAACTTATTTTGGCAAAAGTTGTTCAAAGCATTGGACACCAACTTAAATTTCAACACTGCTTATCACCCTCAAACTGATGGCCAAATTGAAAGGGTCAATGCTTTCTTGGAGAACTACCTCAGATGCATGTCCATCCACAAAACAAAAAATTGGTGCAAATGGTTACCTCTTGCTGAATGGTGGTACAACACTAACTTCCATACTAGCCTCAAGATGAGTCATTTCAAAAATTTATATGGGTATGAGCCTCCACACCTTGCTTTTACTTCCACAGTCACTACTTCTGTTGCATCTGTTAAAGAGTATCTTCAAAAAAGAGATGTTCTGAGTCTCTTAAGGGAAACTTTATATAAAGCTCAAGAAAGGATGAAATTCTATGCTGATACCAAGCGAGTAGACATGAACTTTGATGTTGGAGATTTGGTATACCTCAAATTGCACCCTTACAAGCAATCCTCTATTACTTTGAGAAAAAATGTCAAGCTTTCTGCATAATACTATGGTCCTTTTCCAGTTCTTCAGAGGATTGGCGTTGTTGCTCATAAGATGCAATTACCTCTCAGCTCCAGAGTCAACCCTGTTTTCCATGTTTCTCAACTCAAGAAGAAGATTGGTAACAGTCACA
Source organism: Papaver armeniacum (assembly GCA_023531295.1). Classification (NCBI taxonomy): domain Eukaryota; kingdom Viridiplantae; phylum Streptophyta; class Magnoliopsida; order Ranunculales; family Papaveraceae; genus Papaver; species Papaver armeniacum. Next base: position 198,303 of record JAJJWW010014267.1, read on the forward strand.
CTCCTTCTCCTTCTCTTCCAGTAGTCGATCATGAAGGCCAAATTGTGCTACATCCAGCTGTCATTTTAGATTCCAGTACTATCTAAAGGGAGGGTCGAAAAGTTGATCAGCTGCTTATCCAATGAACTAATTACTAAAAAATGTTCTTAAACAAAGTTGCAAACAAACACCCGTTCAAAATTGTTGAAAACCTAATTACTTTAAAGGAAACACTAATAAACAACTTCTATCACTCGGTCTTACGTTTCTTGTTGACATGCTTCTTCCTTTCCCCAAACAATTATTTAGCATTTGGATCTTCAATTTTTGTCTATCTTTTCCTCGACTTCCTTTATTTCATCCGGAGTCAAAACCTCTCCTTTCTTGTTCTTGCAACTAAACATCCTCCCCAAGTTGCATAGTCGCTTCCTATATGGTCATAAACAATTATTTAATATGTAATTTTTAAAGTTTTTTATGTATTGAAAGCATAAGCAATATAAAAAAACTACGTACCAGTAAAGTAAGGAGTTGCTGAAGTCCGGTAATAATAGGTTCAGGATTTGGTGCCGGAGGATTTGGTTGTGGAGGTACTTGAATGGTATCCGGGCGTACAACATAAGGATGCGAATATTACAAGTAACCGCTCAGGAAGGGATCGACTTCATAACCGTTGTCCGCAATCTCCCAGCTATCCCTATTCAGCAAAAATCGTGGCTACCTTTCCCTCCAATGATGCGGAAGTGGTAATGGGTTGTATGCTACCAGAGTATGAGTCTTATGTGGTTGGCAACAAGGAAAATCATGAGAGAATTTCTTGGACGACGTCTCTGCAACACATTTTTGATTATACCCAAGTTGTTGCATTACGCGGCGAGGATAGTACATAACATATCCTTTTGGATGAAACATCGGTCCATTGTAAAATGCAATATTATCACGCCTCATAAAGTGAACCCCTATTTCATTCTTGTATGGGTCAAACACAACCTCCTTAGGGGTCATCGCGTCCAATTTCAATCTCATCACTACCAATAAATGCCGAGTTCTAGGCTTCAGGACACCATTGAACTCGTATCTCTGAGCACAAGGATGATGTGGTTGCCAATTTCCCTTTTAGTCAACGTCCTATGATCTCGAACAATGATGACATGTGTTTATATGCCAACACCTAATCCCAAACACGATGAAATTTATAAGAAACAAAATATTCAGAAACTAGCATCTATAGAGTAACACATGGAACATTACCCAAATTGACATGTATTCACCTTAGAAGCTCTACGCATCTCCGCCAAAAAATGTGCCAAGAAAGCGGTGCCCTATGAATACTCATGAACCTTATCCAACTAGTCCAAGAGTTGCAGGAAGTTAACACTTACTATGTTTCCACTTGTGTTCGAAAATACCTTAGTTCCCAGGAGGAATAACAAATACGAAGCCGCAGTATGAGGAATTTGTTCGGGATTCCAGTCATCTCTCGCTTCCTTCAGCCTTATACTGCTGAACCAATCTTTGAGCTTAACGAGTTTGATTGTCTTTGTCACGGATGACGAGGGCTTGTACAACCTTTCTAGGGACGTTTCCTTGTCCCACCCGAACAACTTCTTAGTCAGAATATATATCTTCGCCCATTATAGGTCCCAATAGTTATCTCCATCAAAAACAACTTTCCCATGAATCTCTAGACCCAATTTTTGTTGAACGTATTCAGGGATCAAAGTAATCTCCCCGAAAGGAAAATGCATGGTGTCAGTTTCACCATAAAACCTCTCCATGAAACAATTCACGTTACCTGAATCATACTCCACCCAATTTTCGATCACACGATACAACCCAGATGCTCTGACTATTGCTTTAACACCTTCACAATCTTCTTCCAAATTCGAGGTATCTGTAATACCCCGATTTCGGCAGTGGTTCGCCGATGGAATTAAATATAGGCAATGGTTTCCTTTCCTAACACCGAGGCTTTTTCAACACAATTGGCTCCAGATTTGGCAGAAAACTCTGTAGTTATGCGTGCTCGGGCGGGAGCAATCCAGGGATGGGTGACCATCCTGTTGGTTACTTGTTGGATTGTTGTGGCTTTTATAAAAGATTGTGCGTTGTTGTCTTTGTCTTTGTGTGAAAAAAAAGTTAGACGTTTGGTAAAATATTAATTAAAGTTAAAGCCGATTAAAAAAACAATTGTGTGTTTTGAAAATTCCACAGTTTTATTCAATTGTATTGGGATAACCGCATGATTGTTAAAAAAATATGTTTTACTTAACCACTTTTTAATATATATATATACTAGATCTTGGCTAAGGCTTAGTTTGGTATTGTTGTGGCTTTTATAAAAGCACTTTTCATCTAGTGTTACTCAAGTAATTTGGAGTTTTAAAGAGCATAGTCATATTGTTGTTGTGAGATTAAACAAATACCCCAATATTAGTCAAATAATGTCTGTCTTTGTGAGCATAAAAAATTTGTAGAAATTTCACTTTGGATATGTAGCAATTGAGAGAAGTTTACTTTGGTGGTGATGCGTTCCATCTAAGTGTTGTTCGATTGATTATTTTTTTAGAAGGTTTCGGTTTTCATTGGACAAACCGAGAGGGAGCGTTCATTATATTCATTATCATTCGGAAATCCAAGACCAACTCGCCACATGCTTACGGGATCTCAATACAACCTTAGATTTATCTATTGACGGAGAAACCTTGATACTAAATATGTAGTTTTTAGTGTTATTTATTATATAACGTGACATCCAAATGTTTTTTTCTTCTTCTTAATTTTAGACGTTTGGTAAAATATTAATTAAAGATTTAAAGTCGATTAAAAAAACAATTGTGTGTTTGGTAAAATATGAGATTCAACCATTGTTGTTAATACCACCGCCATTAAAACCATCCAAATGCTAACTATTTCTTCCACCAAAAAATGACAAAACAAGACATATCTCAAAATTATTACTTATTGATGGAGATATGTATTAATATTAAAAATAGTTTTATTCAATTGTATTGGGTTTAAAAATAATTAATTTTTTTACTATTAAATATAAATATATCAAATATCAAATTTACTAGTTGTTACTATTATCATGATTGTTATAAAAAGATATGTTTTACTTAACCACTTTTTAATATATATATATATATATATATATATATATATATATATATAATTTTCAAACAAAAAATTAAACTAAAATTAAGTAATTATTTAATATTTGTTTTTACAGTACTTTTATTTTTGACAAATTAAATGAAATAAAATAGTTTGAAAATAAAATATAATAATATTTAAAGAATAAAATATAAGAAATAAAAAATTGATTGTATATATATTCAAGGGTATTTTTTGAACGCACAATTGAGGGATACTAAAACTAATTGGGGGATATAAATTACTTCCCCCAACCAATAGTGTTTGTTAAGGGGTGTTTTTTGGGGGCGAAAATACGAAACTACCCTTTAAAACAATAAAAGCTAAATCAAACATATAAATACCCTACTCCCTTTTAAATTCGAAACATTTCTCACTCCCTTTCAAATTCCCTTCTCATTCTCTGCCGGCTCCTCACTTTGATTTTTTTTTTTTTTTTTTACATTCGGTAGGGATGAAGACCATGCCGGTAGTGATGAAGACCATGCCGGTAGTGAGTGCCGGCATGGTTATTTAGGATGAAGACCATGTCGATATCTTTGGGTTCCTCAAGATCGGCATGGTTATTTAGGATGAAGACCATGCCGCATGGTTATGGTTATTAGGATGAAGACCATGCCGATACTGAGTTCCGGCATGGTTATTCAGGATGAATACCATGCCGATACTTGCTATTTCGGACAAATTTTTTCTGTATGTTTTTGTCCTCAAACCGGCATGGTTCATTTGGGAATCGACCATGCCGTCACCACTACCGGCATGCTCGATAATACTTTTACCATGCCAGAACTGAGTTTTTCAGGCGTAACAATGGCGGATTCGATGAAAAAAAAATAATCAAATTTCAATACATTAATACATATATATGACTAATTGGAGCACTTGTATATCATCTTGTTTACTTTCATGGTTGGTTCTTCCCATAAACTTTCATGATCATAAATATCTTGATTTAATGTTGTTGCATCAACAAATTCAATGATAATGATTTATTCTAATGATTATCAAACTAAACTATTAACTTACCTAATTATATTTAACCACTAAACATGATTAGTGAGGGGTAGATTAGGTATTACGTAAAAAACTTAGATAAGGGATGACCCTGAATTGATATTTGGATCCATGTTTTGTCCTTTTCCTCTATCCCCCAATTATTTTTGATATCCCCCAATTGTGGGTTCTATTTTTTGTAATTTACAAAATAAAATAGGGACAAAAAGGATAAATCAAGCATTAAATTTTGGTGGGACCAAAGCTTATGCTTTTGTAGCCTTTAAAAGCTCCTCCTCCCCAGCTTTTAAAAATTGAGGAATTTGGGAAGTGCTTCGGGTAAAACGCACTTTGATTTTTTTTTACCAAACACCAAATTCAAAAATTATTGACATATATAGGTTTTGAAAGTGCTTTTGGAAAAATAAAAGCATTACCAAACCTAGCCTAAGTGGGGACAATATCGGTGGAGGGACGGGTCATTACAAATGGTATCGAGAGCATCATCAATTTAGTGACGGTGACCATCCTTTTTGTGATCCTGAAGTTAAATCATCTTCATCTACAAGGAAAATGAAAAGAAGGTTTATAACGAGAAAAAAGAGGTAAAGCAAATCCATGGATTGATGATGGCGATCGATGTGAAAAACAAAATGTTAAAAGAGGATGGGTGACCATAAAAAATCGCTAAATGCTTACCGCTTTTGGTTATTTCACTAACATTTAAGAATGAGAATATGTTCTTTAGTCGTTGGGAATTTACAGTGTAGAATAAATCTAAGTAATGGCTATTTTATGTTTTGGTTTTATAGACGTGAGTCGCACGGAAAACTTATATGAGCCCAGCCAAGGTTAAGGGCTATCTATTGGAGGAGGGTGGGAAGGTACGTTGGACGGGGCTGGTCCAGGTGCTTCTCTCATGAGGGGCAGGGAACGTTGGAGATCTGGGCTTGAAAATATATTCCGGAGCCGAGGACGACTCCAATTTAAGGTGGTGGTATTGTAATACCCCGATTTCGGCAGTGGTTAGCCGATGGAATGGAATATAGGTAATGGTTTGTCCTTTCCTAATACCGAGACCTTTTTTAGCACAATTGGCTCCAGAGTTGGCAGAAAACTCTACAGTTAAGCGTGCTCGGGCGGGAGCAATCCAGGATGGGTGACCATCCGGGAAGTTACAATCGATTCATGATTGATTGATGTATTGTTTGGAGTGCGGCGATGCCCGTTAAAAATCCCACACTATCGGATAACCGCAATGGCTAAGTGGGGACAATATCGGTGGAGAGACGGGTCATTACAGTATCCATGGATTGATGATGGGAAAGACGTACGGCTTTTTTGTGATCCTATAAAAACAACAGGACACAAACATAAATTTCCTTCATCATAAATAAATAAATAAGTAATAATAAGATGGAAAGACGTCTTACATAAGTTGAATATATTATGCATGCCCAAGAATCCTTATAGCCAAATAAGAGTTACGACTCTACAAGTTCACCCCACTCTTTACCGTCATCACGTTTTGGTATCATGTCATCTTTATGAGGAAGGTTGCGTGGGGCCTTTGTTTCTTGGTCCTCGGCTTGAACATATCACCTTGTCCCTGTCCGTGTACTACCCCTTCTACTCTTTCACCCTCATCTCTCGATGACCTTTTTCTTTGACTTGGTTCAACATCTACTTCTTCCTCGTCTTCCCTCTCAACATTTATTCCCTGCGTATTTTCCCGGATCGTGATTGTATTATGGTTCCTTGGATGGCCAAGACGTCGAGGAGGTGTGGTCTCAGGATCTCCTTCATCAACAACTTTCTTCTTTTCTTTTTTTATTTCCCTTGCTTTAGACCTATATAACAAGAACAGACACATACATTCAACCATTTAAAAAAAAAAAAAACCAAATGAAAGCATTGCCGGCATAAAATACCAACAGTCGAAAATGCTGTCAAGGTGCCGGCGTTGAACTTTAGTAATAAAGAATGCCGGATGTTTTAAAATATTACACAGAAAAATAAATTTGTTTTTAAGTACATATCGGCATTGAAAGTTAATATATAAACCACGCCGGCACTAAATAATTTTAATATAGAAAAACAACAAAATTATAAGGCTTCGTCGGCATTGAAACAAAAAAATACAACTATGCCGGCTTAAGAAGTGACGACATAGAATTTTTCCACCCTTCTATGTCGGAAGTACCTGCAACTAATATCGGCATGATATTCATCATAAAAACCATGCCGCCAAACTCCAGAGTGCTCCGACATGGTATTCATCTACATAACCATGCCGGAAGTGGTTTTTAACTGAAAATTTTCAGTTACAATTAAATGATTTTGGTAACAATTTGACTTTTCTAGTATAATAAAAGCAGTAAACATGCTTAAATCAATTATGGGCATCACTTACCTCACCAAAGAAGATCGTTCCGCTCGTTCTTCTTGTTCAAGAGTGATTTGTTGTATCCTTTGTTGGTGAACTTGTTGCACTTTTGATTTCGATGTTGCTTCAGCCGCTTTCAGATCTGATTTGGGTGTTTCGGTTTGTTTACGACAACTTTTTTTTTAATCGAAAATTCGACGATGGAATCGAGGGAGAAGATGAAGATGAAGAGAATGGGGATATGAAAAGAATAGTTTTAGGATTTTAGGTTAGTATATGTATGAATTAAAGGGCAAAAAAAATATCGGTAATCATTTAGTTAATTTCCAGGGTAGTTTAGTATTTTCTCGCCCAAAAAAAAACTCTTAGCAGGCTTTATTGAATGGGTATAGTGATTCATATCTCTCGATTAATTAGAGTATCCCCCAAATGGCGTTCAAAAAAAGCCTAACTAAATCATGCATATCATAAGAAGAAATAAAAAGAAAACTGAGATTTGATCTTTTTTCTGTTTTTGTTACAGTATAAAAATACTTTACATACTGGAGGTTACTTCTGGTATTATCAATTTTATCAAAAAATTGATGATATCAGCATTGCGGAAAAATTCAAAATTTGGCCAAGATAAAATGAAATTTGGGCTTATCAATAACAAAATCGGAAAGTATGGAGTTGAGGGTGAGAAACAGACAGACGAATGCGGATTAGGGGTCACCCACGTCCAGACCGTCAAAGTTGCGGATTTGGAAAATCCAACCATGTCCGGTCCAATCACCTGTAGATGTCGAATCCGCGGATCAGCGGGTGATATGGACCGGATGGGAAATAATCGCAGATTTAGTAAAAAAAAAGACTTGTTCTCATCTAGATACTGTTGGAATTGCTCCGTTTTGTGGTTGTTAGGAATTTTGGGTTTATAGGGTGCTGCCATCATTGGTTGCATCTGCGTGAATTGTCGCTGTATTTCCAGTCCCCTTCTTTTTCTTTCTAAAAGAACAAAATAAGTAGCAAGGCTTTAGTGTCACTGGAACCTTCAAAATTTAAACTTAAATTCTACAGCAACCATACAAGTACCAAAGAAGGTAAAGATACAACATCTACTGCTAGTTAACTTACAAATTTACAAGAGCGCACTTTAATATATGAAAGATATAATTAAGAGTACAGAATGCAGCAAGACAAGGAGAAAAACATGACATACAAAAATCCTAATCAACACAGCAAAACCAAATCAACAAAAAGAAAACCCAATCTCCAATCAACCGATTAAAAACCCTTTCAATTCAACTTATTTCAAAAAAATCACGTATTATCAAAATCAAAACCCATTGTTGCAACATCAATTAGAAACTACCGAAATATTTTTCTTCTTCTCCGTCATAATGTAGTCCAATACAACCATCATTGGAGCAGATAATGAAAAATGAGATGTTTTTTTTTTCGCTTGTTTGTTTCTTTCCGATAACTTAACAATAATCCGTGTAAAATGTTCTATCAATACTTTACAAGAGCACAATTCAATATTTGAAGACCTAAGAGAACAGAAGGCAGGAAGACAAAGAAAAAAACATGACAAACAATAAACAGATCATGAAAATCCTACTCAACACACCAAAACCAAATCAACACTAAATCCATGCTATTATAAAACCTTACTGCCCTACGGTGCAGGTGAATCCGTGGATTTTAAATTCCAACCACAATCAAACCGCTAAAAGAGCGGATTTGAGAATTTCACCCGTGTCCGGTTTATACCCACAATTTTACAGATGGATACGGGTGAAATCCGCAGTTCAGGGCCTTTTGCTCACCACTAAAATTGATACGGTGAAGAATCCATTTTGTTGGGTCTCTTAATATGGTTTTGGACCCATGTAGGGTTTACAGTAGTTTTCACGTTTTTAACAAACACATCTCCCTTTCTGAGTCTCCCGGTCCCCGGAGATAAAGATTAAAAAAAGCTAACCCTTAATAACAGTGTTATAGACATTTTCTCAGAAGATCTTCTCAGATCAAGGTGACCCTTCTTCTTCTTCTTCTTCTTCTTCTTTTCCTTGTCCTTCTCTCTTTTCTTTCTTTATATGCTTTATGTTGGATTTATGAGAAGTAACTAATTGTGCTTTGTCTGTGTGTTTTTCTAGGGTTTTAAAAATGTCAATTCCTTATACCACTTCTACTTCTGCTTCTCGTCCAGCTTTCCAAATATATAGAGACTTCAGAAACAAGTATGAAGAAGACAATTTTGGGGATGGAAACATATATCCAAACCAAACACTACAATCAGTAAGAATTGATGATGAACCAGCGGCACCTTATATCATTCTCGTTCAAGGACCTCCCAAAGTCAGTGAGAATTAGTAATAATTCTTCATGATTTTATGTTTTTCTAGTAACAAGTACTTCAGATTAAGGTTGGTTAATCATTTGTGTGTGTTTTAGGTTGGGAAATCCCTGCTGATTAAATCTCTAATCAAGTATTTTAATAAGGAACAACATATTATGAATGATATCAGAGGCCCCATCACCGTCATAACAGGTTGTTGTTGTAATATGAATTACTGAATAGTACCCTGATTTCCTAGGTTGGCGGATAACTTATGCTGCCTGAAATCTTGTTTTGTATTTTAGGTAAAAAAACAAGGCTACAGTTTGTGGAGTGCCCTGACGAAATTAATGCCATGATTGATGCTGCGAAGTATGCTGATGCTGTCTTGTTACTTGTTGATGCAAGTTATGGGTTTGAAGCGGTCGGTTAGTTACTTTCTTTATGTCTGCAAATACATTGCGGCGAATCAATTTGTATGACGCTTGCTTTTGTTGATTTCAGGAAACATTTGAGTTTCTTAACCTTTTACAAGTGCACGGCTTTCCAAAGGTTATGGGTGTTCTTACACATCTTGACGAGTTGAAAGATAAAAAACAACTCAAGGAAACTAAAAAGCGTCTCCAGGATCATTTCCAGACTGAAATATCTCAAGGAGCAACAGTATACAATCTATCTGGTCTTGGTCATGACGGCTTGTAAGTTTCTTTTGATTCATATTGCAAAGTCACTTCTTGTAATCCATGCGCCTATTTTATAACATTTACTCATTTGGTGGTAACTTTTGCACTTACGTTAATCTGACGAACGCTCCGTCTCAGATTTTTATCCACTCTATGATTATAACAGGTATAAAATGCGGGAAGTACAAAAACTGGCAGAAGACATATCAATGCTTCAATCCATTCCCTTGTCATGGCGAGCCACACATCCTTATGTGTTGGTAGATCGTTTTGAAGACATTACTCCTCTGGACGAAGTGCACAAGGATGCAAATTGCAAGAGAAACATAAGTCTTTATGGTTATCTTCGAGGTTGTAATATTAAGAGTGGAGCTAAGGTACTTTTACTAGGTTATTGCGAGTTTCTCGAATCATAATATTTATCATCCATGCATTATTTTTAGGAATTAGAGATTTCGTTTATGAACCTACTCTTGTGCGGTGACCTTGTCAAACATGAAATATTATATCATAAATTCATAATGCATTTGATTTGATTGTCAGATTTTTAATAAGAATATTCATAGACGTCTTATGGGTATGTTTCATAGTTTGTACTTTGTACCAATAAACTTGGTTAGCTTTCAAATAAAACTCATTTTAAAAACCAAAGAATGAGAACACAAAAATTACAGGCAAACTTCCTTTCTGGTGTTTGCTTAGGTGGTCTCCCTCTCTCTCTTGTGGTGCTTTTATTCACTAATTTGTTAAGTTGTTTCTGTAAATTTTGGATGTTTAGCATGTTATGGGTAAACAGTATTTAGTGAATATTTCCATCACAAGTACTGCTAGCTTTTCATTTGCTTAAACTAGAAATGACAGTTCCCAAACCTTAGATGACTCTCTTGTGCAACATTCAGGGAACGGACAAAACAAACTCTTGCAAAGGAAAGAGGATACTTGTTGGGAAAGAGGATACTTGTTGTCTTGTTTCCGCTTCTTCTAGCACAGGCTTCACTTACGTTTTTATCCACCAAACTGACTTAAGGTTTGTCACGCCAGGTACATATTGCTGGTGCTGGTGATTTTCGTTTAGCTAGTGTTACTAGCTCAGCTGATCCCTTCCCTTTATCTTCTGAGATGGAAGAAGAAAATGATCTTGTTGATCTGAACCACATGGAGATCGAAAGTTTTAGAACAGGGACTTATGTAAGGTTGGATGTTCGTAATGTCCCTTTCCGGATGGTTGATAATTTCAATCCTTGTCATCCGATTCTCGTTGGAGGTATTAGTCTTGAAGAGGAAAATGTTGGTTATATGCAGGTTATGCCTCTTATACTTTATTTTTCTAATTTGAAGTATATATTTTTTTTATTTCACCGTTTTGAAAATTTTCACCCAATAATGAAAGAGCTTTTATTCAAAGTTTGAGAATGTTTTGATAGGCAGACATTTATGCCTGTTTCCTGCTAACTCAACTGAATCTATTTGCCAGCCTTGACTGTGACTTTTTTGTTCTTCCAGGCGAAGTTTAAGCGGCATGAGTGGCATATGAAACTGTTGAAGTCGAGAGAAGATCCAATCACTGTGTCAGCTGGTTGGAGACGTTACCAGACAAAACCTATTTATGCCATGGAAAGTGACGATATACGGCTTCTGAAGTTCACTCCCGAACATAATCACTGTCTTGCTATGTTTTGGGGCCCTCTTGCACCTCCCCTTACCAGAATTGCTGTTGTGCAGAGTAATAAGGTCTGATCTATTCCACTAAGACTTGATACTTGCATAATCTGTATTGCAATGAGAAAGGGCATTTCAGTATTATAAGTTAAGGAACCAACCATATGTCTAAGTTCATATTGTTAGAATATCAGCCTCTAATCATGCTTTTGATACGCTTTATTAGTTACTAAGCATGTTTAACCAAATTAGGATTACAGGTTACACGTATGCTGATATGGACACCTTACTTTATGCCTAGGATTACATGTTATGCATCTGAAAACATTGACATGGATATGAACACAGAGAACATGCTTTATGCTTAAACCTAGTCATGTTTAAGTACAACTACTTCATACTCCATCATGCTGCATACTTAAGATTAGGATATACAATCAGTACATGATAAACAAGAAATACTAGAATTTAGGTATACCTGTCTTTACCTTATTGAAGACCAAACAATAGTCATCAGAAGATACCTTTAGTTCCTTGAGAAACAGTAGGAGAGAATAGCTTGTTGATACCTTAGACTAAGTTCTTGTTCATCTTAGATTGTTGTTTCTCTATAGATAATCACTTATAACAGAAGACTCTATACAAAGATCCTTTCTTGGAAGTTCTTCATCCACTTCTATCACCCTTACCTTTTCTAATGGCAGAAATTAACTTTAAGTAAGGCTAGAAGGGAGTCCACCTCCAACTAACTTAGACATGTGTCACACACTCAGCCATCATGAGGTGGAGACACATCCCTTAACTGAATTTAATAAACTAATATGCCCACTTTATGGATTAACTTGATGTACTTTGGCCTTATGTACACATCCCACAAAACAGAAAGTTTTGCCTTTGGTACATGATCTAAACCTAACACACACACTTGATTAAGATTAGGCTAATCCGGTTTTCTTAAAGTAAACATGATTTGCTGCTAAACCATAAAAAATCTAACACATATAACTTGTCCTTGATTCCCAGAAATCATCTAGACAAATGGCAGAAAGAAAAGAATGACTTTCCTGAGATTTTTAATTTCTTTTGCAGTTGCCATCTATAATAGTTTGGTGAATGTAACTAGTATGTTACTTATTTGGCTTTTTAGTAACAAGCCACCTTCAATTTTCTAATCTGAGGATGCAATTTGATGGTGCTGCTCAATATTCTCTATTTGCTCATATCTAGTATTCTTATTGTTTGTGAATGATTTGCATTTTGAATCAGGAAGCGTTTCTGATAGCAGCAAAGGCTATCGTTCTTGACCCCAAGCCTGGCATGAAGATAATGAAGGAAAGCAAGCAGAAAGGAACTCCTCTTAAACTCTCCAAGAAGAGGACTGCCCTTGTTAATTTTACACCAGAGACTAAAGTGTCTATGTATAAAGGTGCCCCTATTCGGACTTTGAGTGGAATTCGGGGGAAGATTAATGAGGTTTGTGCCCAGTTTAGAAACAAAATCCTCTCATCTGTATATGGTCTTGAGTGTTAAATATAGTTCTCTGATGCGTATCTAGATTCAAGACCCACATGTTGCCATCCATTAGCTTATTTGGTACTAGACTTCATGAAATAATGGAATTTCTGTGGTCATTCGTACCTAAAGTCAATTATGTGCCGTCTTGTTTCTATGTTTTGCGCAGCTGTATGGTGTGTTTGGGTTGGCATGAACTGTTTCTCCTAGTGTATGTCTGAATTGTATTCCCTCTTCTGTTGATGAGTTGATATTTTCTTGTCTTATTGAGAGCTCCAGCATTCGTGTGAATTGTTCTTTGTGTTTCTAATGTTATTGGTATTGGGCAGGCGGCAAAAAGAGGGGATCGCTAAATGCACATTTAAGTGCAGAATTAGTATGAGTGATATTGTTTTCATGCGAGTGTGGCGTCAAGTTGAGGTTCCTCGCTTCTTCAATCCATCGACCACACTGGAACCGTGCGATTCTATTGTTCCTATTAACAAGGATTCACTCAATAAGGTTACTTCTTTATCTGACTGAAATAAGGATTCACTTAGTAATGTTCACGAATTGTATGTTCCATGCCCATGTATGACTTCTCTTTTGTCGAAAATCTCAGGATGACCCTGCTCAGAGGCGGGTTGAACTTAAACAACGTCGTCGTGTGAAGATTATTGACGGGGAGCCTTGTCTGTATACATGTTCAAATCCTCTAACTATCAACCTTAAGTATATGGTATGAGCTCCTTGGCTGTTTCAGCTCCATTCGATAATTGCCTGTCCAAATTCTCAGTGTCTGTTAAAATAGTCAAACTTGATAATATTTGCTGGGTTACCTGATAGATAATTCATATTACCTATATTACTTATATGAGAGTATAATGCGGAGGTATGGTTCTTATGATTCTAGGTAAAAGATTTTGCACTGTTGAACTTTCTGCAATTCATTGTACATGCTGCCTGCTATTCATATTTGATACTGCTAGTCAGTAGGTAGTTGTAGAATGAGGTATTGTTTGAGAATGAGTGAGGAAAACATCCTCACCAGATGTCTGGTGTCGATGATTTTTATGTTTCCCCTTAACGTAGTGTACAAAATTTGATTCGTATCTTATCACTTTACTTCTGACAATGGCTAGCAGTGCGCCCTCTGCATGATTGCAGCTGATTCTGTTAATGTGGTGTTCATTTTCTGCAGAATAAAAATAAGGAGAGGAAAATCAAGAAGAAGAAAAATGAGGTGATATCCGAGGAAGAGCAGAAAGCATATGAACGAGGAGCAGAAATGTCTAAAAGACACCAAGAGGAGGACGAGAAAGCATTTACGAGCGGTGTTCCTATGATGATCTTTGAGGATTGGGATTGAGTAAAGGATGCCAATGAGATATGTTTCTAAGATGAAAACTCTTTTATACTGCATTTTGGTGTTTACCATTCAGCGGAAGGATCTTGGTATTGATCCAACTACAACAAAAGGTTATGACAGTTAACCTGCAAAAGATGAAATTGTCTGAAATTCCCAAATGCTAAGAAAGTGAACCTGAAGGTAATGTCTCAAAAGCTCATTTTCTTAGTTTTTATTTTGTGTTTTCTTACTATTTCTTTTTCTGACCTTAGTGGTTCTATTGGATCAGGTTGAGGACACTACAAATGGATTATACTACAATTCGTGCTCTCATGATCCATCAATCGAGTAATTGGCAGAAAACTTGAAGAACAAATATCTGATTGGTTGTTGGATAATCCAAGTCTATAAATTCTTAATCATACACAACATTTTATGAATGATTCTCAATCTGAAGGTAATAATTTTCGAGACTGGAGTCATATGATGCTTCGTGGCTTGTCATCACATCACAATAGTTTCATTTGCATCAACAGGAAGAATAACCTATACCTGCCCTGGTCGTTCCACTTCATAAGGATTATAATCATCAAGGGGCTCAAGCTTTGAAGTGTTCTCTGAAAAAATCTTGTTGCAAGAGCTGTAGAGGTTGGGAAGGGGATCCCAATATACCATGTATTGTCCTTTTAAGTTATCTTCCACTTTCACGAGCAATACAAGGTGATTAGATTCGGTGACCTCAGCCATACCCAAGTCTTCTTTGGCTTTTCCAACTTAAACCTCTCCAATTCAGTTTTGCTTCTTCCAGTTCCAGTATCATACTCCCTGGATTATCTCAACCAGTCCATGCTGGATCGAGATTCGCTACAATCAGAAACCGAGAGTGCCCTCAAGAGTCGTGCGAAGTTTTTGTTGCCGACGACCCTAGATCTTATATGTTTTTTTTTTTAACAAGAAAGAAGGAATTCTATTAAAATGAGTCAATGAATGGTTACATTAAGTTCTTCTCTGACCAGGGATTTTAACCAAAACGGATAATCAGATAACCAGGATTGATCAGTCCTATCAATTCTAGCCTTTTTAGCAAGGCTATTAGCCACTTCATTCGACTCTCTATGCACAAAAGTGCACTTCCACTCCCTAAAACTAACTAAAAGACTTCGACAGTCCTGAATGATATTATTATTCGTCCATCTAATACTCCCTACATCACCATTAATAACTTTTACTACACTCTGGCAATCACCCTCCAAGTGTAGTTTTTCCACAGCTGAGTCTCTTGCCCACCTAATTGCTGCCAGTGCTGCTAAGGCTTCAGCTTGCTTTTCATCTTGAGCTATTCCAGAGCTGGATTGCGCTCCTCCAAATTGCCCTGTATTAGAAAACATCATCAGACCTATACCCATAAAATTATTTGCTTTCAAATAAGATGCATCAAAATTAATCTTATAGAATCCATTATCTGGCATCTTCCAAGGAATTACATTCCTAGTTTGAGGCACAACAGTTCTTACAGCACTGCATTTAATATTGTTTTCATTCCAATTAGCAATGTCTTTATTAACCTGAGCCACAAGTTGAGCTACTTGAATTGTTCCATTATCAAACACTACAGAACATCTAAGCTTCCATATATTCCATATGACAAAACTGACAAATTGAACATATCTATCCTTCTCCTCCTTGGATACAGTGCTAGCATGAAACCAACTAGCTATCCAACTCTGCAAAGTAATATCAGAGATGCTTCCTGCAATGTTAGCATCAAGGGCAAACCAAAGCCTTTTAGTAACATCACAACTAATAAAAAGATGAGTTGCAGTTTCAACTTCCTCCCTGCACAAAGGACATTCACTACTAATATCTGCAACAAATCTAGAGGGTATACTTCTCACCGAAACACAATCATTTAAGCACTTTCACAAATGATGTTTTATCTTTTGTGGGAGATTAAATGCAATTATATGCAGATTTAACACTAAATTTACCATTAGGAGCATGGGCCCATCTGAGAATGTCCTCCCCAGTAGAAGGAATTCTTATTTTACTAATTTCATTAATAGTATTACTGTCAAAAAGACAGTTCAGAGTATCTACATTCCACTCTTTTCTTTCATGCACAATCAGTTGATTAACTGTGGTCATAGCATTAGAAGCAAAGTTACTGTTAAGAAGAGTATCTATAGTAGGCACCCATTTATCCTTCCATATTTCAATGGAAGTACCATCCCCAATTTCCCAACAATAATATTTCCTAATCAGCTCCAGGCCTCTACAAATGCCTTTCCACACCCAAGACACATTCTCAGCACACACAACATGTAAGGGACTAAAATCAGGGAAATATTTATGTTTGAGGATTTGAACCCACAAGGCATTAGGGTCAGTTAGCATTCTCCATGCTAACTTAGCTAGTAAAGCAGTGTTTAAATGTTATGTTTTTCTAATGTTCAGACCACCTAAATCAATGGGTTTAGCTATATTATCCCAATTACAGAGATTACCCCCTCTAGCATACCTTTTCTTATTCCAGAAAAACCTTCTTTGAACAACATCTAACTTATCTGTCATCTTCTTAGGCATTTGAAAAACAACTAAGTGATGGGAAGCTAGTGTGCCTAGAGTGGATTTGATAAGAATAGTTCTACCAGGTTGGTTTAGATATTTCCCTTGCCAGTTATCTAACATTTTATCACAAGATTCTCCTAAATGCTTAAAAGATTCCATTTTGTTTCTTTGAAGAAGTAATGGAACTCCTAAATATTTATCAGCTAGGCCTAAATTTTTTATTTTCAAAATGGATAAGATTTGTGACTTAGTTCTAGATTCAATCTTGGGACTAAAAGCAATTCCATATTTCTCAAAATTGATGGTCTGACAAGAGAACTTACTAAACCTATCAAGCATGGCCTCTAAATTCTTAGCACCTCTAACACTAGCCTTAGTGAAAACTAAGCAGTCATCAGCAAAAAATAAATGACTTACTGATGGACTAGCTGCAGTTACTTTGATTCCCTGAATATAATTTTTCCTCTATGCATCAATGAGCATTTTAGATAAAACATCCATGCAAATTATGAACAAATAAGGGGACAAGGGGTCTCCCTGTCTAAGACCCCTTGTAGGATAATAAACATCACCAGGATAGCCATTAAGCAAAATAGAAGTAGACACTGTAGATATACATTGCTCAATAAGTTTACACCAATGTTCATGAAAACCAAGTTTTTCCAAGATATTTATTAGAAATTTCTATTCAATCCTATCAAAGGCCTTAGACATATCTAATTTCATGGCCATTAAACCAGATTTGGTTTTATTTTTTCTCATAGTGTCAACTAATTCATGAGCTATGACAATATTGTCTGTTATTTGTCTAGAGGATAAGAAAGCTACTTGGTATGGACTAATAAATTTATCCATCACAGTTTTAAGTCTACTATCTAAGAGCTTAGAGATAATCTTATAACTTACATTACTTAAGCTAATAGGCCTAAAGTCAGTTGGAGTCTTTGGGGCATCACTTTTAGGGATAAAAGACACAAAGTTGTGATTTATCTGCTTAAGCATATGACCAGAATGGAAAAAACTTTTTACCATGGCAATAGTATCAGTACCAATACTGTCCCACATTTGTTGATAGAACCCAGGAGGGTATCCATCAGGACCAGGGCTTGTCCAAGGCTGCATTTGCCAAACAACAAACTTAATTTCCTCATCAGTAGGAGGATGGATTAGAAAGTCATTCTCAGCATCAGAAATACAAGGAGTCAAAACATCAAAAAAACTACTATCACTGACAGGATTTGTAGTTTTACTCATTTTACTAAAATGCTCTCTTAGCTCTGTTGCTATCATGCTTTTATCAGTTAGCCAAATTCCTATGTTGCTTTTCAAGCACTCAATTTGAGTTCTTCTTTTCCTAAAATTGACTTTGTCATGAAAGTACTTAGTGTTTTTATCATCAAAAGACAACACATTTTCCTTAGCTCTCTGCATATAATAATCTTTTCTAACAACATACCAATGTTTCAAGTCCTCTTCTAGTTTCTTTTTATGTAAAGCACTAGCAGTGTCATGCATATTAGTATTAATGTTATCAAATTGGGACTGAATGTCATTTATATGTGTTTGAAAGTTTCCAAAAGAATTCATATTCCATTGCCTAAAGGCCACTTTAACATTAAAAAGACATCTAGTATGTTTATAGGCTTTTGACCCATTTTCACTAGTTGTCCAATTTTCCCTAATTATGTCTTTACAACTGTTGTCACTGAACCAACATCTATTGAACCTTAAAGGTCTTCTAGTGTTTTTTTCTTCCCTAGAGGTAACAAGAAGAATGGGACAGTGGTCACTGGCTAGACTTAACAAGTGATAGACTATAACATTAGGGAAGTAATCTATCCAAGCCTGATTAACAAGAGCTCTATCAAGCCTCTCAAGAATAAGAGAAGCATCACTCCTATGGTTACTCCAAGTAAAAGGGTTACCTATGTAGCTCAGATCACAAAGGTCTGAATGATCTAAATGATGTTTGACTTCATCAAGTTGACTCTGAGAAATATTATTACCACCAAACTTTTGCTCTTGTCTCATGATCAAATTTAAATCACCAAGAACAATCAAAGGGCAGGAGTATCTACTAGCTAAACTATCCAAATAATCCCATTTTCTATCCCACCCTTCATCATTTAAAGCACCATACATACAATTCAAAAGGGTGTGACCACTTCTAGAGTCCATATTCACAAGAACTGATATAAAATTGAAGTTCATATCAACAAGATCAAGATGAATACCATCTTTCCACAACAAAAACAAACCACCAGAAGCCCCTACAAGATTAAAATAGAGATAATTCATATAGTTATAAGGATAAGTATATCTCTCCATTTTCTGATTCATTGTCTTAGTCTCGCTGAAAAATGATATCAGGATCATGAGCCCTAATCAGCTCTCCTAGATGTTGTCTAGTATGTTTATTGCCAAAACCCTGGATATTCCAGGATAGAATTTTCATTTTTCTCAGCTTTAGGTCACTAACAGACCTAAATCTAGCAACAAAAATTAGGCGCACACGAAAATTGCAATCAACCCAGTGAAATTCGAAACAACAATAATAATTAAAACAATTTATTTGACTAATAAGAAGATTAAAAAGATGGATGAAAAGATTGCAAACCTGATTTGCAGCTCTCAATCGCATTTCAGCAGTGTTCTGGTGGTAGGTTCCTTCACTTCTTCCTCCATATTCAGCATATGTCATATTCAAGTCCTCTCCATTATATGTCACAATAGAATTGTCCACATGATGAACTCCATCACCCTGAGAAGAACTGCTTCCCTCTTGATAATTGTTATCCAACAAAACATAGTTATCTTCAATTGAATCATCCCTGGTTCTTTTATTCTTTCGCGGGTCGGATCCATCTTCAATTTCATAACCCGAACCATTGGATGCTCCATTTAACCCATCAGAATCACCCGGTTCCTTTTGCTTTTGAAGTATTTCTTCAACCATATGAGCATGTTTTGCCTGCAAGTCTTCAAATTCCTTCTCCGTCAAACTATAAATATAGATATCCCATGTTGTATCTTCACAAGTTTCATCATTGTGATCCAGCACATAACAGTGAGGACAAATTTTCTTTGGTTGTTTTTCAAAGTGATACTTGACCCAGACCTTTTGTTTAGCAGCATTAAAAATCCACACACCCCTCTTAAGTGGCTTGCTGAGATAAACTAAGACCTTAACTGTAGCCACCCTTCCTCTGATATGTTGAAATGTAAAGTCTTGGATGGTATTGTAACCTGGCTAAATTGGGGCCTATGCCACTTAATTGGGGCCTATAGCTACATGACAAAATAGGGTCATTAAGAAAAAAAATTCTAGAAACCCCTTATCCACTATTTATGTTAATGCCTAATATGCCCTTGTTAATTTAGTGCTAATTCGGATAATTAAATCATGTTTAATCAAGTTAATCCTGAAATTAACTTTCATTAATGCATAATCAACACTTGTGAAATTTTTAATTTTTTTTCAAAAGACTCTACCCAGAATCGGTTGATGTTAGTGCCTTTGTAAACCGATTATGGGTTAAGTTTATGCAGAATGACGATGTAAACTCAGAATCGGAGTTTAATTAATACACACATAAACCGATTTTGGGAATCGGTGTTTACATAAGTCCTTATAATCCGATTATGCCTTACTTTCAGAAACAAAATATTGTTTACATAGTTTAGGAAATTAGCGCACTACATATATAGGATTCAGTATGGGAATTCTAGAATTTGACACATCAAATGCTCGTCAATGAACCTCCGAGCACGTTGGTACAACGTCGTATATTCTTTGTGGTGAATGAACTTAGTTTCCCCATTACGAATTCTCCATAGCCTACGGCTGCATAAGACCTGCCCATCATACCCAAACCCGCACGTACCCGCTAAACCCGCCCGTTGTGGGTGCAGGGTTGGTTATGAAAAAAAAAACCCGCTGTCTGTGGGTGCGAGGTTGATTTAAGCTAATACCCGCCCATACCCACCCAAAACACCCGCAAATTATATACCATTAGATAAAACTAATCCTAGCCGTCCATTATGAAACCCTAATACTAGTAGATAGGATAACTGATAACCCTCATTCACTTTCTACACGCTTCTCTCTGTTCGACCTCTCCTCTTCTTCCTCCTCAGTTCTTCTTCTTCACCTACGAACGACAATTACCTGTCTATTTCTTCACCAACAGTCCAACAACAACAACAACTTCGAATCTTCACCAAAAATCGACAACAATCAAAAAATCAACATATTCAACACTTAATCTTCATATGTGAACTTCCTAGGTATGAAAATTTTAGGGGTTTTGTTTTTTTTCTCACTTAATCAGTTAATATTCATTTGTGAATTCTAATTATACTGTTCTTATTTTTTGTTTTGATTTAATTTGTTTCAATTTGATTTTCAGGAATCAATCGATGTATCTATATTTGGATCCAGATTTTATAATTTCCCCCTCAATTTGTTTATGGAGTTATTAACTGGATTGATGGGTATGATTCGTATGAAATATAAATGGTTGATGGGTATTTTTCAGGGAGGTTAATGGAAGAAGGTTCATCAACTCAACCTTTGGCTTTGGCTATGGATACTTCCAGCCAAATGTCAAGTGCAGCACCTCAATCTGAACCTGGTGGGACACCTCAATTTGTACCTGATGTATCTGAAACTGAAGTTACAACCCCAGATGAAGGTAACAAGAAGTCAAAACAGTATTCTGATGTATGGGTGAAAGACTTTACTAGGTTAAATCCTCTTCAAGCAAAATGTAATCACTGTAAGAATACTTATGATGAAAGGTTAGGAATGGGACAACTAGTTTGAAGAATCATGCGGCAAGATGTCCTAAGAATCCTGATGGGTATTATGTAAGACTTATGTAGTTATGTTTGTTTTTTTAAGTTATCAAGAACTTAAGTAAAACATGTGTGTATGTGTGAATGATTATTGAATATAAAGCGGGTTTAAACCTAAACCTGCCCAACCCGTAGCGGGCGGGTAACAAAACCCGCCCGCTGTTTGTGGGTGCGGGGTTGGTTATGAAAATAAAAACCCGCAGTCTGTGGGTGCGAGGTTGGTTATAGATTATACCCGCCCATACCCGCCCATGTGCAACCCTACCATAGATCGTTGAAACGTTCCAGCTGAAATTCAATGAATTCTTAAATGTTATTATGTGAACTTTTGACATAGGTATAAAAATGATCGCATTACTCACTTTTTCCCTAAGAGGAGCTCGTGGATGATAGTCGTACACCATATTTCTAACTTTTACGTACTATCGCATTGCACCTTTAATGTATTGGAATCGAAATGCCAAGTCTCTCCATTTGCGGTTATTGGGATTCCCGGTACGCCCGTAAAAGAACTCTTTAACTCTCTTCCAAAACATTGAATAGATTTCATTCGGACGTTCACGGAACGTATTAACAAACGATTTAACGATACACAAATCTTCATACGGTTCCCATTCCATTTTCTAGGCTAAGTGTGTGATGTGGGAGTGGCTCAAAGAGGTTGTCCTTATATAGATGAAGTCTCAACGACTATTTTTTTTTTAATTCAAATCACATAATCGGATTTTAGATATGACCACATAGACCGATTGTGTCCTAACAAAATCATAAAAATTGTGGCTCTCATCAATCGGGCTTTTGTATTGCACCTGTAATCCGATTCTTGGCAAAAAAAAGTTAAAGAACTTTTCTTCACAAGAATCGGATTACATATATGTACATGTAATCTGATTCCTAGCAAAAAAAGTTACAGGACTTTTCTTCACAACAGTCGGATTACATATATGTACTTGTAAACCGATTCCTGGCAACAAAAGTTAGAGGACTTTTCTTCATAGTAATCGGATTACAAGTATGTGCATGTAAACCGATTCCAGGCAACAAAAGTTCCAGGACTTTTCTTCATGACAATCGGATTACATATATGTACATGTAAACCGATTCTGAATTTGAACCTCTGGGAAACTGTCAGAATCGGATTACATATAGTTACATGTAAACCGATTCTGACTGAAAAAATGGCAGTATCCTGCATTTTTTGCACACACATTGTAGTTGTTTATTTTATCACGTCTTGGAATATAACCAAACATTTTTCAAAAGAAACCAGATTAAGTCATTCATAAACTAGGAATATAACCAAACATAATTCGACAATAAGTTTAAGACAAGACATAAGTTTTGACTCCATAATTATCCATAGTTAATTAAAGACATAAACATGAATATAACCATTCATTCATGAACATCCCCACCACGACCACGACCACGTCCACCACCACTACCACGTCCACCGCGTCCTCGTTTACCAGGTTGGGAGATACTCGATGCACCTTCAGACATCTTTTTTTGGGGGGCTCTCTTCCTCCTCCTCCAGCTCCCCAAACTTTGCACCAGCTTCTACATCTTCGAGACTGTTCAATTCATCAATCATCTTTTCATTGGCCTTAACATTTTCCCCTTCCCTGATTTGTAGCTTTGCTTGGGTTATCAAGTACCCGACTCGGCTTCTCTGTTTCCATTTTAAATAACAAACATTCAATAAAAAGCGCTAATAACATTAACAAAACCGTAATTGAGTAACAATATGCACCAGGCATTCGAGAGCCTTATCTTTGTCCTCTATCTTGGGCCTCTCATCTAGTCGTATCACTCGAGTATGCGAAACATTGAGGTACCACGGCATGTAACCCGGATTTTTTCCAAGTCAAGGTACACAATCGGTATACACGATACATATATAAAGTCCGATTCCTAACATAATAAAACCAACAATCGGATTTTTTAAGTGCTAATGTAAACCGATTCTGGTAATCGGTCTTCTCTATATACATATAAAGTCCGATTATTGACTAAGCATATAAGAATTCAAAGGCTACACAATCGGTTTTTGTGAACACATATGTAATCCGATTCTAACGAAAAAAAGTTACAGAAAAAACGGTTATCCCTACCAATAACTGAATCGGGCTACTTATACACTAACGTTCTCCGATTCCTATTCACACGCAGAACAATCGGTTTATGTGAGCAAGAACATAAACCATTTCTAACCAGAATCGGTTTACTTTTACACTAACATAATTAGATTCTGTAAAACCCGGAAAATTTTGATTTCAAAAATTTTGATTTCTAAGTGATTGCATGTTACTAAAACCTAGTTTAGAGGATTGGGTTGATAGAAAAGTACCTGATTCGACCCATTTCCTCCTCTTGTGCGATACGAGAGGCTTCAAATTCCTTCGTTTTCTTCGAAGCACTTCGGGATCGTTTTTAGAATAATTCGAATCACTTCATTCAATTGATGGTTTCATTTTACTAGAATAAAAACGATTAGTAGATTTTTCATTCTTGTTGATGGTTTCAACATTTTATAGAAGAAAGAAAACGATTAATCGATTTTGGATCGTCGATAATCGTCGATTTTTGGTTTCAAAAAAATGAAAAAAGAGGGAGTAAAAGAGACGAAGAATCGGTTTATGAGATTGAAATGAAAACTGATTTTAGTTTTAGGTTTAATATTAAGAGTTGATGGGGCAATTTAGTATTATTAATATTTTTTAGAGGGTAATTTTGATAGTTTGCTTTAAATTTAGACACCCTTATCATTGTGTATAAGGTAGATGAAGTAATCTATAGGCCCCAATTAAGTGGCATAGGCCCCAATTTAGTAAGGTATTGTAAAGGGTCAAAATATTACTCCCTCCGTTCCTAAATAATAGGAACGGATGGAGTATGTTGTATAACGGTTAATCTTTAATAAAATTCGTTGATACCTCGTCAAAAGAGGGAACTAATGAAACAAACATAAAAGAACTCTAAATAGTAGTGCTACTCCAACAACCAGCTGCATATGTTTGGTTCATAAAAAAAACAGAATAACTTCGTTGATACCTCGTCAAAAGAGGGAACTAATGAAACAAACATAAAAGAACTCTAAATAGTAGTGCTACTCCAACAACCAGCTGCATATGTTTGGTTCATACTGCGATCGTTGAAATCATCCTCAATCGAAACTTGAAAACGTATACTCATTACTAAGGGAAAAATTAACTTACCAAGACTATAAAACGATTAATTTGACAGAGACTATAAAACTTGACAGAGACTATAAACCGAACGACTAATTAATTAATCGATCAAAAAACAAACTACGAGACAGTTTACATGCTTTGGCACCTGTACTTCTTCTCTCAACACAGCTTTGGAGTCAAAAAACAATTTCAAAGCCACAAAACAGAACTGTTTCACATAGAGAAAGAGAAGGCAGTGAAAGGCATGCCATATGGCCTATGAATGCGCATAAAACCTATATTGGAAGAGTACTTATTCTCTATTTTCCTTATATGATGTGATGATTGTTTCTGTCTGGTAATCGAATACCTTCCATTCCTTTCCTGAAATTTGTGACCCCATTCTAGCAGCACCTCAGCCAGCCATTCTTTTAGTTGTCATATTCTTAGAGAAAATACGAGCTATTTTAGTTTACCATTAGCCATTCTATCTAAGAAATAAAATAAACCATTAGCCATTGATATATTAAGAATATATACAGAAATGAAGGGACTGATCAACTCATAAGAGTTTTCCAGCATACCTCTTCCACATACGAGATTAGTAATAACCTATTCAGGCAAGGATAAAGATCCGAGTATGAAATCCTAATGGTTTCTGAAGCAACTTCGGTCACAGCCATTATCCACACACCTCATTAATCAATGACAGAGTTACTAATAAAGAAAGAAAGCCTTTTAAAACATATTCTTAGAGAAAATACGAGCTATTTTAGTTTACCATTAGCCATTCTAAGAAATAAAATAAACCATTAGCCATTGATATATTAAGAATATATACAGAAATGAAGAGACTGATCAACTCATAAGAGTTTTCCAGCATACCTCTTCCACATACGAGATTAGTAATAACCTATTCAGGCAAGGATAAAGATCCGAGTATGAAATCCTAATGGTTTCTGAAGCAACTTCGGTCACAGCCATTATCCACACACCTCATTAATCAATGACAGAGTTACTAATAAAGAAAGAAAGCCTTTTAAAACATATCTATCCGTCGCAGAAGGAAATAGGGTTCTGCCAAAACCTGGATGTAGATTCTTCTCGTCAGAGGTTATCACATAGATGAAAGCAGCTGCTATACTCAAATAGGGCTTCTCCTGCAAGACACGAGATTTTTAGTGTTTTTAGAACAAGATCCAGAGCACAGTTATGACAGAATTTTATGGTTGGTCCTTAGTAGCAGAAGTGAGAAACAAAGCGATGTAGCCAAACATGTGTACATTATCAGATCAGCTTTGTATAGCTAAGGATTAGAGCAGCAAAACACAAACTATTTTAAAAACAGAAAAAACTGAGCACAAGGATACAAAACAAAAGTCAACCGATAACCGGAAAAATCCTACAAGCGAACCCAACACCAACAAGAAAGAGTGCAACATAGAATTTCAGAACTTTTCAACTCGACAATGAACCCAAGGATCTAAAGTGCACCATTTGATTTCATTTTTATTTTTCCAACAAGCACTCTGAAACTTAACCATTGATATGAAGAAAAAAAAAAACAGGTGAAACGTAAAAATAAAATAACTGAAACAAACAAATAATTAGTTGTGGAATCAGCTACTCAGTTAATGGTACTCGATGGCTATTTTTGGTGGAAAAAAAAACAGTTGAAAGATGATCAACCCAGTTTGTGTCTATCAAATGATGTTCAGCTCTTTGCAGAAAATATAAAATGATGTTTGGGTTCAACACCAAAGGTGCTTATATTATACATTCGCAATAGTCATACAATTTTTACCAAATAAGTTAAGATATTAAAGTGTGCAGGCGTGCGGACAAAACATCATTAATGTCTGCCTTCCACTAAGACACAGTCCATGTAACTTGGATGAAAGCTCTAATTGGTTTTCTAAGTGTAATTCCATACCTAAGATAATTCTCAAACATCAAGAAGCAGAAGAAAATAACGCAGCTACTCAAAAAAGTTATTTAAGGCAGAATATCAACACATTAAGTAGAGCAATTCAACTGAGCGACATCTGGCATCAAGAGACATTAAATAATTCAAGATCTAATATGGTCCTACAAATTTAGAGATTAAGCAGCAACCAAACAGCAGGACGCGACAAGTGCATAAGGTACTACATTAGTAGCAAGAGTTCTGAAATGAACCGACCTATACTCTCCTTCTCTTTCCCCAAATATCAGCAGCATATGTTTGTTCCATGGAGCGATCATTGAAATCATCTTCGTAGAGTTTTTTCAATTCACTTAAAGTTGCTACCCGCTCATCGATGTTTCCCGTCATTCTTTGGCTTAGAGGTGTCCTCCTCAAAGCTTCAAGGTCTTCTTCAGGTGTAATCACAAAAACTTCAAAAAAAATACTTATTATTAGCAAGGGAAAATTAACTTATTAAGATGATTATAAAATGATTAATTTGTTTGTTTTTACTTACTCGTAAAGTTTCCTCCGGTTTTACAGTCATATCTAGCCGCTTTGAGGTACGCCTTTTGCATGATAACGATTGTGTTATCAATTGAATTACATCTTCCGATATTTTCTTTCAAAAAGACTTCGGCATATGAACCACCAGATCCACTATAACAGCACTTAGATTCTCTTATAGCCCCTAACTTCGTAGCAGACCACAAATGAGGGATTAGTTTATCTCCACCTATGTCTTCATACCCGCCCAGTGTCAGAAAAGCATGACATTTTTTCCCCTGAATCTTTTGCCACATCTGATTGAACTCATTTCCCTCCGCCAACATATCAGAATAAAAACTCTTCAACATACGAGCACATTTCCTAACTGATGGTCTGCTCTGATTAGCATTGATCTTACCCCACACCTCACGATCTATATGCTTGTGTACCTTTTCTGTGAAATCGTAGTCACCTGCCATTCCACACAGCATATCATATCCGATGGCTTTAAGTTTGATGTCACCTTCTGCAAAATCAATCTAATATTCAAATGCGTGTAAAACTTATATCGGCTGATAGGAGGATATGTGGTATCATAATGAAACTTTTGGTGTTCTTTTCTAGGAGGTGAGTGAATGAAGTTTGTGATAAAATTTGTCATGTACACACAAGTAGTGGACAAAGTACGAGACAGTTTACCTGCTTGTTACCTGCACTTTTCTCTCAACACAATAAAAGACGAAAGTATTCTATCCTCTCATTTTTATCTCTTCCCATACCAAGTATCTATTAATAAGAACTCTTACCGACATACTGAACTTAAGTTAACCAAAGTGAAAGAATGAAGTCAAAAAACAACTTCAAAGATACAAACATAATTGTTGCACATAAAAAAAAGATTAGGCAATACAAGGCATGTCATATGGACTATGGCCTATGAATACTTGAATAGACAAAACTTCTAAGACTTACTTTTCTTTTTGGTCATCTAATACCTTTGACGTTCGACTCCTTTCCTGAAATTTGTGGCCCCTTTCTAGAAAATATGGTCAATTGAAACTTTGAAAGCCATGTCAAAAAAGTTGTAGATGATCTTTTAACAGATGAAAGGAACACTAAACAGCTCATGTATTGTTGTAAATTAAATCACTATTGCACTGCATAATTAATTAAATGGGAGTAGTAGGACTACATTTTCAATTGTTTGGTTTTAATTTAGAAGAATTGTCATCATTTATTAGCTTTACACGATATATAAGAGACGAGAACTTAATTATTATTAATAACTACGCGATGCTAATGATAATCGAGTTCTTACGGAATAATATTTCTGTTGATAAAGTTAAAGATTGGATGGGAATATAGGCATGACTTACGATGGCTAAACCTTTAACCCGTTCATCATTCTACAAACATAGAAATGGCAAGCATAATACTTCTCATTTTATCCCTCAAAGTAACATACAATAGAACCAAATTAACTCATTGCCAGCAAAACTAAATAGTTAATAAACTTGAGACTTGGGAATTCAGCAAATCTAAATAGTTAAAGTATTGCAGCGTGCGCATACCAAATAATTTAGAAATCGTTACCTTTGCGAAAATTTGAACCTGTTAACAGGCCATCCGTTCCTATCAAAATTGCACGATCTATGTCATCTACGACCACACCCATTACGGTTGTACCATGGATCCTAGATAGACGAACGCAAAAAGTTAATCACACACTACTATCTCGGAGTACAATTACAAGTTACATACGACCCTAAAAGGGGCTTATTAAAACCATTAATTTAAATATCTAAGAAAGTATCATTTCTACATGGTCAGTATACACAAATAACCTATCAGAAATAATATCATCCAAGAAATGGTACATACCTCGTGCTAGTTTCACCAGAAAAATACATCTTCACCCAAAAAGACATAAACTCTGAGAATTAGAAGCCTGAATTTACCTTTGGAAATTTACCTTTGGAATATCTTCTGAATACTCCATTTCATCGGGTATCTCATCATCATTGCCCTTATTTCCATCCTTGGCATCAGCAGCTTTAGCCTTCTGAGCATGTGACAGAGCTTCTCTCACATGCAACCTCCACCTATTTATTTGGAAATAACCACAAAAAAATAAGAGATAATAAAGCTATATCAACAATACCTCTATATCTGATAGAGATATGCTTATGCACGAAAGAGAGTTCAGTTTTATACTTCATCAGATGCATAAAACGCCGCTTGTTCAAAACCCGAAGATTTTTGCATATCCTCTTGATCTGAAAAGAAAAATGAAACAGAATGAGATGAAATGGCACCAAAAACACCGCATCACTATGGTGAAAATTGACATAACATTATGGACCAGATAATTAGCATACACAGCATCCTTTACAGGAAATGAAATATCACATCAGACACCAATACAGCTTTCAAATTCGGAATATCCAGCTCAAGACTGAGGTGATTTAAAAAATCAAAAAAACAGTACCCTTTTGGTAGTTAAACTATGATCCTTTAAAGATAAGCAAGCATCATCAACGAAGGAGAGTGAGCATGCTTTTTCAAGGACTTCAAGTGGAGTCTCGGACCACACAAAATCTGAAGCCAAAACAACCGCTTCTTCTTCTTCTTCTTCATCTTTAATAGAGAACAAATTCCTGGTAACAAGTAGACGGGGATTAATCTTTTCTGGGGCTTTATAATTTAAAGCCAGAATGTAGGTTTCTGCAGATGTGGAAGTCGGTTTCGTCACGACGACTCTGCCAAATAACTGTCAGCAGACAAGTGTAAGAATCACATATATCTATCACGTAAAGAAGGCAAAACTACAATACTAATAATAACAATATAAGGTAAGGAAGAGGAAACAGAAGCCTAACCTGCTCAAGACAGTAGAGCATGGGATTGTAATCTTCTGCTCCGTGGAACATCTATTATTCAGGACATCAAAACAAAGTAATCAATACTCATCATACATACATAGCAATTCAACAAGGCTCTCAATACTTTCAGTATTATCAAAACAGCTTAATTACAAAGCTCTAAAAGTAACCAGCATCATCAACATCCTAATTAATACATACACTCCAACAGATTGTTTGTTTGACACTAATGATGATACAGAACAGAAAAACATACCACACAATCTTCCTTGTGACATTAATTCATAAATTGATCACTCTTTAACATAAAAAAAAAATCAGGTGTTGTATTGGAAAAAAGAAACTCATAATTACCTTGGTGACAAAAGTTCCACCGGGTGATAAAAATTTAGTAGCGAGTTTAATTGATTTAGTAAGCAAAGATGCCTGATCCCAAGTAGTAGCGCTAGAATCAGAAGATAATCCACCACGCATTACAACATCAAAACCAGTAAAACCATTTTCAGTCATATGTTTCCCAATAGTATCTCTGCACTCACTAGTAGTGATATCTTCTTGTATTGAAATTGCGCCTAGAATAGGTGTAATCGGATGGAGATCAACACCAAGAACAAAACCTCCTTTTGAAATTCTAGCAACAGCGAGTTGCATCCAACCACTGCCAGCACATAGGTCTAATACAGATTTAATATCTTTACCTAGAAAACGGAATTCAGAATTTAAACTATTCAACGTCACTGCAGCTCTAACTTTTGCCTGAATCGATTCATCTCGTCTTCGTTTACCCATTTCTCTCTTCTCTGTGCCGTCTAGGGTTTCTTTGAGAGATTTTCCTTTCTGAAAACCGATTGAAATTGATTTGTTCCAACTTATTATATCGACCTGTGAAATCACGAAGTTACCCTCATTACAATCAGCCTGTCATCCTTAGAGTAGTGATTTTGTCAGTGGGTGCTATTAATCCTATGTGGGTTTTTTTTTTTTTTTTTTTTTTTTGTGCCAAATAACTGATAGATTATTAAGATAAAACAGGTACATTGTCTGCTAATAAGGACCTTTCAATAATACTAGGAGGTTTATCAAACCATACCCTAGTGACTCTATTTTTCCTGCTGAATTTTGCTAGTTTATCAGCGGGTTTATTACAAGTTCTAGGAATAAAACGACACTCCCAATGTGGGATACTTTTAAGACTATCTATGGCATCGAGCAGAATGTCTTCACTTTCCCAAACTATTACTGGCTCCTGCTTACTGATGTAGCTTTCAATCCTTTTTAGGTCAGTCTCCAAAACTACATGTGTGTATTGTAACTCTTTGCTCCATTTAGCAGCTTCAAAAAATGCCAAACATTCCGCACATTTCAGAATCTTTCACTCCTGCATAGAACTTTGCATAGCTTCCTCTCCATTGCCCTGCAAAATCACGTAATATGAGAGCAATACCTGTTAGTTCAGTGGTTGCATCATAAGAGGCATCACAGTTTATAGTGAAAAAAGGAAATGCAGGTGGACTCCAATGTCTATGGGTTGTATGATGATGCATATCTGGAGTTTTCGGTCTCTGCTTTTCATTTAGACTTTCTATAAAGGTAGCAAACTCATTTCTCTCGCTAGCTACTTGTTTGAGGATTGGCTTGCTTGTGTTGAAACCGTACTTCACATCTTTCTGTCCAGTTGTCCATGAGATTATCATAACTAAATTGACCATTTAGACCGTGAGTTATCATGTTTAGCTGATTGAATCCAGGCTTCAAAGAGTGTAGCTATATCAGTGGAGACCCCTATCAGAACCCTCGAACCACCAGGTATGAGCATCCAGACAACCCTTGAGAAAGGGCATGTAAATAAGACATGTAAAAGATCCTCATCGTGTTGTTTACAGAGAGGACAGGTTCTATTGATGTAGTTGCATGATCTGGAGAGTCTTTCATTTGTTGGTAGTATGTAAGAAAGGCATTTCCACCAGAAATGTTTGACTCTAGGCCATGTGTTGATATCCCATAAGTCCTTCCAATTTATATATGTGTGCTGAATTTTCATCGAAACTTCAGTATTACCCAAACTAATCTCATGGAGTTTGTTGTACGCAGATTTGAGTGTGAAGTCTCCATTTTCGTCAGATTCCATATAAGCTTGTCTGCAACAGCTACTGGTACTCTCATTCTCAAAATAAGGTTGGCAGTATCAGCTTCGAAAAGTTCTTGCACAATGGTAACGTTCCATTGTTTACCATTCTCAGTTAGCAGCTCTTTAACCCATATAAAATCTTCACTATTCTCTGCGCCTTGCTTAGGGGTTGGAGGTTCTGTCATGCCAGTAATCCAGTTATCTAACCATATCTTAATTTTGTCTCCTTTACCAAATCTCCAACGAATGTGAGACTTATAAAAGGGATTTGTTTTTGTACTCCCTTCCAGGCCCAAGAACAATTTGGTTTAGGAATGGCATGAATCATACTGGTGCTTGGAAAATATTTGGCCTGCAAAGCTTTTACCCATGGTTCAGCTGGATTGCTACATATTCTCCAGGCTGCTCTTATGAGAAGAGCTTTGTTGAGAATCTTTAGATCTCTAAAACCCTGTCCACCCAAATTCTTATGCAAACCAAGCCTTTTCCAAGAAGTAGTGTACGTTCCTCTCTTCTCTGTGAAACCCCACCAGAAATCTCGTTGTAGAGAATCAATTTGCTTGATAGTTTCCACAGGTAGATGAAGACAACTCATAGTATAAGAAGGTATAATATTGGTTACCGCTCTTATCATTAATGATTTACAGCATTGCGACATAGATTCCCCATTCCATTTTGATAATATGCCTTTAACTCGATCCACCAGCCATGTGAAGCAATCGATCTTCTTCTTTCCAATGAGCAATGGGAGTCCCAAATACCTTTCATGAGAATTCATTCTAGGTACTTTCAGCCTTCTTGTGATCAGTCTACAAAACCTCTATGGAACATGAACACTATAAAAAATGTTGGATTTGTTAAAGTTTACTAATTGGCCAGAGGTTTGACCAAAAACCTTAACAATATCGAGTAGATTATTAACGTTATGCATATCTGCGTTTATGAACAAGAGGCAGTCATCTGCGAAGAATAAATGGGAGATGGAAGGGGCGCCTGCAGTAATCTTTATACCTTAAATATGACCATTTTGTTCTGCATGGATTAATTGTCGAGAAAATGCTTCCATGACAATTATAAATAGGTAGGGTGATAACGGATCACCCTGCCTGATTCCCCGAGTTGGTTTATAAGCATGACACGGAGGGCCATTAAGAAGGATGGAGATCCGTGTAGTACTTATACACTGCATGATTAAATGGCACCATTCCTGGCTAAAACCCA
Organism: Papaver armeniacum; assembly: GCA_023531295.1. Lineage (NCBI taxonomy): Eukaryota > Viridiplantae > Streptophyta > Magnoliopsida > Ranunculales > Papaveraceae > Papaver > Papaver armeniacum. Next base: position 231,584 of record JAJJWW010014267.1, read on the forward strand.
TTTGCTCCATAACATTCATGAGAAAAGACCACTCGATTCTGTCAAAAGCTTTCGACATATCGAGCTTTAAAGCCAAAGATTTGGAAGTCTCATTTTTATTATTTGTTGTGTGCACTATCTCTTGAGCTAGATGAATATTATCTGATATTTGTCTTCCAGGGACATATGTTGCTTGAAGGGGAGAAATTATTTTCTTCATAACTTTCTTCATTCTTGACGCAAGTATCTTTGATATCAACTTATAAGATGTATTACAAAGAGCAATTGGACGCAAATCAGATGTGAACTGCTTGTTCTTTGTTTTTGGAATGAGAGTGACATTGTTGGCATTCAAGCTTTTGAGAATATACCCAGTTCTAAAGAACTTTTTACCATTTCTATCATATCACTGCCTACAACATCCCAGTGTGATTTAAAAAAAACAGGTGGAAATCAATCCGGCCCTAGTGCTTTCCAAGGCTTCATGTCCTTTAGAGCTTTGAGAATTTCAACATTACCTGGGATACGAGTCAAATCCATATTATCTGCGGCTGTAATTACTTTCGGAATACATTGAAGGATAGACTCATTTCTTGCTGGTGAAGTAGTGGTATGCAAGGAGCTGTAATGGTTAACCAATAATTGTTCAAGTTCGGCTCTTGTGGTGCACCAGTTCCCATTATTGTCTTTAAGGGCAGCAATATTATTTCTGGATCGTCTTCTGTTAGCATTTGTGTGGTGGTATTTGGTGTTTCTATCCATTTCAAGGTAGTATTCATCTCTAGCTTTTTGCCCCCAGAACTCGCTTTGAATTTGATGCCAATGCTCTATTTGGTTCTCCACTTGAATTATTTTATTGTTGGTATCATGGCTTGGAACTTCTTGCTGCACTGCCTCAAATTGTTGATGAAGTAAATAGATATTACTTTGGATATCCCCAAATTTTTCTCTATTCCATTTCGAAACATGTTTTCTTGTAGTGATCAGCTTAGTAGAAACTTGATACGCATATGACCCATTTACTGGTTTTTCCCATGCAGCTACGACTTCTGTCTTTATACTTTCATCCTTCTCATAGCATTGAAATATTTCTAGTTTCTTCTATTATCTCCATTAGAAGATGACGTCTCCAGCATGATTGGGCAATGGTATGATCCCAATTGTGGGAGGTGAAAAAAATTTGCATCTAGAAAATGGATCATCCAGTCCCCATTTACAAGAGCTCTGTCAATCCTCGATCTTCTTACTCTAGTGCCATGAACATTACTGGACCATGTAAAAGATTTACCCACATAGCCAAGATCATCTAGACCTGCTTCATAGATTAATCTTGCATACGGTGCATCTCTTGAGGAAATAGCTACAGATTTAGAAGTATGAGAAGTACTTGAGAAACTGTTGGTGATTCTTGCTTTGTCTTCATTATTAAATACCAAATTTAAGTCGCCAATAATAACCCATGGCTGTTGAATATATTGTCTTTGATCCTTGATATAATTCCACTGTATCTCCTTTTTATTGGGATATGAAGAACCATACATGCATGTTAATAAATACTCTGGTTTCGATGGGTCATCCTGCACAACAAAGTTAATAATCCAAGACTCTGCATGCATGATTTTAAAACTAAAACCATCTTTCCATAGGAGTATTAATCCTCCAGCTAGACCAACAGAAGAAATAAGTTTACTGTTAGGATATTTATAAGGTCTAATCAATTTCCTCATTTTATCCTCATCTATTTTGGCCTCTGAAATGAACATAATATCTAGGTTATAATGGTGCACTAAATATTTAAGATGGTCTCCAGTGGTCTTACTAGTGAACCCTTGACAATTTCATGCAATAACTCTCATGATTGTAGCAGTTGAAACAAACTTAACAGGAAAAATTATGCAGCTATGTTCTATGACTATATGACTATTATTATCAATAACCAATAAAGCAAAAACAAAATTAGGAATAAAATAGAGGAGATTGATTACCTCAATTGCATGACCCTCTTGATTTTGCATGGCACCAACTATTGTGTTTTCATTTCCAGTATCATTAGTAGATAAAGCAACTACATCCATACGTTCAGCATGAGTGTTCATCAAACCATCATCACTTACGACTCCTCAATGAGCAGCAAGAATAGGGCCCTGAATTGAAGGATTTGACCCATTGGTTTGTATGACTTGGTTTCTAGCTCTTTTGGTGGTTCTATTTTCCTCAGCTTCATCTGCTATGATAGTTTCTTTGTCAACCTGAACAAAGTCATCATCCATATCTTCCTTTTCTTCAATCTATTTTTCTACATCATTCTTCTTGGATAGACAGTGCGCTTCATATTCTTCCTCAGTCATGGCTCTTTCCTTCAACTGTTCAACTACTTCCTTACACATCTCTTCATTATGATCAATGGTATAGCACTCCTCACAAAGACTATGAGGTTGCTTTACCCAATGATATCTTATCCAGACAGGTTCTCCTGAGTTAGAGTTCCACCATTCTCCTCTTTTACGAGGATTCTTTAGATCTATCTCCACACGTGCGGTGATCATGTTCCCAGATCGTGGCCTGCAGTTTTTCGGTTCAGTAGAGATTGTTTGCTAAAAATCTTCTATGGCCTCCATTACCACAACAACATGATGATGTTCTAATAGTAAATCCTTGAATTGAACATTCCAATCTTGCTTTGAAAACACATAGTCTTTGTAGGCTATTTTTGTTGTGTATTCCTGCAGCGCAAGTAGGCTCTTTTGTACATTCTATGGTATCTTTTTTACTACATCCTTCATATCTTTCTGTGAGTTAAATTTGAAAACAAAAAGATATTTTCCTACTACCTTCATCTCTCTTTTCTTATAGTTCTTCCACAGGATATTCAGTTCATCCTTGATTGTTGAAGTTTCGATTTCATCATCTTCAGTGATTAACTTGCCGATCAAGCTATTGGCCCATGCATCAGCGGCTTCATGCAAATATTTGGTTGAACCAATAGCACTCCTGGTACTTTTTAAGGTAGTAACTTTCATTTGTTCAGTGATGTTGCTAAGGCTGCTATTACTCTCAGACTCCATTGAAGCAACGCGACTTTTCTCTGTTTTAGGTTTAGGGTAAAATGCAAAGTTCTCAGTTTTCCGGGATTTATCATATCCTTTATAGTGAGAAGATAATAAAGTAAAAGATATGTTCATATTCTGTTTCCTAATATTTGACCAAGAATAATTCAAAGAAAGGAAAGTGTAGGTTCTATGGGAAAATGGTTGGTTATACTCCGAAAAATAATGGATTTTGCTGGAATTATGGGACCTAAATGGCGGAAAACCAAATTTTTGAATATGATGAAAATGGATATGGATTGGTAAATGACTCAGTTGATGAACTATAGAATTCATGGCTTCAAATATTTGATTTGGGGTGTGATAATGGTTCTCATATTGAGGGATACTCGTTGCTGGTGTAATGTTTTTCAGCAAAAATGCTTGATATTGTTGAGTTGCTATAGGATATAGCCAAGTTTGACAAAAATGTCGATATAATGATGCTGAAATGTAACACAAAAGTTCAATACTGGAAAGGATCCATCTGAATCAAGAAGGGCCTGCAAAAGAAATTAGTTCTCCATTAAAATAAATCAAAAGATGAGGAAGATAAACAAGGTAAGGAATCAATAATGCATAAAGAAAAACAAACTAAAAAGAAAAAACTTGTAAACTAAAACAGATAACAAGATTTAGAACATAAACTTGGGAAAATCTAAATGAATAAAGGGAAAACTTAAAGGATTCATCAAAATAAAGTTAGAATCGTCTTAAAAAATCATGAAGAAATCAAAACATAGCATCAGAAATCAATGATTACAAATACAGAGTTAACTCATCAATCTCCCGATTTGCAGAGCGTGGATATCTAACTTCATTTAGATCCTTATTTGTGGGGTTATATATATATGTAGCAATAAGAATAGTGATTTTCCCATGAACCATCTCCAGTAGTGTGGGGTGTTAGTTTTAGGATTTGTTTTTTTTTTTTGGATAAAGATTAATATGATTCTTTTTTTCCTATTGGTTTAGAAAAATTTATTTAATAATAATAATTAAAAAAAATAGTCAAAAAGATGACATGGAGGTCATTCCCAAGGTCTAAATAAGACTTTCTCTAAGACCTTCTGTTGATGGTAGTTTTTAGCTTAGGAATAAAATCGTAAACTCGTACATCTGACATGATGTCACTATGACCAATAGCGTATTTATTGAATCAATCAGCGTATTTACGTAAGAATTACTAGGGTACCTTTTTTTTATACATGTGTCATGTTCCACGACAGAACCCTTAGTATTAACTGACATCACCTATGTATACACCTAACCTTAATTCTCCCACCGTGCCAATGGCAAACCATGCCAGCCACGTCTCTGCGCCAAGGCATTCCAACCATGCCAGCCGCACCACCGAGCCAATGGCAAACCATGCCATCCACGTCTCGCGCCAAGGCATGCCAACCATGCCGGCCGCACCACCGTGCTAATGGAAAACCATGCCGCCATGTCGCGCCAAGGCATGCCAACCACCACCGCCAATGGCAAACTATGCCGCCCACGTCTCGCGCCAAGGCATGCCAACCAGGCCAGCCGCACCACCGTGCCAATGACAAACCATGCCCGCCACATCTCTCGCGCCAAGGCATGCCAACCATGCCAGCCCGCACCACCGTGCCAATGGCAAACCATGCCGCCCACGTCGCGTGCCAAGGCATTCCAACCATGCCGGTCGCACCACCGTGCCAATGGAAAACCATGCCGGCCGCGTCTCGCGCCAAGGCATGCCAACCATACCAGTAGCACCACCGTGCCAATGGCAAACCATGCCAGCCACGTCTCTACGCCAAGGCATGCCAACCATGCCAGCCGCACCACCGTGCCAATGGCAAACCATGCCAGCCACATCTCTGCGCCAAGGCATGCAAACCATGTCATCCGCACCACCGTGCCAATGGCAAACCATGCCAGCCACGTCTCTGAGCCAAGGCATGCCAACCATGCCAGCTGATAGACACATTTTTGTGTCTAATTTGATCTCAATACTATATATTGTTGGCACTCGATTTTGTTTTAATTTTGGTGTTTTATGTGTTTGTAGGTATTTTTGGGCAATAAACATTTTTCGAAAAATCGGCTCGAAAAGTTGTCTAAAGCACCCAGAGGACACGTGTTATTCGGAATCTCAATGTAGGATAAGGGGCACCTCAATTACTAAGGGACACCCACAGGATATTCGCACCCAAGCAGCTGGATAAGGGGCAACCTCATCACCTTCGTTTGAAAATAATTTTTGGCGGGAAAAAAAGAGTTCTTCCCTGGCAGTTTAGGGTTCGAGAATTCAAGGTGTTTTAATGAGACTCAATCGCTGAAACTTGTTGGATGGACCTTTTTGAGCGTAACAGGCGTGGTATGGTTGATTTCTTCAGCTAAAATTGGCTGGAATTTCCGCGAGAGGGAAAACAGGGCAACACACACACCGGAGGAGATATTCACAGGATTTTGCGAGCAACAGAGGTGTTTGCACGTATCTGGAAGACCCTAACAACTATCTGGAGTGTGGAGGAGTTAAATATGGCAATTTGGAAGCTTTATATCGCGTGGAGAAATCAAAAATCGAGATTATTTCCTAAAACAGGCCGTGAAGAATATTGTCGAGTAATGAAGAATTATATGAAGTTATGGCGAGATATTTCGGGGTTGTTGGGTTATAAATAGTTGTTGAGATAGCATAAAGGGGTTATGGATAGTTTGGGATAGTTTAGAGCATCACATAGGCGCAAAATCAACAACCAGGAAAAATTGTTTCTGCTGGTGTAGTGAAGAACACGAAGAACATAAAACCACTTCAAACAGTCGTTCATGCTACAGTGAATGTGATAGTTCGGCAACAGTCTTACATGTTATAACACCAGCGACACTTTCTTTATATCGATCTCTGTAACAGTGTTTTGCAACAATTATAAGCGTTGCAAACACCCGGTTTTAATCATTTTCTCTATATTTCATCTTTGTAACACCTATTTGAGCAATGAAATCAACTTTTGAGCGTGTTTCCATGATGAAGAGCTAAACCTATCCTCCGGGGCGATGGAGGAAGCCATTCTTCCAAAAGTTATGTGGTAAAATTTATTTAAATTTACTTATGCAATTCTTTTATGATTATTTGCACCGAATGAAAATTGAGTAAATGATTTTTATTAATTAGTTGTGTTTTCTCTTGATGAAGTATGCTTAGTTTAGGGCTTTTGATACATCATGCTTGCGATTAACAATTGATGTTTTGAGAATCTAATTTAGGCAATGATTAGAATCACAATTTCTTTTGATTGGAGTTATATTGTCTAGAATTGCATGATAAACATTAACATTAAATCACATGATTTTTGGTGAATGGTGAAATCCTGAACCCCGGTCTCTCTAATATAGTCAGTTTTAATTTGCTTAGTCTTAAAATTTAAATCTAAAAGCACAGTCTTCACAAGTCTCAATGAACCTATTACTACAACATCATTGAAAATAACCACCAATTTTTGGCGCCGCCGACGCGGACTTGTCTTTAGGCTAGAGTTTTTAGATTTATTTTTTTTAGGTTTTTATTTATTTGTTCTACTTTACGTTTTTGGGTTTTTGTCTTTTTACTACAGATTTTGGAATTTGGAGCGAAAGAAAAATTTGCCAAAGCTTTTGGTGAATACTTAAAGATTTGGAGTTAAAGACAAATCGAAAGGAGCGAAAGAAGAAGATTTTTTTTTTTTATTTTAAAAAAGAGAGAAAAAAAAAAGAGAGGCATTTTTATTTTTGGATATTTTTATTTTTTTAGACTTTCCTTTTCTTTTACTTTTTGGACTTGGACATTTAGACATTCTTTTATTTTTAAACCCTACGGAAGGGTAGTATAAATATAAACTGTGTGCAGAGAAGGACGTCGATTACAATATCGCCTCGGCCCCTTGGGTTCGTACACGACATTGGATTCGTGGCCCGAGTCGACTACAACGGTTCATCCCCCGTCTGGAACGGGAGGTAAGTTTGTCGAAACACTCGTGAATCCCGTCGTCGAGTTCTTGTATTCCTTCGTTTGCATATATGTCGAGGAACCGAATACGGCCGCTTTAATTTCCTAGTAAAGGGCAAGGCCTGGTCATACAAGATAAGGGTTCGGATTTCATCACCGTTCTCTTCTTGCCCGCCTTAGGAAAACAATACTTAACGCGAACCTAAGCTTTAAAATTTGGAATAGAACGAGACCTATAGGGTAACGAGCTTAATAGGAAAGTCGTTCGAAAAATATTGGTTACTCTTTTGAGCATACTTCGAAGTTCATGATGGTTTCTGTGAGTTGAATGCGTGACTGCGCCGCCTTGTAATGCGGTGAGGCCTTGGGTATCAAAGCACCACGCAGCTTCCCTCGCCTCTATTCAACTTACTTTAACTCGGATTGATTTCAGAGAGGTTTGCTCAGATTGTAACGAGTTCCTTTTCGAAAGATTAGAAGCTGGTCTAGAAATAATCTAAGTGGATCCATCATGCTTTTTGTTTGCTAGAAATCATTAGGTTTGCTGTGGTGGATTCAGCCTTGTTTGTGTTTGCATAGAACTTCTCTTCCTTTTTAGGATTTTTCTTTTTCTTTTGTTTTTCTAGTGTATGCCCGAGGTTATTAGAGAGCGGGCTTGGAAAAGAGACAATCTAGGTCGATTGATTAGTGAAAAACCTATTAATTCTTCTTGTGGAAGCGGGGAGCTCGAAGACTCTTCTTTTGAGAGCCCCGTTTTTGAAAACTTCAGTTTTGAGAATCTATCTCTTCGTGAGGAAAGTACCCCTAGTAATTGTGTGTGTACGATGGCTACTTTGAAAGATTACATGTTCCCAAACTAGGACCAACCGAGCTTCGTGTATTAAATTTCCAGCCAATACGGCTAACTTCGAGATAAACCTAGTATTCTTCATATGATTCCTATATTCTTAGGAAAAGATGATGAGAACCCTTATTTTCATATTAGGGACTTTGAGGAAATTTGTGGACAGTTAGAATAAAAGACCTTACTGATGAAGTTTTGAAACTTAAGATGTTCCCCTTTTCCTTGAAAGATAAAGCCAAGACCTGGCTAAACAACCTACCATCTGAATCCATTGAAACATGGCAGGAACTTATTGCTGCTTTCTATATGAAATTCTACCCTAAGCATAAAACTGCAATTTATTAGACAGAGAATTAGTTCCAGTGTGCAACAAGAGGGAGAGTCTCTTTATAGGTTTTTAGAGAGATTCAATGATCTCCTATACCAGTGTCCTCACCATGGATTTGATAAGATGAAACTCGTAGAGATTATTTATGATGGTTTAGACTATTCGACCAAAGCCATGGTCGAGTCTATGTGCGCTAGTGAGTTCACTAGTAAAAGTGTTGAGGATGCCTTTACCTTCTTAGGAGTTTTTGCTGAGAAATCCCAATAGTGGGAGTCTTGTGTTGACCCCCCTAAAAGACTCTTGGTTAATAGAAGTAGCACTAATATGGTAGATACACGTTTTGCGTCAGATGCTAAGTTTGCTGCTTTGTCTAGAAGGTTAGAAGCTTTGGAAATGGGTCAGTCTAAAAATAGGTCCCTTGTTGAACCTAATAGAGCCTCTCAAGTCTCTAGTTATGGAATAGAGCCCGATAACTCATTTTGGGAAGGTCGGGTTAGTGAAGATCAAGCTCATGCTGTCTATAACAATGCTAGGTTGGAGAAACGTCAGAAGTTTGACCCATACTCAGAGACCTACAACCCTGGTTGGAGAAACCATCCTAATTTTTCTTGGTCTAAGGGCCAGAATCAAGGTCAGTCTAGTAATTCTCAGCCTCCCCCAGGTTTTGGTTATACTCAGAACCCTTCAGGTCAAACCCAGTTTCAGAACCCTTTGGATAAAAAGATCAAGTTTAGAAGAGACTCTCGCCTCGTTTATTAAAAGCTCTGAAAAGATCAACCAAATGGTTGCGCAAGGGATAGAAGAAAGTAAGAGCATAGGTTATGCCAACTCTCGGGCTATTTCCGAGTTGAAAACCCAGGTTAGTCAGATAAATGAGTCTCTGAGGGAAAAAGGTAAGTTTCCTAGTCAAACTCAACCCAATCCTAGGGGGGTCCATCAAATATCTTTAGTTGGTGAGGAATCATCAAACCATGTGAACTCGATAAAAACCCTTAGGAGCGGTAAAACGGTAGACAATAAGGTAGCCATGCCTAGTGGATATATTGTAGTTCCACCTTCTACTTACCAAGAGGAACCCGTAGCTGAGAAAACTGAAACAATCCCTAAGGAGTCCCAAGAAATTCTTGATAGGACTACCTTTGTGCCTAGAGCCCCATATCCGCAATTATTAGCCCCAACGAAGAAGGAGTTGACATTCAAGGAGATAATGGAAACATTTAAACAGGTGAACATCAATATTCCGTTATTAGAAGCAATTAGGCAGATGCCTGCTTATGCCAAGTTCCTTAAAGATCTTTGTACACGAAAGCGTAAGATTAATGTCCAAAAGAAAGCCTTTTTAGCTGGTCAAGTAAGTTCCATTCTTCTGAACCAAACACCCCCTAAGTATAAGGATCCTGGATGCCCCACCATTTCTTGTGCGATTGGTAATCACATGGTCGATAAAGCTTTACTTGACTAAGGAGCTAGTGTTAACTTACTCCCGTATCATTATACACCCATCTAGGTCTTGGTAAGTTGAAACCGACTAAAATGACACTACAATTAGCTGATAGGTCTGTAAAAGTCCCTCGTGGTGTCATAGAGGATGTTTTGATTGAGGTTGATAAGTTTATTTATCCAGTGGATTTAGTTGTTCTAGACACCCAACCTGTTCAAGACCCAAATGCTCAAATCCCAGTGATTCTAGGTCACCCATTTTTAGCCACAGCTGACGCTGTCATCAATTGTAGGACCGGGCTTATGAACATATCCTTTGGTAATATGACCACTGAACTAAATGTCTTTAATGTTACTAGACAACCTTCTGAGAATGATGATTTAGAAGAAGTGAATATGATTAGCACTTTAGTTCAGGATTTAGTTCAGGGTAATTGGCATGAAAATTTACTGGGAGATTCTTTAGATGAATTTGAGGAAACCATTCTCTCAGACCAAATGTGTGATCAATCTTTCGAAGAAGCCCTTGAGTATTTTAAAGACTCTACGGACCCAGAAATCCAGGCAATAATGTTAGGTCTTTCTGAGAATAATGATGACCCTAAGTTTGGGGGTAGAGAACTAGAAGAATCTCTTGAGTATTTTAAGGACTCCGAAGATCCAGAAATTCAAGCAATAGTTAGAGTTTTGTCTATGAGTAGTGAAATCCTTAAGTTTGGGGGTAGTGATGGTTCTTGTGATTGTCACAAATCCCTAATTAGAGTCTCTAACTTGGGACTCAAGCCATGTGTGTCTGCGATATTACTCGAGTCTATTCAGACTCAGCAACCCGATCCTCCTGATACTGTACAGGAGGTAACCCAGGCGTTAGAGACCCATTTTTCGGATGAATCTATTTATCGAGACACACATATGAAGTTCAATAACGCGCCCCAGATAAACCCAGTTGTCTTTACAGATACCTTAGATGAGAATGTGCTCCTTCTATTCATTCTTCTGAACCAGTGCAGTTTCCTGATATTGGTGTTAGCTCTATTTGGTCTTAAGGACCCAAAACTATTTCGGCTATTGGTGTATGACTTTGGAAGGTGAAGATCCTTTTTGAGGTATTTGATGTCTGGATGAAGACTTTAAACTTAGCACTCCTTGGGAGGTATCCCTTGCTCATGCAACACGATAATATTTTTCCTCATTTCCTTCTAGTGGTAACGGTTTCTCCTTGTTCATGTTTTTAGTTTCATCTTTAGAACATTGAGGACAACGTTAGATTTAAGTTTGGGAGTATGGGAGAAACTTTTTAGTTGCAATAAATAAAACTCCAGAGCCTAGAAATTTATGTGTATTAAGGATGACACTAACCAATCTAATTGGATGGAAGCATATTGGTTATAGGAGTTGAGGAACCAATCTGATTAGATGGAAACATCTAAAGAGACTATTCATAAAAGCACAGAGCTCAGGTGTTAGAATTAAAAAAAAAAGTGGTAGTTTCGCCATATCCCGTGATGGAAACATCGAAAGAATCCTGATCACTTTTTTTTTCTTTTTACCATTGATAGGGTGAAATAGAGTGACTGAGATACCAAAAAAAAAAAAAACAAAAAAAAAAGAGACCAGACCATCAGACCAACCAGAATAAATTTAATAAAGTCGACCACTGGAGCCCTTGTATATGCCAGTTGTGTTGACTTAGAGTTAGGATTATCGACCACTGGTCCCCTTGTATATGCCAGTTGGGTTGATATTAGTCAGACCTGTATCTCAGTCCATTAGGGTAGGTTCACCTTAGTTAATATCAAAATCATCTTCTCTACATCCATCTTCTTAATCTTTCCATGTGAGTGGTTGACTCCGGTTTATGATGTCCAGAAACTATCTGAGTAGAGCTCTGTCACTTTATATGAATTTTAGTATGCTTGAGTGCAAACTCGTGTACAACAATTGGAATTTCGCATCGGGGTACTTCCTCCTGTAGTCAATAAGTATGCCAACCAAGGAGATTCTTTAGTGCCTTCCAAGGTTCCGCGTAGATAGCTAGGGTCTGGAGTAAAGGTTTTGTGGGTACACCTCTGGTAAACCCTCCGGAGACAACACTCCGCCGATGCGGTTTAACGGCTGCTGCACGTGCTAAGTGTAGTCATTTTATTTTCTAAAATAAATTTGCTCGAGGACTAACAAATAATAAGTTTGGGGGTATTTGATAGACACATTTTTGTGTCTAATTTGATCTCAATACTATATATTGTTGGAACTCGATTTTGTTTTAATTTTGGTGTTTTATGTGTTTGTAGGTATTTTTGGGCAATAAATATTTTTCGAAAAATCGGCTCGAAAAGTTGTCTAAAGCACCCGGAGGACACGTGTTATTCGGACTCTCAATGTAGGATAAGGGCACCTCAATTACTAAGGGGCACCCACTAAGATATTCTCACCCAAGCAGCTGGATAAGGGGCAACCTCATCACCTTCGTTTGAAAATAAATTTTGGTGGGAAAAAAAGAGTTCTTCCCTGGCAGTTTAGGGTTCGAGAATTCAAGGTGTTTTAATGAGACTCAATCGCTGAAACTTATTGGATGGACCTTTTTTAGCGTAACAGGCGTGGTGTGGTTGATTTCTTCAGCTAAAATTGGCTAGAATTTCCGCGAGAGGGAAAACAGGGCAACACACACACCGGAGGAGATATTCACAGGATTTCGCGAGCAACAGAGGTGTTTGCACGTATCTGGAAGACCCTAACAACTATCTGGAGTGTGAAGGAGTTAAATATGGCAATTTGGCAGCTTTATATCGCGTGGAGAAATCAAAAATCGAGATTAATTCCTAAAACAGGCCGTGAAGAATATTGCCGAGTAATGAAGAATTATATGAAGTTATGGCGAGATATTTCGGGGCTTTTGGGTTATAAATAGTTGCTGAGATATCATAGAGGGGTTATGGATAGTTTGGGATAGTTTAGAGCATCACAGAGGCGCAAAATCAACAACCAGGAAAAATTGTTTTTGCTGGTGTAGTGAAGAACACAAAGAACATAAGACTACTTCAAACAGTCGTTCATGCTACAGTGAATGCGACAGTTCGGCAACAATCTTACATGTTATAACACCATCGACACTTTCTTTATATCGATCTCTGTAATAGTGTTTTGCAACAATTATAAGCGTTGCAAACACCCGGTTTTAATCATTTTCTCTATATTTCATCTTTGTAACACCTATTTGAGCAATGAAATCAACTTTTGAGCGTGTTTCCATGATGAAGAGCTAAACCTATCCTCCGGGGCGATAGAGGAAGCCATTCTTCCAAAAGTTATGTGGTAAAATTTATTTAAATTTACTTATGCAATTCTTTTATGATTATTTGCACCGAATAAAAATTGAGTAAATGATTTTTATTAATTACTTGTGTTTTATCTTGATGAAGTATGCTTAGTTTAGGGCTTTTGATACTTCATGCTTGCGATTAACAATTGATGTTTTGAGAATCTAATTTAGGCAATGATTAGAATCACAATTTCTTTTGATTGGAGTTATATTGTCTAGAATTGCATGATAAACATTAACATTAAATCACATGAATTTTGGTGAATGGTGAAATCCTGAACCCCGGTCTCTCTAATATAGTCAGTTTTAATTTGCTTAGTCTTAAAATTTAAATCTAAAAGCACAGTCTTCACAAGTCTCAACGAACCTATTACTACAACATCATTGAAAATAACCACCACAAGCCGCACCACCGTGCCAATGGAAAACCATGCCAGCTACTTCTCCACGCCAAAACGAAGGGTTGCAATAATCAACGTCTACCCTTCTCTTCGAGATGCAGATCTCGACCACTCAAGTTCGCCACCTGACGCATGGCAACTTGCGGCCCAATGCCAAAACACACGGTTTGCACCTAAACCCTAATTTAGCCGCGCCTACTCTTTGACAAGGCCATGACTCAACGCTGGCTGCTAAAACGAAGGGTTGCAATAATCAATGGCTACCCTTCTCTTTGAGATGCAGATCTCGACCACACAAGTTCTCCACCTGATGCATGACAACTTGCGGCCCAAAGACAAAACACACGGTTTGCACCTAAACCCTAATCTGGCCGCGCTTACTCTTTGACAAAGCCATGCTCAACGCTGGCTGCTAAAACGAAGGGTTGAAATAATCAACAGCTACCCTTCTCTTTGAGATGCAGATCTCGAACACACAAGTTCGCCACCTGACGCATGGAAACTTGCATCCCAAAGCCAAAACACACGGTTTGTACCTAAACCCTAATTTGGCCGCTCCTACTCTTTGACAAGGCCATGAATCAACGCTGGCTGCTACAAATGAAGGGTTGCAATAATCAACGGCTAACCTTCTATTTTATATGCAGATCTCGACCACACAAGTTCGCCACTTGATGCATGGAAACTTGCGGCCCAAAGCCAAAACACACGGTTTGCACCTAAACCCTAATTTGGCCGCGCCTACTCTTTGACAAGGCCATGACTCAACGTTGGCTGCTACAAACGAAGGGTTGCAATAATCAAAGTCTACACTTCTCTTTGAGATGCAGATCTCGACCACACAAGTTCGCCACCTAACGCATGGCAACTTGCGGCCCAAAGCCAAAACACACGGTTTGCACCTAAACCCTAATTTGGCCGCGCCTACTCTTTGAAAAAGCCATGCTCAACGCTGGCTGCTAAAATGAAGGGTTGCAATAATCAACGGATACCCTTCTCTTCGAGATGCAGATCTCGGCCACACAAATTCGCCACCTGATGCATGGCAACTTGCGGCCCAAAGCCAAAACACACGGTTTGCACCTAAACCCCAATTTGGCCGCGCCTACTCTTTGACAAGGCCATGACTCAACGCTGGCTGCTACAAACGAAGGGTTGCAATAATCAACGGATACTCTTCTCTTTGAGATGCAGATCTCGACCACACAAGTTCGCCACTTGACGCATTGCAACTTGCGGCCCAAAGCCAAAACACACGGTTTGCACCTAAACCCTAATTTGGCCGCGCCTACTCTTTGACAAGGCCATGACCCAACGTTGGCTGCTTCAAATGAAGGGTTGCAATAATCAACGGCTACCCTTCTCTTTGAGATGCAGATCTCGACCACACAAGTTCGCTACCTGACGCATGGCAACTTGCGGCCCAAAGCCAAAACACACGGTTTGCACCTAAACCCTAATTTGGCCGTGCCTACTCTATGGCAAAGCCATGCTAAACGCTGGCTACTAAAACAGAGGAATGAAATAATCAACGACTATCCTTCCCTCTGAGATGCGGATCTCGACCGTTCAAGTTCGCCACCTAACTTACGGCCCAAAGCCAAAACATCACGGTTTGCATCTAAACTCCAAATTTGGCCGGGCCTATTCTTTGGCAAAGCCATGTCGACTCTACCATGGCCACTGGCATACCACCATGACACACTTAACGCCTTGCTACACGTTTTCCCATGAAAACACTCGAGACATCTAACACATGTCACAAACTGAGGGATGCTCATAAAGGGTATTGGTTTGGCGATTTACAGCGTGCGGCGTACACTACGCCCGTTACATGAAAGTGTCATAAGAATGAGTCGGTTAGTAAATACAAGGAATAATGGTGAAACGCTCCTTTCATTATGGAACATCAATTCCAGGCGTTACCCATTTATCACCTCCTTCCACTTTACTCAGCCGTTTCCATTTTCTACGAGACCAGAGTTCGTTATGTTACGACTTGTATCAATAGGTCTTATCTATTTCCACCAAACAATAAGTTTTGGGTCAGGAGCATACCACACTCAGAAACCACTTGCTAGCTTTCCCATCTGTTAGCTTTCACTTTCTGATAAAAGTCAAGCAACTTCTCTTTCAGAATCAACTATTCTGGTCTCAATACTCTCTTCGCTTCCCTCCCTAAAACCAACCCTTCTCCTTCACTTTGTGACCGAAGCAAGTCTGAAACGACCATTCCTGGTTTAGGCCGGATATGATCAGATTGATCTCTAGAATCTAAAGTACTCCCTTGCAGTATATTGTTTAAGGTTTATACTCAGTTTCTCACCCACTCAAGAGAAATTACCGAAATCAACAGAAACCGTTTTCACCCTCAAACAAATGCATAACAATAATGTAGTCTATAAAAGTTGATGGAAATCCAAGTTTCATAAATGAGGTTTTGATGAATCCCCAATCTAAGCTGTCATAGGCTTTCTGGATGTCTAGTTTGAGAGCTATTTTTGGGTCTTTGATGAGGTTTGAGGTTCTGATATGATGGAATAGTTCTCCAGCAATTGCTATGTTGTCGTGAATTGATCTTTGTGGAACAAAAGCACTTTGGAAAGGGCTTATTATAAAAGGGAGAAGGGGTCTAATTCAATTGACTAATTTTTTTGAAATGATTTTATATGTGACGTTACAGAGTCTTATGGGTATGAACTGAGAAGGTTTTGAAGGATGGTCGACTTTAGGTATAAGTGTTATGTTCGGGTGATTCATTAGAGGATGCATATTTAAGTTATTAAAAAAACTCTGAACCATTGCTATCAATTGGGTGTGAGTTGTTTCCCAGAAAACTTTGAAAAACTTACTTGTATAGCCATATGGACCCGGATCACTTTAAGAATTTATGGAGAAAAGGGCTTGTTTGATTTCCATTATAATTACTTCCTTCATAAGTAGGTTTGACTGTCTGGGATTTAATCTTGGTATGATATTTGTAAAGAGATCTTCATTAATTACTATAGGCGGCGTCGTATATTGTTGAGAGTAATGATCTAGAATGAGCTGAACAACGTCTTCTTTTTTGTTAATCCAATTGTTTTGTGGGTCTTGTAGTTGTTGTATATTGTTATAGGCTCTGTGGATGATATATTTAGTGTGGAAAAAGGTTGTGTTGAGATCGCATGATTGTAGCCATTGAATTCTAGATCTTTGTTGCAAGTATGTCGCATGATATTGTAGTAGTTCTACATGGTCTATTTTTAGTTGTTTTTCTTGATTCAGCCAATATCCCAGGTAGGATCCCGCTTTTGTTGCACATTGGTGTTGATCGTGTTTGATCTTGGTTGTTGATTTCTTGATCATAGTTGGTAGGTGTCCAAAGGTTATTTTGTTCCATTCCAAGAGAGTTTGTCTGGTTGTTATGAGTTTGAGTTGGAGGTCAAGGGTAGGTTCAGTATCTTGTTGTTGCTCCCAAGATGACCGCTGTCGTAAGCGACACAAATATAATTACACTTTCTTACTACTCAAAATATAAATATAGCAAGGGCAAGAAAGGATCGATCCCACAGAGAGGTCTAGGTTGTCAAATTGTTATGGTTTCCTATATAAAACATGATGCGTGTCGTAGGTGCAATCAAATTAATTCAATATTTCCACTCAATTAAAAATAATATAATGGAAGTCAAGTTCGTTCCCACGAGGAGCAAGAGATCTTAGTTGTAAAAGTTGTCACGAAAGGGGGGTGTAAAAAGCAAAATAAAAATAAACAAAGCAATTAAAATCGAAAGTTGAAAGATGAAAGCAATAAGAGAGACAAGATCAAGGAATCCTTCTTCGTTACGAAACAATGAATCAAGTTATGTTCTATTCTACTTGTTATTAGTCACAAATTATCACCAACCGTAGGTAAAGCAACTATCTTCGATTGCTAAACCCCTAAATCCCTTGTATCACTTAGGACACGGAAGTTCTCGACTACGGATTCTAATCACCAAGCCACCTAGAATTAGCTCAACCTAGATGTAACTTGGCTCATGCATTAAGTTCTATGAATTTCTTAGGTTGATATTAGTAGTTAGACTCTTAGCTCAAGGTCCACTTGCTAACGTTGTTTCTACACACAATTGCTCCACGGAATCCCTCCGCAAGGTCTCGTGTTTGCTACTTATGTAAAAAGTCAAGAAACGATTACTTATCTCCTAACTTTCACTAGCATTAGATCAAATTAACAAATCAATTTAGCGTGCACTCCAAACAATCTATCAATCAATCATGAATGTCTTTAAGATCACTCCTATTAGTAAAAACAAACGATAATTATGTGAAAAACTTCAAGATAGAATTTGAAAACAAAAACTTAAATCATATGTTAAGAACTAGGAATTCATCCTCAATCAATAAGAAAATTAGCTACTCATGTTTTTGAAATTCACACAAATAATAATTATTAAAAGGAGAATTTTCAAGAGTTCACACAAGTAATTAAAAAAGAAAAATCTTAGAAAAGCAAGCAAAAACACAAGTGTTGTGTGTGTAGAGAGGTGTGTAGAAGTTGTAGAAAACTTCTCTATTTATAGGCTTCAAAATTCTCCAAATCTTCTAAGGATTAGAATCCTTTTCCTTTTGCAATTCAATTTCCAAATCCAAGCTCTTCTCAACTCTTTCACCTTCTCTTTCCAAATTTGAGTCCAATTCTCCATCCAATTCCTAGCCCAAGTCTTCACACTCATAAGAGAAGTCCATAGAAAATTCTGGAATTTTTGCTCGCCGGAAAAGCGGGATTGTGGCCGGAATTTGGCCGGAAACGTTGTCGCGCGGCCCACGGAAATTTCTCCGTCGAGAGAATATTCGACGGAATATTCCGTCGATCCACCGTTAGGACTAACGGTCAAAGGTCAAACTTAACGGTCAGTCGTCGATCAACCGGGTCAAGTCGAGAGGAGTCGACACAGAGTCGCCTTCTAACTCGGCTGATTAGTCCGACTCGATTGAGTTGAATCGGCTCATCGGCCGTGAGAGTTAACTCGGTCGGGTATGAAATCCGGCGAGTTCCGTTTGTTTTCTCGGGGCATATCTCGGGCCATTTTTCAGGCCGATTTAGCTTCATTCTACGTAACAATCTCCTAACATACATCTAGGCAATCATTCCCTGTGTGCGAGCTTTAGACGGCTTCTTCTTTACTCGCATCGGTGAATCGTGAGCAGCCACGTAACCATTCCAACTCTTGAATTTCAACATCAACATTCCAAAACAAACCCAACCTTCCTTGGTTCATCAATTTCAATGCAGACCCTAACTTTGTAAAGACATCGTTTTGCCGATTTCTTCCCGAATGAAAACCCACTTTCTTTCTCAAATAGCAGTAAAGAGAAACCACTAGAGCCATCTTCACGAGATCGAAATCAATCCATTTTCTCCCGATCTTTTCGAGCTTCAATACCATACCCGTAACACCAATGACCCTAATCGATTCAATCCCATGTACTCCTTCTTTCACTCAATCCCTTGCTCAATTACAGTTGCCACCACCATCTGTATCTTCCACGAGATCGAGCCTCATCGTCGATTTCTTAATCTCTCTTGCCATTAATCTCAATCTCGAGCTTCATCACACGGCCGATCGAGCAATTTCGATCTATTCCCTCTTCACGTATCAACCTTCGATTTTAGTAGCGAAGCGAGCACTGCCGTTTACTTTTGGTTTCTCGATTTCTGCCATGGAAGAAGCAGCCTCTCTCTGTGTTTGGTCTCTCAATCTCTCTCAGCAGCCATAGTTGCTTTCAGGTGAAAATGAAGAACAACTCAAATGAGAGAAATCGATTTTAGGTTTAAATTAAATGGGTAGGATCCAGATGGGGTGTGGGTCTATGGGTTTCAACATCCATGGACATAACCCATCCATTACCAGGTGATATCAAGTTTTACGGATAAGGGCTACCCCAGTTTGCAGCCCCTTTATCCAGAATCGTCCTTTCTTTAGTAATCCTCTAATAAAGAGTGGCCCTTAACCTTGGCTGATCTGTGTTTAACACTCCTCAAATTGGGTTGCCCCTTAACCTCAACTGGGCTCCATATATCAATCGCCTGTAAATTGGCCTTTTTGCCCTTTTGGCTCAAATTGGGTAATTTCTTCTTCTTTTCCTCCGTGTGACTCCAAAGTAGCTACAAAACTCAAAACAAGCGTAAAATACATAATTTACAAGAAAAATGGCAAAGAAAGCATAAACTACTAGATAGTAAATTAGGTGTATTCTACACCTATCAAAACACCGAGGATTTTCTGATTGTATATACTAAAATAAAATAAAAGAAAATCAAGAAATAAGCAAACAAATAAGATAGAAGAGATATTGGTTAAGGATTTCGTTTTCATTCACTAACATGCTTTTCACAATAACTAGAATTGATATTTAATCTCAACTTTTATCAAAGACCCTAGAATACCTTGATCGCAAGAATATCCCGCAAACCTCCTCATGTCATCAACAAACACATTAAAAGATGCGAATATGAATTCTACCTAAAGGAACAACCTAACGTGTAAAAGCACTAATCAAGTTTAATTCCCTAGATGCATTAAGTTCTATGAAATCAGGCCAATCAAAGCAATTGAACGTGGAAAGCGCACTAATTCAATTTAACAAAGGTTACGATTCACATATGATCATAAGAATATATCACTACAAACTATAATCATATTATGCTACTTGTATCCAAGGAATATCACTTTTGCGTATAATAAACCCTAAACTAGCAATAGATGTGATTAGAAGTTCTACCAATTTGCAACTTGACAAAACAATCAATCAATCATAAAACAATATTTCCAGAGAATTGCAAACGATAAATATGAGACAAAACTAATATATTGAACAAAGAAACATGCTTTGTGAAATCCAACTATTCCATAACCAATAATAAACTTAGGTACTCATATTCATGGAGTTCATCACAAGAAGAAAGAGAAAAGACTTCATGGTTCTAAACCCTAGAATAAAGTAGAAGAGATAATAATAAAACGTGGTCCATAAAACATTGTAGAAGTCTTCCCTTTTGTAGTCTTTTTCTCCTTCCAAAACTAGGTTTTGTCTTCAAAGTCCATTAGTTGGAAATTCACCCGGCCCACCATGGAGAGAAACCCGTGTAGAAATTTTGTCCCAAAAATGCTCGTCGGAAAACTGGGATTGTGGCCGGAATCCCGCCGGAAAAGTCGTCGGAAATAGCATCTCAGGTGACCGGCCAAGTCAAACCGGCCACCATAGGGTTGACGGATCGGGGACCGAGTCATCTCGGGTCAACTCGGTCAAGGCACTGAGTCGAAACGGGTCAAGTCAGGTGAGTCAGGTGGAGTCGGGTTCTGCCTTGGGCTGATTTAACTTAGCCAGGCCAGGCCATTGCACAGGCCATACCTGCAGCACAATCATTGTGCTTCAGCAGCAACCATCAGGCCATGTCAAGCCATACATCCATCTTCTTGCTACTGCAATTCTCTGCCTCAAGACCCATTCAACACAGCTGCAACACATCATGTAAATCCTATGCAGCTGCACAGCAGCCAATCACTAGAACTCAGACTCCATATCCAGCACACATCACCTGCATCTCACGCCTTCAGGCCCGACTTCTTCTTAACCTCAAGACTGCAACACTGCCAAATCTAGCTCCCTGCAACAGCACAGCCACCATCACACTGACCCAAAGCAACAGACCCTTGCAGCTAATTTACAGCCATGGCCTGCACCAACATAATCCCATTCTTGATCTATGACTCCATAGCTTAACACCGCAATTCGGTCCACCTCATTGCTCCACCAAGTCATAGCTCGAGCCACAGCTCTATGCCTGGCCATCATGTAACTCTGCACTGCAACACCTCAATTCCAGTTCCAGCTGCTGCAATTTCTCAATTCTGCTCACTAGCCAGTCCACCTGCAACCACTGCCCTTAGATCATCATCTGCCACTTTCCATTCATCCAGCAGCACCAGCAGCCAATTCCTGCTCTGTGCAACATCAGAGCCGCTGCAACTTGCTTGGCAAAGCAACTTAACTGCCAGCCATAACCATTGCATGGCTGCCTTAGCTTCCACTTCATCCAGCCAGGCCATTACAGCATAAGCATAGCTCTCCAGGCCAAATCTGAATCCTTGCCAACCAGGTTCAGCCCATCCTCACATTCTCACATAACTGCTTCACCAACATCAACACCAGCAGCATTCTGATACTACACTGCCAAAGCCTTCCATAGCCCAAGCTCATTATCTCCACAAGCATAACCACTAGAATTGCCTAGCCATCTTCTCAGCTCAGCATCCCCTGAGTTCACAGCTCATCTCTACACCTGCAGAATGCGGTCCATGCCTCCGTCCTCGACAACATTGCTGCTATTCCATTCTCAACTTTAATCACAACCTCCCAATTCATCACTGAAACCCTCACTTCAGATTGACCAACTCCAACTCCCATTAACATCACCGCAACTCAACCCGGACTTGCAATCACCCGAGACCCAAATCATCATCTCGGTCTTCAATCTTTGTACCAGTGAGACCCTACTCTAAACCCATCTCACAAACTCACAAAAATCGATCTCAAAGCATCTTCCCAAAAGCCATGGATCTTCTCCTCTCGATCCTTGTTTCATCTCTTATCACCGAGACTCCATTTCTCACTCAGAATCACCATCGCCAAACCAACAAACCCTTGATTCGAACCCTGTAATGGCAAACTAATCGCCTTTCGATCTCAGATGCTTCCACTTTGCTTCATTAATCATCGGTTTCATCTACCAAACCCCCATCTTCTCTGCATCTCGATCTCTGCCATGGAATCATCACTCACAAGTTAGCAAATCACCCTCTCGATCTCTCCATTTTGAACGATCGGAAGCGGCAGCGGTGATTATTTGCTTCTCAATCTCAGATGTACTTCTCTCGAATTTAGTTCAGGTGAAAAATGATAAATGAGAGAAATTTCTCTCAAATTCAGGTCATAATTAGGGTAAGATTTATGCAGTGACACCACATGTTATAGGGGCTATCCTGCTTGGCAGCCCCTTAGCCTCAGCTGGTTGCATTTAACACTTCTCCTAATAGAATTGCCCCTTAACCTTGGCTCAGCTCCAGATAGTGTCCGCTATTGATTTGAAGTGACAATTTTGCCCCTTTGGCTTAATTTGGGTAATCTCCAGCTTCTTTTCCTCCGTGCGACTCAGCGTACTGCGATAACTTCAAAAGCAACCATAAAATACATAATTCACACGAAAAATAGCAAAGAAAGCATAAACTCTATATAGTAAATACGGCGTATTCTACACCTATCAGATTCCCCCACACTTAGACTTTGCTAGTCCTCAAGCAAATCAAACAAAACAAAAATAAAAATACAACAACTCCGTGACATCGAGGCTACGGTTAATTTTAGCATAAATAACAAGCCTTTAAACCCCTAGGTGTCCCTAGTGGACGAGTTATAGTCTCGTGAAGGTTTACAAGAGGTCTACCTACAAAACCTATATTTCAAACTCCGTCTATTTGTGACAAATCAATGAACGAATCCAAAATGACTACAGGAGGAGGTACCTTGCAAATTCAATTCAATTATTAGTAAATAAACTCTAATTAGATAGTCGAACAAGCCACAATACTCGGAAACTAACAAACCACAATCACAATGAAAAGATTAAGAGGATGGATAAAGATGTAGATGTTGGCGAATATTCACAAGTGTTCGATGTTTCCCATATCTGTCTGAAGGTCACTGCCAAGATGAACCTAATCCTATTGGATTGAGCTACTTGGTCTTTGAATGCTACATCAAATAAATTGGCATATACAAGGGAACCAAGAGTGACTTTATTCAACACAATAATAATTTTTTTTATATGATTGGATCAAACTGGATCCAATGTCTCTTTTTTTTTTAGACGGCATGATTAGATCTTTTGGATCCAAGCGCATGCTTCTTGTCAGCAAGTACATGATAGTTGCCTTGGATCCTGCATTCCACGCTTGTTTAGGCGACGGAAACAGGGACTACGTTTCACACATACTGCTATTCCCAAGTGTCTTTTTATTCCGTTTTGGTCTAATTGGTCGGTCTCTTTTTTTTTTTTTTTTTTCTTTTTTTTCAATTTTTTTTTTTTTTTTTTTTTTTTTGTTTTTCTAGTAACTCAACCACTCTATTTCATCCTAGCAGTAATAACACGTCGATGTTTAGTGACCCACCAAATCACTTAGAGAACAATAGATAAATATGGAAAAATAAAAATAGAATGTGATATGGTGATATTCCGAGATATGGTAACAACTATCATGTTAATTGTGATTTCTGAGCTATGTTCGTCCCTTTTAGTTAATTAGTTCCTCAACTCCTGCATTCAAAATGGTTCCATCCACTAATGGTGTCAAAAACAAACTATATAAACATATAAATGCTCCCCCACACTTAAACTTCACATTGTCCTCAATGTGTAAAACCGAAAGTTCTGAATTCTGACGTAACAGCAGATAAAACGCAAAAACTGTGCAAATTGGTAAGGAATTTGGAAAAACTCCATTTCACAAAAGTTGTTCACCTACGTGTTTTCTACATAGTGTCAAAATTTCACAGTGTTTTGATAAACGGTCTGACAGTTATGGTCTCTGGACTGAACTACGCGCAGTCTGAAATTTTCTGACGAAAAGGTATTCGTCATAATTCTCTTCTAAGATAGATTACGGACTCAATGAAATTAAACATAGGGATGCAAATATGATATAAAAACAGTAAAAAAAATAAATAAACGAAACAAAAATAAAATGCAAAAGGATAAGAGATACAAAACCGGTGGGTTGCCGCCCACTTAGCGCTTGTTTTATAGTCGTCAGCCCGACTATATCCTTGCAAGATTCATTCCCCATACACCAATAATCGGAAAAGTTGGGGATCCGTCCATAGAACCTGTTTTGGAAACACTAACTTCACACAAATATTAGTAATATAAAGCAAAAGTGAAGCTATGAACCGATAAAAGCTTCCCCCACACTTATTCTTGTCCACACTTGGAAGTGCATAAAAGAATATATGAGTCGGGTACTTCCACGGTTTCTTGGTCAGAACCTGCATAGTATGAGAATCAAGTTTCTCTAATGGCGGAAATCGAGAAACAAAGTCATTCAACAATATTCTCGAAGCACATACATTCAAACCAATAAGAGGTAAAGGAGAAGAAACAATAGGCAAAGGGTTAGATAAACCTTGCACAATCTCTTGTATCACGGAATCCTCTTCATCCTTGAAAAACTCAAGTGAATTATTCACCTCATGTGTATCATGGTCCTCTATCAAACCTTGCAACCATTCTTCGTCCGTTTCTGCCTTAACCAAAGTATCGACATAAACATCATTATTACATTCATATGCAAGCTCAATTGGGTCTTCCACAATATTGGTTAAACCGGTTTCATTCTCAACATATTCCTCCTTTTTGTTGTAAGGCACATACTCTTTTGCGGATCCAAATTTTATCATAAGAAACTTTTTTAGAACACTCGAAAATGCATCCTCCTCAAGCTCCACCCTTTGAATAGGCTCTTGATCATTATTAAGATCAATGCTCGAGTAATCTACACAAGTGTCGACATATTCCTCTTCATCTTCATCTTGATCCCAAAAAGACTCCTCGGAGATGTCACCATGAGTTGTTTCAGGCAATATATCATAATCACCGTCACTATCATAGTCAACATAAGATTGTTCCTCGCTGAATTTAGTGTTACTTATCTCTAACTCATCCTTTTGAATAGGTGAATGATCATTATTACGATCAAGAGTTGAGTTAACCACACAATTATCAACTAAAGTGCCCAAGGATTGGCCTTTTTCAACATTAGCATCAATCAAATATTCATCACAAACCATATGCACATTAGAATTATCCATATCTTCCTTATATTGATCAATAACTCTTCGCAAGATAGTCATACCTTCACGAAGTTCTCGGAGTTGCTCGTTTGTAGTCTCTTTAGCTTTTTGAAATTCCTCTTGTAAAAAGGTGGAAACTTGATCTATAAAATTAGAGACTTTTTGTTCAAGAGCATAAGAATCCTCCCATCCTTGTTGTTGTTCACACACATACTCACCATAAGGTTGTTGAGGAAAACCACAAGGTTCCATGGAATATTGGTCATAACCAATAAATTGGTTTTGATTATACCCATGGAATTGGTAGTTATCATATTGTTGAGGTTGTTGAAAACCGTATCCATCCACGTAATATGCTCCTTCCATAGAAATAAGCACCTGAAATAATTCTCAAACTAAGGTTAGAACCCAGAAAATAAGAAAAAAGAAAACAAAAACTAAATACAAAAATAAGAAACCAAAAACAATTGACAACCGCTGCCTCCCGGCAACGCGCGCAAAAATTTGACCGTAAGTAAGCGACACAAATATAATTACACTTTCTTACTACTCAAAATATAAATATAGCAAGGGCAAGAAAGGATCGATCCCACAGAGAGGTCTAGGTTGTCAAATTGTTATGGTTTCCTATATAAAACACCGAGGATTTTCTGATTGTATATACTAAAATAAAATAAAAGCAAATCAAGAAATAAGCAAACAAATAAGATAGAAGAGATATTGGTTAAGGATTTCGTTTTCATTCACTAACATGCTTTTCACAATAACTAGAATTGATATTTAATCTCAACTTTTATCAAAGACCCTATAATACCTTGATCGCAAGAATATCCCGCAAACCTCCTCATGTCATCAACAAACACATTAAAAGATGCGAATATGAATTCTACCTAAAGGAACAACCTAACGTGTAAAAGCACTAATCAAGTTTAATTCCCTAGATGCATTAAGTTCTATGAAATCAGGCCAATCAAAGCAATTGAACGTGGAAAGCGCACTAATTCAATTTAACAAAGGTTACGATTCACATATGATCATAAGAATATATCACTACAAACTATAATCATATTATGCTACTTGTATCCAAGGAATATCACTTTTGCGTATAATAAACCCTAAACTAGCAATAGATGTGATTAGAAGTTCTACCAATTTGCAACTTGACAAAACAATCAATCAATCATAAAACAATATTTCCGAGAGAATTGCAAACGATAAATATGAGACAAAACTAATATATTGAACAAAGAAACATGCTTTGTGAAATCCAACTATTCCATAACCAATAATAAACTTAGGTACTCATATTCATGGAGTTCATCACAAGAAGAAAGAGAAAAGACTTCATGGTTCTAAACCCTAGAATAAAGTAGAAGAGATAATAATAAAACGTGGTCCAATTGTAGAAGTCTTTCCTTTTGTAGTCTTTTTTCTCCTTCCAAAACTAGGTTTTGTCTTCAAAGTCCATTAGTTGGAAATTCACCCGGCCCACCATGGAGAGAAACCCGTGTAGAAATTTTGTCCCAAAAATGCTCGCCGGAAAACTGGGATTGTGGCCGGAATCCCACCGGAAAAGTCGCCGGAAATAACATCTCAGGTGACCGGCCAAGTCAAACCGGCCACCGGGTCAACGGATCAGGACCGAGTCATCTCGGGTCAACTCGGTCAAGGCACTGAGTCGAAACGGGTCAAGTCAGGTGAGTCAGGTGGAGTCAGGTTCTGCCTTGGCTGATTTAACTTAGCCAGGCCAGGCCATTGCACAGGCCATACCTGCAGCACAATCATTGTGCTTCAGCAGCAACCATCAGGCCATGTCAAGCCATACATCCATCTTCTTGCTCACGCAATTCTCCGCCTCAAGACCCATTCAACACAGGTGCAACACATCATGTAAATCCTATGCGGTACGCACAAAGACCCAATCACTAGAACTCGAGACTCCATATCCAAGACACATCACCTACATCTCACAGACTTCAAGCCCGACTTCTTCTTAACCTCAAGATCGCAACACTTGCCAAATCTAGCTCCGCAACAAAGACGCCCACCATCACATCGACCCAAAGCAACAGACCTTTGCAGCCTAATTTACTGACCATGGCCTGCACCAACATAATCCCATTCTTGATGCAGCTCCATAGCTTAACCTGCAATTCAGTCCACCTCATTGCTCCACCAAGTCATAGCTCAGGCCACAGCTCTATGCCTGGCCATCATGTAACTCTGCACTGCAACACCTCAATTCCAGTTCCAGCTGCTGCAATTTCTCAATTCTGCTCACTAGCCAGTCCACCTGCAACCACTGCCCTTAGATCATCACCTGCCACTTTCCATTCATCCAAACACCAGACCAATTCTGCTCATGCAACATCAGAGCCGCTGCAACTTGCTTGGCAAAGCAACTTAACTGCCAGCCATAACCATTGCCTGGCTGCCTTAGCTTCCACTTCATCCAGCCCAGGCCATTACAGCATAAGCATAGCTCTCCAGGCCAAATCTGAATCCTTGTCAATCAGGTTCAGCCCATCCTCACATTCTCACATAACAGCTTCACCAACATCAACACCGGCGCATTCGATACTACCTTTGCCAAAGCCTTCCATAGCCCAAGCTCATTATCTCCACAAGCATAACCACTAGAATTGCCTAGCCATCTTCTCAGCTCAGCATCCCCTGAGTTCACAGCTCATCTCTACACCCTGCAGAATGCAGTCCATGCCTCCGTCCTCGACAACATTGCCTGCTATTCCATTCTCAACTTTAATCACAACCTCCCAATTCATCACTGAAACCCTCACTTCACAGATTCGACCAACTCCAACTCCCATTAACATCACTGCAGCTCAACCAGACTTGCAATCACCCGAGACCCAAATCATCATCTCAGTCTTCAATCTTTGTACCAAGCAGACCCTACTCTCTAAACCCATCTCACAAACTCACAAAAATCGATCTCAAAGCATCTTCCCAAAAGCCATGGATCTTCTCCTCTCGATCCTTGTTTCATCTCTTATCACCAGACTCCATTTCTCACTCAGAATCACCATCGCCAAACCAACAAACCCTTGATTCGAACCCTGTAATGGCAAACTAATCGCCTTTAGATCTCAGATGCTTCCACTTTGCTTCATTAATCATCGGTTTCATCTACCAAACCCCCATCTTCTCTGCATCTCGATCTCTGCCATGGAATCATCAGCTCACAAGTTAGCACATCACCCTCTCGATCTCTCCATTTTGAACGATCAGAAAGCGCTGATTATTTGCTTCTCAATCTCAGATGTACTTCTCTCGAATTTAGTTCAGGTGAAAAATGATAAATGAGAGAAATTTCTCTCAAATTCAGGTCATAATTAGGGTAAGATTTATGCAGTGACACCACATGTTATAGGGGCTATCCTGCTTGGCAGCCCCTTAGCCTCAGTGGTTGCATTTAACACTTCTCCTAATAGAATTGCCCCTTAACCTTGGCTCAGCTCCAGATAGTGTCCGCTATTGATTTGAAGTGACAATTTTGCCCCTTTGGCTTAATTTGGGTAATCTCCGCTTCTTTTCCTCCGTGCGACTCCAGCGTACCTGATAACTTCAAAAGCAACCATAAAATACATAATTCACACGAAAAATAGCAAAGAAAGCATAAACTCTATATAGTAAATACGGCGTATTCTACACCTATCACAAGACGATTCAACTACTTGCCTGAGTTGTGGATGAGAGAGTCATAGATGCTCAAATTTGTAATTTTTTGTTCCTCGCCAGTCCATTGCTTTCTATTGTAATAGTATTGGTGCGTGATCAGATGCTATTCTTGGATGATGAGTAACTGCTGCATGTGGATTTGCCGTCCTCCAAT
Source organism: Papaver armeniacum (assembly GCA_023531295.1). Taxonomy (NCBI): domain Eukaryota; kingdom Viridiplantae; phylum Streptophyta; class Magnoliopsida; order Ranunculales; family Papaveraceae; genus Papaver; species Papaver armeniacum. The sequence continues at coordinate 260,681 of JAJJWW010014267.1, forward strand.
GTTGGGTAGACAGAGGTCTATCTAATCTTTCTAGAATGTTATCTTGCTCCATTTGGTTATTTGTCCAGGTGTAGGTGTCTTCTCAGAATCCCAGGTCAATAAAACCCATCTGGTCCATTAGAGTGAGGAGAGGTTGAGATTGAGCATATGTTACTTGTCTTCCTCTTTTTTTTTTTCTGATTGATCAAGGACGTCATTGAAATCACCTAGTAATAACCAAGGTATGAATGGATTAATGTTGTGAAAGATTGTTGGAAATTCTTGCCAAAGAATTTTTCTCATATCGGGATGTGGTGGGCCACAGATACCCGTGGAGAACCATGGTTGTTTTGGAGGTGGTGGTGTAACTTTTACATGGATGTAGTTTTGAGAGTGAAATAATATTTGGATGTTTAGGTTGTCTTCCCACATTAAGCATAGTCCGCCTCGTCTTCCAATTTTTGGGACGGTGAACCAATTATTGAATTGAAGGGTTTGTGATAATCTTCTCATGTGTTGCTCGTTAGCTAAAGTTTCAGAGAGAAATAATATGCTAGGTTTGTGTATAGAAACTAATCCTTTTAAGTATTGAATAGATGATGAGAGGTTTATGCCTTGACAATTCCAAGCTAGAATAGTCATTGTGAGGTTATGATTACTAGTTTAATTGTTCTTTGCTGTAGGAGGGAAGAGTAGGGAGGCTAGGATGAAATGATTGTATAAGGTTTAAGCGGGCTTTAAGAGGAAAGGCCTGCAAAATGGAAACCTACGAAGATGGTCCTAGTGATAACTAGAAAATGAAATAAATCAGAGTGCATGAACAAGTTAAAAATATTGAGTTGAAAGGAGACAGTTGCAGAGCTTAAAGGGTTTAAATCATGTAAATGACCAGAAGTTAGATGACTAAAAGTTCACATAAGAAAGAAGCCAAGAAGGTGTTTTCAAATTTAAAGTTAAGACTTTTATTATCTACCAAATTGAAACCTAATATTAATAGCAACAAAAGTTAACAATCAAGATGGAAATATACTGCAGAAATCAGATATAGATATAGGTATTGAGTTGATAGAAATCAGCAGATGAAAGGGATTTCTAAACCAAGTGAGCAAGCAAAAACAGTTCAGTACAAGTTAAGTGCAAGTTCAGAGAAATTTCAGAGCAAGTTCAGTGCAAAAGTATTTCAGTACAAGTTCTAAGCAGTTTAGAGATAGGTATTGAGTTAACTATTAGTGCAAGGTCAGATAACAAAACAAAAATAGAGATATGTATTGAGTTAGCAGAATTTAGCAGTTAAAAGAGATCTCTAAAGCAAGTGAGCAGGCAATAAGCAGTTCAGTGCAATTTCAATGCAAGTTCAATGAAAAAAGCAGATCAGTGCAAGTTCTAAGCAATTTAGAGATATGTATTAAATTAACTATCAGAGCAAGTTCAGATCAAAAGCAGTTCAAAGGCATATTATTGAGGTAGTTATAGACAATTGAAACCAGCAATCTAAGAGTAAAAACTATGGAGTTTATCTTAAGACAACAGTATATTAGAAGCTTATATATCAATATTGAACAGAATAAGTAGATGCATACAAACAAGAACTATATATATGAAACATAAACCAAGTGATCAAGCAAAAAAGGCGGAAACCAAAAGCTTATAAAACCACCAGCTCAACCTAGGTACTAGTTGATAAAACTAGCAAGGATAATATACATATAAAGATGGATTATTGACAGAGTGAACCAAAAATTTAAGTGATATCCACCGGCCATTGAATGTGTCTTTTGCTTTGGGTGTGTCTGATCATGAAAATTTGTTGGTGTTGTCATTACTTATTGTCTACAGGTGGTTCATGAGTGACTGGCTGTGTAGAGCATTCTTCAATGAAGGCAGTGTTTAAGGTGCAGATGATGAAACTGATAGATGGTGTATATAATGATTGAACTATAGTGTCAGGCTTGAACCTTTTAGCCGGCTTGGAGACACTAGTCCACTGCTCATAGTCTTCATTAGTGAATAATCTTGTAATCTTTGGACCAGATGAAGAACCAATGCTCGTAATGTGAAGGAAAGCTTGTTGCTCAGGGTTGAATCTCTTTATGGTTGAGCTTCGTAGGTCAGTGTATGATATGAGCTCTGACGCCTCAATGTCTGATACCAGGAATATTGAAGGACTGAAAGTCCGTTGTAAATCAGCAGGTTGAGATAGTGGTAGAGAGACCAGCTCATTGATTGGGTCTTCGAAATTGTTGTTTGCTTCAACCAACCAAGCTTCAGAGATGGTTCTTGCAGAATATGAGGATGATTCAGAGTTAAACCCTTCTTGCTGATACCCTTCTCCATCGAAGAATGAAATGGCAGACTTGTTTTGATCAGAGGATTCAGGGGAGCCAAAAGGGTTTGAGCCCTAGTCACTCCAATCAGGATCAGGGTTTTCAAAGTCCACATTGTGAATTATATCTTCATAATCATCATCATCATCATATTCTGGTTCAATAAAAGGCCCAAGAGCTTGTAGATTTGGTTGAAGTGGAACTGGTGTAGGAGCTTGAGGCAGCATATGATGGTGGTTGAGCAAGTATACATCAATGCAGTCTTGGTGTTCATGGACAAGTCTGTGACAGAAGCTGCAGAACAATCTGGGTAGCTCTTGATAAACAAATTCAATCCAGTTAGTAGTCATTCTATCATTAGGAGCAGTAGTACCAAATGGCAGTGGTTGAGAAATATCCATTCCGAGCCTTATTTCCATGGAGTTAAAACCATCGTAATGGTGAATAGGATCATCAAAAGCTATTAGTTCTCCAAAAACATGAGTGTTCTCCTTGAAATTAATGATTCTAGTCTTCTCAGGGTTAACTCAAAAATCTCAGAGGTTATTTTAAAGTTTTCAGGAAGTACAGAGAAGTTACAAGGATGAAATAAAAATGTGTTTCCATAAATCACTCTGGTTCCTTGCCTAAGAACATTAAATATCTCAAGACTGGATTCAAACTTAATCAGATAAAAGCCCCTACCAAGCTTGCTAACAGAAATCTCACCAAGCAGCTTCCATCTATATTTTAAAGCATTTCTTAAATAAAAGGAGTTTTTGTTCATTTTTGTTATAAAACAACCAACCAATTGATCTTGCCATTTCCTAATAGGAATATAGGCATTCCTAGCATGATAACCAAGAAAACTATTGAAAGAAACATCTCTAGAAACTCTGCTAAACATAGAGATAACAACATAAAGTGATACAGAACAAACAATCAGAGCAAGTAAAAACAAGCAAGGAATTAGGGAGAAGAAGGAGAGAGGGATGAAGGCAAAGAGATTTGTTGAGCAGTATTTATAGGTGAAATGGGTAAAGAGCAACTTGTTGTTAATTGATAAAATGAAATTGAGAACATTGGTTTTGTGATAATTAGGTTTTGCAGAAAACATGGAGTTGTATTTGATGAGTTGATATTGGTTACAGTTAGAAAGGGCTCAGAATTACCTGGTTCAATCTCCTGCTGCCACTTCAAAATCCTTATCTGCAATTGTGTATAAAAAATGGTTCTGAGAAGACAACAAAAATATTAGGGGGTTGAACAGTGCTTCCTTGGAACTTGTAATGAAGACCCACTGTATTGAGGACCCGCTGTCTGAACAGAGAGGAGAAAGGTGAAAGCTCATAATGATGAAGTTCTTCAAGGATACAGAATCAGAATTACTTTTGAGAACAAATCAGTTTCGTGTAGAAATAGCCATCCAATCAGTTAAATTTATTCTCCAGAGTTTATCATCTAGAATCAATTGAAAGCTAGAGGTGTCAAAGAGGCCAGGACAGCCCCAGCCTGGTCTGACCAGGCCTGTATTACCAGGCTAAAGCCTAGCCTGGCCAGTATTTTAAGTAGGTCAGGCCAGGCCCAGGCCTAAGACAGGCTCAGGCTGGGCTCGAGTTTACAGCCCTGTTGGCCAGTCAAAGCCTGGCCTGGTTTAGCCTGTTTAGATCGCACTAGCTGTTTAGTTAATTAAAAAGTGTACAAGTACACCGGGAGGTTCGAACCTGTATTCTGATGGCCACCATTACGAAAAGTATTCTACCAACTTTCCAAGCAAGTCGTTGTGATTGCTTATTGATATAAAAATGAAAATTTATTATAGATGATGGTAATTTATAAATGTTCATGTTCAATTTAGTTTCCATTGTTTCCTTATTAAGTCCTTTAAAAGTTTAATTGGCATAATAAATGTTTGGAAAATTTATAGTAAGCATGGACTGCCATGCATGTTCTTTAATTTTTAATACGTATACTATAAGTGCGGAAATGTATGAAAAAAATATAAATAGAAATTAATTTTTTTTTTTTTTTTTTTTTTACAAAAATATTTACCTAATTTTAATTTCTGAATTTTTAAAATTTTACATAGTTTTTAGTTGGTAGCCGAGCGACAAGCTGAGCACCAACTCCTTTTTGAATAGCAACACCCAATCTATGAAAAATAAAACTACCTAGACCACTACCAGCGTCATGGCTAACTAAACAATTCTTGGCCGCTTGAAAAAACAAATAAAATCTTCACTAAGTTCCCCTAAGGTAGTAAAGGCCAACACGCCCAAACCATAACCATGTGAAGTACACTCATTCAAATATTTAGAACGTTTGCGCGAAATTGCTTTAGAGATAGCCTGACCTGGGACGAAAGAAGGAACACCATTTCCAGTAAAAGGTGAAACTCCTGTAACATCCATACACACATCTTGGCCGTTTTCCCAATTGAGAACAAGGATATCTGCTGGACGTAAATCCTTGTTACTATCTGATATAAGACCCAAAGCAACCTCCTTACGAGCAGGGACACCAGCCTTGAAACAAATATGTGCAATTACGTCACGTACTAAGTCATGGCGAAACTTTAGTCCAACATCGTTAGCACAATGAAGCGCGTGATCACCAAAGATATCCATGGGCTTATTGCAACAAGAGCACAACCCATCCTCGACAAATAGAGGGATACCAAGACGATAGCTAACCACGGCTCTAAACTATGCGGGGACCCGGGCACCGATCTAAACCACTGATTGGAACAGCCAAAAGGTAGTCTTGAGCATGTTTGATCTGATTGCATTGCCAAAGAATGGAGTCTCTTGTAGATAAAGTAAATTGGTCGGGGATTTGCTTCTTAACTGCATCGAAATAAGTGACTGCCAGGGAATGCATAGAAGGGGGGGGCAGTGTCATTGACGCAATAAGTAGAAGGCAAACCACATACCTGAATAAACTTCTGAAGAGCTCTCTGGAAGGCAACCCCATTATCGGATGAGAAATTAATTGAAATAAAACTTGATATTTTAGTTGTTAAGAAAAGCATTAACACAAGAAACATTGTACTTTATATTACAAGCTTACCCTTTGACAAAAACCAGAGTTGGTACATTTGGTTGATCGTTGAACGAGCTATACTGAGATCACGAGTTCGAACGTCATTGTAAGTGAACATTTTTGTAAAATTAAATTGGAAAGCAGTCATTTGCAGGCTAGCCAGGCGCCAGGACTGGCCCAACAGAAGACGGTCCAGGCTCAGGCCCAGGCTTGGCTGTCTTAGTTGCATATCAGGCTAGGCCGGCCTGGCCAGCTTAGTGGACGGGCTCCTTCAGGCCAGGCCGCAGGCCAGGCTAGACTAAGAAAAAACAGGCTGGGCCGGCCTGTTTGACATCTCTATTGAACGAGCTATACTGAGATCACGAGTTCGAACGTCATTGTAAGTGAACATTTTTGTAAAATTAAATTGGAAAACGATCATTTGCGGGCTAGCCGGGGCGCCGGGGCGGCCCAACGAAAGACAGTCCGAGGCTCGAGGCCCGGGCTTGGCTGTCTTAGTTGCATATCAGGCTAGGCCGGCCTGGCCAGCTTAGTGGACGGGCTCCTTCAGGCCAGGCCGCAGGCCAGGCTAGACTAAGAAAAAACAGGCTGGGCCGGCCTGTTTGACATCTCTATTGAAAGCTATCTCCATTGAAAAGACCACGACACGACGAATTAGGTTAAATCAATGGAGAAAAGACCACAACACGACGAATTAGGTTAAATCAACAACACCAGCTATCAGGTGTTTGGTAGTGTTTTTTATAGATTCGAATTCATTCTTAAATATGAACACACATTCATTATTATGAACAAAAACAGAGTTCATTCTTTCGAATGAACACCTAATCAGAACCACTAAATCAAGTCCGAAAACAGAGTTCATTCTTTCAGATGAACAACTAATCAAAGTTAATTATTATGAACAAAAATAAAAGTTCATTCTTTCAAATGAACACCCAATAAAAGTTCGTTATTGTGAATAAAAATCAGAGTTCATTCGTGAAATGAACACATATCAAAACGAACTAATTCAAACCTAGAACATAGTTTTCTTTAAAATGAACACCTAATAATTCAAGATCTAAAACCGAGTTCATTCTGTAACATGCATGAACACATAACAAAAATCCTTAAAAAGCAGAGTTCATTCTTCGAATGAACACCTAATAAACCAAGATCTAAAACAGAGTTCATTCTTTAACATGAACACACAACAAAAACCAGAGTTCATTTTTTCGAATGAACACCTAATAAAAGGATCTAAAAATAGAGTTCATTCTTTAAATCATCATCATATTCATCGTTAATCATCATCTTCAACCCAGCAACATTGGCAGAGAAGAAAAACAAAAAAAAAATATTCATCGTTAATCATCATCTTCATCGTTTTCATCGTCAAAAACCAAGAAAAAACTGAAGAAAACGGATTATTTTTTCAACATCGTCTCATCATCATCGTCTTCATCATCATCTTCATAAGAAAAAAAAAAGAAAAAAAGAAGAGAGAAACTAGATCCGAAAAAAGTAAAGGAAAGAGAAAACAAATCTAAAAAAGATTCCCTTCTCTCTTAATAATTGAGTATATATATGGTCCCAAATTAAAGGGTATTTCTGCCACTACCAAAAGACAATTACATCATCCATTACGTCATCTCGCGTGAGTATTGTCCACCCAAGGACCAAACAATAATTTCTAGAACCCAACATCATGAGCCACCCAATTGTTGCAGCAACTACTGTAGTCAAAACCACAAATTCAACCAACACATATCATAAGTAAAACAAGAAAAGAAAGACCATGACATGTTTCTCCCAACAATGTTTGCCTTGCCTGAGAACTTCTCATTTCGGTTAATCCAAGCATACCCATTGAGCTTGAAATCAATATTAGATACATCTCCACAAGTTCAAGTTAGTGAGTCAGTGACAGTTGTGTAACCAGACTCTAAATCACATGCGTGGAGGATTTCTTCAATTCACCGCCTCTTTGGTTCAGGTGAATGTAAAACACTATTAGGAATTTCAGCATCTTCAGCTTCATAAAAACTAGTTGGGATGGGAGAGAAGCTTGTGATGAGAGCTGAAAGGTAGAGTGGGCAATCAAGTAAATGGGTATAGTAGTTGCGAGAGTTAAGTTCTCGAGCGAAATAAAGGATAGGTGAATAGGCAGATGCGACTGAAAATGGAGGTAGCGGATAGGGTATGTCTGGCTTACTGGATTTCTGAGGGGTCTATAGCTATAAGGACCTCCATTGATATAGAAATACTTCCCACTCAAACATGAAAGATTGACGTGACCCTCGAGCTACATGCATTTACTGTTAATTCTGTAGATCTAACCTATAGATACCAGCAGGAGATGAACTCCTCATTCTGTCAAAGACACTATCTAAAAGAAATAAAAACACTATTTAAAAGAAATTGAAAAATGACATTGAGTGAAGGATCATATTTCATTAGCAGTCTAACAAAAATTCATAAGTACAAGTCGTAGTCTAAATATGAAATACACCTTCTGAATGTAAGAGTTATTACATGCACCACAAAATTGAGATTCTATAAAAGAGACTTGGTGACACAAAAAACCCAAACTGAAAATAAGCCCTTGACTGATTCACCCCAACTTCTACAACTTATTTAGTAAAACACGCTTATCCGGCTTAAACCTGCAGAACCTAATCCACTTTGGTAGCAAGACATGGGTACCTACATTGATACACGACAGCACATTCATAATTAAGACATACTCGAATACACACCATGAAAAAACAGAACATGCTTCTTTAACAGCAATTAATTAGTAATTGTAGAGGAAAAAAACTTACCTATAACAAATCGGGTGCCGGTATTATGAACTAATTGAGCTTTAGAAAATCCCCGTTTTGCAAGTGCATATGCCTTTTTTATTGTCATATTCTGATGAAACAATCTCTGATGCTTGACGACTAAATCGGCATATACAGCTCCATTCCCGATACTCTTTGCAACTACACCAGTGATTCCACCCTTATTAACATAGAATAGCTTAGGCACAAAGGGGTTCTTCCTGTCATAACCACCCACAAGAACATGTAAATGAGTATCTCTCCTCATCTTTAAAGCCCTGATATGGGATAACACCACACCGGCATATTCCTCCACATTATCGATCCTAATCGTATAGGACCTAATACCAAAAATATCCCTCCGTAACATCTTCAACAACTTGTTCACGAGACGAAAATTCCCCGTCACTCCTACAACGATATTCCTGTCTGTATTGCAGTATTAGTATATAAACATTACTTATTTACAATGATAACAGCAGAAAAATCAAATAACCTACCTTTTATTACACGTTTAGGATCTCCAACCATGACAGTAGCATCGTTCACTACTAGCCCTATAACCATGCCAAATATTGGAGTTTTTTCCCTTTTCAACAATAATCAACAGTTTGATTTGTTAGACATTTAGATGTAGAGATAAATAAGAAGGTAAAAAGCCCTAAATTTATTTGTTGCAATAAACATCAAAAACTTACTGTAAAAGACCCTTATGAGTTGGAAAAAGCTTCATCTCCGCCGCCATGATATCCTGAACCTAACCTAGAGAGAATCCTGATGAAAATCTTTGCTCTTCAAGAGTATAGCATAGCCCAGAGGTGAAATGAGTTATCCTAATTCCTAAATGAGTATGAAAAAGCAATCAGTTTCCTCTTATTTTAATTTAAAAAAGTGGATCCGTACGTAAGTAGATAAAAATGCAGAAGCATATATCCCAGCCGTTGATGTAAACCATCCTAGCCGTAGGACTTCATCTTAGAGAGTCGGGCCAAGAGTTTTCGGGAACAACGTACGAGCAAGAGGGCAACAAATTGCACGATTGCTAAAGGTTGTTACCGTTTTTGATAGGGGAGGGTACCAATTCATGATCCAACGGCTGAGATTACTTTGTCCTATATGGATAGGTACCCGCCCCTAGCAAAGCTGAGATTACTTTGACCAAACCCATATTTGGATAAACGACACTGGGACAAAAAATACGGGCCAAAAATACGTCCAATCTTATACTAGTTTAACATTACTCAAAAACGTATCCAGTGAGGCAGTGACTACGACTTTGCAAAGGGACCCAACTCTGTTGTACGCCAATTTTTTTTTTTTTTTTTTTTTTTTTTTGCTAACACGAAACAAAAGAAGAAACATCAAACAGATCTGCTTCTCTCTAAAAGGAGAGAGGCCGGAGTCGACGGACTAACCACCAGTTAGAAACTTGGTTAGTTTTTGCATAACTAGCAAGAGAGTGAGCTAAAGAGTTACCACTCTTCGGGATGTGCTTGAATTCCACTTTAGGAAATTTGCTTCATAAGGTAACTCTGATCCTCTGAACTTGAGGTCTGATTCTCCAGGAGATTTTTGTGGTGTCTAGTTAAGAATATTAACAATAACTTGGGCATCCCCTTCAATAATGAAGTGGTCATGATTTTTTTTCTTTATGCCCAGGTGCAATCGAACTCGAAAGTGTGAGCTTCAAACTTCAGTGGGTGGATGACAATTAAAAGTTTGCCCCTAACCAAAATTTGCCCTTAATTCAGAATCAACATTGTTGTCTAAAATTTGCTTGGTATGCTACACACCCTAATTCAAAATTTGGACTAAAAATTTGCACACCTCTGTGCCACCTAATCCAAAATCTGCATGACAAAGTATAAACAAGGCTTCTCTTAAATATAACCTACACTTTTATTAACCATAGCTCATTTTAACCATAGGCCACGATTTTTTTCAATTCATTAACTATAACCCAAATCATAGCCCATACCATGTTACTTAGTTAGCAGAAACTCATAGCTAGTTCGAGGCGAGTTGAGTTATAATATAAACGATCCAACCGAGTTGATTCAAGTTATTAAAACTAATTCTAAAAACAATAAACTCGTTTTATTCATAAACTAAACGTTTTCCATTTCTTCTCTAAGCTAGTTAACCAAGCCTCTAACAATAAACCCTAAAATTTTATTTTCAGAATTTGTTGAAAAATCAATCAACCGGATCATCATGGACGAAGGAAAGGAGAACGAATCAAATCCACTTCACAAGATATCTCCAGGTTAGTTTGAACTAAAATTTTAAATTAAAACCCCTAATGAGAAGAAATCGTTTATGGATTTTTGATGTTTAGGTAAAAAAATTTGTTTTTGAGGTTATGTTCATTGGTTGTAGACCAATTGATCTCCAGTGAATTTATGATTTAAAGGTTTTATCAAAGTGTTAGTGTTAGGATTCTGCATTCCATGTGTTTGATAAAATGTTTGAAATAGATACATATATGTAAAAATGTATAATTTAGTTTATAACACAAACAAAAAGAACATGTGTATTTTTTTGAATTTGTTTGTGATACTGAATTCTCTCATTGTTTAGGAATTTGTTAATAATGGGAATTTATTAGAATTTAATTTCCCCTCTAATTGTTTTAGGTTTACAAAAAGAACGACAAAAATGGCCTCATCTTCGGTTCGAAGGGGTGATTGACCACAAAGTAAAGAAGCTGCGGATGAGATAGACGAAGATATAGTGGAAGAGAGTGATAGGGATGCAAATGAGGATAGTCATGAAGCAAAAAGTGATGAGGTTGATGACGAGAATGGTAATAAGGATGATGAAGAAATCAGTGGTTATGAGCATGAGAACGAGAATGGTGATAAAGATGATGAAGAGGATAGTAACAAGGATGGTGTTATAGAGTATAAATGAAAAATGGTTGTTGAAGCAAGTGACATCCCTGGACAACCGGTTGATCCACATCTTTTATGCTATTATGGAGACCACATTGCATGACTAGTACGGGAAAGCTCAGTATGTTAATGGTTTTTTTTTTTTTTTTTTTTTTTGATATTTATGTTATAAATTTTAGTTACTGTATTATGTATATTTTTTCTTTTGTTTGGTAGAATTCAAGGATGTGCAAAATAGTATGTGCAGAATAGTGGCAATTGATAAAGAATGTATCAAAGTCCAAGAGTATGTGCAAAATAGTGGTTTTTATCCGTTAATCAAGTATGACCATGTTAAGATTGATCGCACTCTACCAATGCATTTTGTGAGCGTTGGTACCCAGAGACCAACACTTATCATCTACCTTTTGGTGAAATGACCCCAACAATTGAGGATGTTGAGCGCATCACCGGATTACCTTCTAAAGGAGAAGAATTTTATACAGTATACGAAGGGAAGACTGTGACTTGGCAGTTTATGTATGATTTGATTAAAAGAATTCTTAGAAAAACTGATGCACAAATTAAGAAAGAAGGGGCATTGTGTGGAACCCCAAAATAATTAGATTTTTTTTTTTTTTTTTGAAGCTTAACTGGTTAAGGGATAATTTTAATAATAAAGAAAAGGATTCAAATAAGAGAAAGGAGCAATGTGCTACAACATACCTCCTTTATATAATCGTCTCAATTATATGCGATGATAAATCAGTTGGAAATTTTTATGCTTATTTCTTACAATGTTTAGAAGATTTAGGCGAGTTTAATACTTATTCTTGGGCTTATGTTTTTGCTTTAGGGATTGAATTCAAACTAGTACACATTTATTTTGAAAGTACATTAATAATCTTCAATGTTACAAACATATTTTTCATTTGAAGCCAATGTTGCATGTCATGTCGGAGTTCTGTCTTTTCCAGTTCTAGTCATAGAATATTCAATGATATTATTTTTTGTGAAGCAAATATTCACTGAATATACTTGTATTTAAATGTTTACTATTCTTACTTGTCCTGCACTTATGGAATACATATGTCAGGGTGAAAAAAACTCATGGATGCTCTGTGGTGGTGAATTCATTGAATTCACGGCTACGAGAGCCATTGCGAATATATTTCTCAGGAAAAAAATAACTCACGGAGGGTATGGTGGTTGTGAATTCATCGAATTCACGGCTACCAAAGCCATTGTGAATATATATTTATGGAAAAAAAGTAACTCACAGAGGATCTAGTGGTAGTGAATTTATCGAATTCACGGCTACCAGAGGACTTATATTTGGAAATTGGATTCCGGTGATCCCAGAGATTTTCCCGACGACCAAAAAATACAGAATTTTTTGTGAGTTTTTCTCATGAATTTGAGGACTTAGATTTGGAAATTGGATGGAATTTTGGAAGCTTTGGAGATTTTAACTTGGATTTGGAATTAGACTCAAATTTGGAATGTGGATTCTATTCCTTGGAGGATTGGGGAGCAATTGAATCTTATAAATAGAGAGGTTCTCTACAACACACCAAATCAAAAATGCATCACGACGGGGCGAGGCAAAGCCACGCGACACAAAAAAAAAATACATGGGGACGGGGCGAGGCGAAACCGATCCACACGAAATAAGAAATCCTAAGCATGCATCGAGACGGTGCGAGTCGAAGCCGAGCCACACCAAATCAAAAACCCTAAACATGCACCGGGACGGGGTGAGGTGAAGCAAAGCCACACAAAAATAAAAAATGGATGGGGACGGGGCACGGGGAGGCGAATCCGAGCGACACCAAACCAAAAATCCTAAGCATGCATCGGGATGGGGAGAGGTGAAGCCAAGACACACCAAATCAAAAATCCTTAGCGTGCATCGGGACGGGGCGAGGCCACACCAAATCAAAAATGCATCGCGACGGGGTAGGGAGAATCCCCTCGACACCAAATAAAAAGGCACGACGGGGCGTGGTGAAGCTACATCAAACCAAACCAAAAATGCGGTTAAAAGTAAAAAATTGATGGTGGATCGTTTTCGGGTCCGCCCGGTGCGTAGGACGGGAACAAAATCTAATATCATCTTATTAGATTAATGATATTTTCCTCGAGATACAAATTGAAGGCAAATAATAATCCAGGGTCTTTAGGGGCGACCCCAAAAGAATTAGGGGCGACACAAAACGACAAAAAAATGTCATAATCGGTAGGTTATTTCACAATCGGTAGGTTATTTCCGGGGCGTTTTTTTTAATGGCCAAACTACCCTTTACAAGCGGTAGATAACTATACAATCGGTAGTTAATCAACAATCGGGAGTAAATTTAGTTTGTATAACTTCCGAATATAAAGTATCCCCAAAATAAAATCCTTTATCTTTTGAATTTTGACTATCCTATAATCGGTAATAAATAAAGTTATCTTGACTCCCGATTAAAGTAGACCTTTGGCAAAAATGCTACCATAATCGGTAGGGAAGTTAGGTTATTTAACTCCCGAATATATATAGAGTAGCCCCAAAATGAGATTTTGCAAAAATCCTTTTTTTTTTGGAATTTTGGTTGAGCTTATAATCGGTAAGAAAGGAAGAGTTATCATCACTTCCGATTATACAGTGGCTCTCTTTGCAAATATCCTACCATAATCGGTAGTCAAGATAGTTCATATAACTACCGAATATAGAGTAGCCCCAAAATCAGATTTTGCAAAAATCCTTTTTTTTTGGAATTTTGGTTGAGCCTATAATCGATAAGAAAGGAAGAGTTATCATGACTTCCGATTATACAGTGGCTCTCTTTGCAAATATCCTACCATAATCGGTAGTCAAGATAGTTCATATAACTACCGAATATAGAGTAGTCCCAAAATCAGAGATTTTTCAGTCGGTAGCTAAAAAAAAACCTAAATTACCGATTATGAAGGGGCATATAAGTATTTTCAACCTATTTTGTCTTTTGTGTCTCCCCTAATTCTTTTGGGGTCGCCCCTAAAAATGCTAGGATAATAATGTATGATTTACCCAATCTTAGATGGAATATGACGTCACCCCTCTCTTTTAATCTCTATCGCCCATAGTTAGTCAATTAATCATCCTACTTTTTTTAAATTATAATGGCTGGATCAAAATGAAAAAAGAAAAGAGAGTACATGATATGGGAGACTAAGCGCAACTAAAGAGGGTTGAAGGGCCACTACCAACAACCGAACAAACACGAAAGCAACAAAGCAAAAATAAGAATAAAATCTTAAGCCCAAAACTAGCTGCGGAGTCACAATTTAGGCTAAGGGGACGCAAAGTTTTATTAGGGGTAGCAGAAAATCAATATTAGGCTTGGAAGAAATATTGGGCTCCGAACTTTAAGTTTGAAAATCCAATGGACAGGGGTAGAAAGTACACACCTATGCTATACATTGGATCCGCCACTACTCAAAACCATAAAGCAAGAAGCAATCCTAAAATTTCTTCTTGGCAGGAGTCCTTTTTCCACGCCCCAACTTATCGTTGCTAGGACCCAAATACTTAACTTGATTCACGTTTTTGTAACTTTCAACTGTAACCGCTAAAAACCCAACTTGTGGATCTAGCAAGGTTCACGGTACGCTCAAGTAATCTCATTAGTATGAGACAAGAATATGAAAACAAGTTAAAGAACATAAGCGTAAAATAGTAAAGTAAATCAACTGTACAATGCCAAGAACGTAAAGTGCATGAAATGCAAATGTCACAAGATATTTTATGTGGTTCAATTTGGAAAGCCTACATCAACGGGTAATGAGTTTGAGATGTTACTATTAATTGTCGAGGTTACAATATGTTATGATCAAGTGAAAGTAAAGGGACACACTAAGTATTATAAGGCTCGAGATCTGGAAAAACAAAACTGTGATTTACTTCGGTGTTTCACATGTACCAAGAGTTTTCAGGAAACCGAGGTTACATTCATCTTGAATCGGCATGTATCCATAGAAGTCATTTTCATGAAACATCCTATTTAGATAACGTAGCTCGAATCTTTTGCTTCATCTTTTGATCAACATGATTGATAATACACGGCACGAATATATAATCAATACGATAATAGACAATCACATATGACATAAAGATTATGTGGTTCATATATCTTTGTAGGCTACTTCCACGACCAAATCCACCCGAGAGAATCTTTCATCATCATAACAATTTATTACATCGACGCACACCATGTAATCAACTAGTTATATAACTTACTAGCGATAAACGACTTAGAAAAACAACAACACATATTACGAAGAGTTTACCTCTTCCTTTACTCTTTTTTTTCCCATAAATCTCCACTGCGATGGTTGCTTCGACTTTTGATGTAATACATCTTTTAAGTATCAACTATGATAGTTGACTCCTGAAGTGTGTATCAACTGTGACAGTTGATCCCTCGTACTTGTATCAACTATAACAGTTGATCCAATCCGTCAGTTTCAGTTTACTTGCCTTGCAAGTGTTTTCTTTCATAGTTTGTTTAGCTTTCCTTTTCTTTTCTGTTTAGACGGTTCTTGAGAACCTATTTAAAGGCTATGCCTTCTTGTTTTGAGAACACATCTTATTATAATATTATTATCAAGTTTGATTATCAATCTTTTAACCTTAGAATCTAGATCCTAGAATTTGATTTTATCTAAGTTTTTGACGGAACTTCAACTATCTTCACAACCCTAGCAACTAGTTTGCTTCCATCCATATCTGTACTACACTAACTTTAGACAAGAACATGAAGAACATCATAAAATTCTAGCTTCTTCTATATGAACCATAAAAACCCCAGATTCCTCACATACCCGCTCTTTCTATAAGTCTCTCTTCTCACATAGATTTTACCTCATCAACAACCATCGTATGACACAGTGGTTATGATCTTTGATCTCTTAAGTTATTGAGAGGATTCTACAAGAGAATGATTTCTCATCACCATGTAAGCCCTCTTATATAGTAGTCACATCATTGCTCCCTAAGTCTTAAAGAACTTCTAAAATAGTCTTACACCTTAGTTAGAAAACTCTAAACTTGGAAAACACTTCTCCAAACTGTCAAACAAGTTTCCTAACCCATGTAAACCTCGTTAAGAATTTATTCCCGAAATAGGCTTTTTGCCACGATTTTGACAGCAATAGATCATTGTTTCTGCTTCAAATTATGTT
The DNA here is from genome assembly GCA_023531295.1 of Papaver armeniacum. Taxonomy (NCBI): domain Eukaryota; kingdom Viridiplantae; phylum Streptophyta; class Magnoliopsida; order Ranunculales; family Papaveraceae; genus Papaver; species Papaver armeniacum. The sequence goes on from JAJJWW010014267.1 coordinate 276,890, forward strand.
ACTAAAAGTCCAATTTCAGCCATGTAATTTTATTTACGGAACAAAATCTAACCACCACCTTTTGTGACGTGAATAAAACCACCGTCGTTCCAACAAGGCATGTATGTTTACCACCTTATATAAGGTCATCCTTTCGGACATCATCACTAGCACAAATCAAAGTTGTCTTGTAATTTGAGCTTGAACTACCACCTAAGCCAAATTCCTCCTTTGCACTTGCACCACCGGAATCGCTATTTTTTTTATATTCTAGCATCACCACAAACAACTTCTCCGTATAAATTTTACAAGTTTCTGCATGATTTGTATCAATTTACTTCGTCGATGTGACTGCTCATTATTCCACCTTTTGTAGAATATTCTTTCTTTGACATATGTCTAACACTTGACATTGTTTTCCATTAAACAATTCCAGACTTGGATTTTACCAACTCCAAGAACTCTTGAGTCATCCTCCATGTAGAAAAACATGCTACAATCTTTATATGTTGTGTGTGAACTATTGTCACTTAGCACCACGATGATTCAAAATATTCTCCTGACAATATTTGCAAATGCCAGTTGAACTCACGAACGATCTTCTCTCTTAAAGAAAACATCTTTAACGCGAACTATAGTCACATCAAGAAAAGTTGTTGAATCTTTCTTGATGTCGTCCTATTCTTTGTTCGACCTTGATTAACTCATCATCTTCATGAACTATATCATTTCGCTACGAACTAAGACTTTTTCTTCTTTGAAACCTCTTGTTCAAATTACCGAATCACTGTCATCTTTATCCACCTTCATCGCACCACTTTTCGAGAAACTGAGAGTACGTTCATATCAAACCAACATCATTTTATGGAAGTAAATTCCATGAAACATTAGCTCGAATCCTTTACTTATATCTTTAGATTAGAATAATTGATAATACTAGCATGAATATATAATTAATACGATAAAAGACAATCACACACGACATAAAATTACGTGGTTCACCTACCCTTTGTAGGCTACATCCACGACCAAAACCACTCCGAGAATCTTTCATTATCATAACAAGTTATTACATCGTGACACACTATATACTCAACTAGTTATACAACCCACTAGCGATAAAGAACTTAGAAAAATAACAAGATATATTACAAAGAGTTTACATGTTCCTTTGTTCTTCTTCTTACATAAACCTCCACCGCTACGGTTGTTTCGACTTTAGACAATAACATGAAGAACATCATGAATTTTAGCTTCTCCCATATGAACCATAGAAACCCTAGATTTATTTCATACCGGCTCTTTCTATAAGTCTCTCTTCTCTCATATATTTGCCCAATCACCAACTATCGTAGGATACAATAGTTATGACTTTCGATGTATCTCGTTATTGAGATATTCTACAAGAGAATGATTTTTCCTCACCATATAAGCCCTCTTATATAGTAGTTACATCCTTGCTCCCCAAGTCTTAGAGTACTTCTAAGAATAGTATTACACCTTAATTAGGAAACTCTAAACTTGGAAAACACCCTCCAAACCGTCAAACAAGTTTCCTAATCCAAGTAAACCTTGTAAATAATCTATTCCCGAAATAGGCTTTTACCACGGTTTTGACAGCAACATATCATTGCTTCTCCTTCAAATTATGTTACTAAACGTATAATTTCAGCCATATGATTTTGCTTATGAAAACCATTGTGGAACTGTGGTAAGGGAACCGGGTTAAAACAATCAAACCGGTATGTGAGCTAAAACAATTATATGTTCTAGAACTAGTTTAGTATCCGAACCGGTACTCAAACTGAATATTCTGTGAACTCTGTAACCGGCAAAGGTCTTAAGTTTGCAAACCGGTACGTGAATTAAAAAGTTCTGTAGACTCCGAAACTTTGAGTTGGTTCAAAGTTTGCAAACCGGTACATGAACTGAAAAGTTCTGTAGAGTCAGGAACTTGGTAATTGCATAAGTGTGCAAACCGGTTTATGAACTGAAAAGTTCTGTAGACTCCGGAACTCAGTTATTGCATATAAGTTTGCAAACCGGTCCGCGTACTGTGACTCAGCCGATTCACGAACGATTCAAGTAATTGTACTTTGTACATTTACAAACTATGTCGATCTTGATTCAATTGTGATTAAATTATTTCTATGAAGTAATTTGCATTTGATCAATTCTCTAATTAACACTAGACTCGTTTGGTCACATGATTGTCACACAATATTAACGTCTTAGTGAACATGAAAATGAGTGTTAAGCTTTTAAGTTCAAATCGGTTAGTTTCGACTAACCATGTTGAACATAGTCTTTATACATGGTTCGGTGACGGTTTACCTAACCATAATGTATATCTTTGTTTATGGGTGAAAACTATTCCTGCCGGATTTGGTAATTTGGGGTGTGTGGATGAGGAATGAATCTAAACCCTAAACAAAGGCACCTGTGGTGAGTGCTTGTAGATTCGGAAATCAATCTATGAAAGTTCGGCCTAAACCAAGAAATGGCCGTTCTGGACTTGTTTCGGTCACAAAGTGAAGGAGATGGGGTTGATCTTAGGGAGAGCGAAGAAGGTGTGAGATTGTGAAGGTATTGGCTTGCTTATGACTTGTAAATGGGTAAAGGTGAACAGTTAGCTTACGATTGATGCAAGCAGTGCCGGGTGTTTGAATACGTTTTGTATTAACACTTGGTTTCGTCTCTGTGCGGACTTGTGTTGTTTTTCTCCTGTTTTGAAAAAATAGGGAGGAGAACCTATTTATACAAGTCATTTGAGCCTTATTCACGTCTCTCGTGGGAAGTGGAGGAAGTGGAGTGATGGAGTAGTGGATTCGTGTGTTGGTGTTACACGACCAGTCTTGCCCACTTCTCCTGTCATCTCTAACCGTCCATGACTTCCTAACACGTTCTTGTGATGGCGCGTTGCACGCTGCACGCTGTAAACCGCCAGACCAATACCCCAGTATGTATCCCCTAGTTTGTGACATGATTGATGTCTGGAATGTGTGGATCGTGGGACCCACAAAAGGTAGCATGTAATGCTAAATTGAATAACTGAGCTATTCAGGAAGTTGATACTTGTGAAGTATCATGTGTATTTTATGCAGTACCGCATCGTGGTGTGGTAAAGTGACGGGTGGTGATCACCATGACGCCTCACTAACCAATTAACTCCCGACGGGGTTGTATAACCAAGCCGGTGAAGTTGGACGAACGAGATGATCTTTGAGACACTCATCTCGCGACCGTTGATGGAATCGGGGTTTTGAAGAGGTGCGCAGCATCACTCTTGCCTTGGTCGAAACCAAGCATGGGAAGGGTTTTGGAAAGGACCGACCGGGCATGCGTGTAGAAAGCATGCCGGTGCATACGTCCGTACCTCTCGTCCCATAAAGGCGCGATCTAGGCCACTCGATTTGACCGGCAAAGAGGGGTGGTTGAGATCGATTTTGCAAATGCAAATCTGGTGCCGCAAAAGCCGCACATCGTGCCAACTTCGAGCGCGCGCTTCAAGGCGACCAAGCTTGGTCGATCTTGCCCAATCCGTCCGGCGTGTAGGTGGTAGGCTGGTATTCATGTCTACACCGATTTGTCCCATGAAAACGTGATCTAAGCCACTCAAATCGTCCGGGTGAAGTTGAGTGGTCAGATCGGTTTGCAATTTGGGAAGTGTGACCACGCAAGTTTGGACGCGCGTTTTGGGATAGCCAGGCATGATATGCCTTGGACGATCAGTGAGGGGATAGACGGGCCCACGGTGGTCATGCCGGTATGACCGGACTCGCTAATCTAACTGGGACCCTCCATTCGTGCCGGAGAAGATGGACGCTCGTGATGCTCAAAACCCTAATTTTGGGTTTCACGCCGTGCGCCATGCTCTGTTCGGCGAACGATTGGGATGACCAACCATGGTTGGTCCCTGACCGATTGGTCGGGTATGTAGTGCCCACGGTGATTGTGTTGACATGCTCGGGCCCTTTGAATCTACATCTACGCCTCCATCTATACCGCGAAGATGGATGGTTGAGACTGTTTTGCGACACATGTAATATGCCGCAAACCCTAATTTAGGGTTTACCGTCCATATGATCTGGTTTGGACGTTTTGGCAAGCTATGCCAATATTTTGGGGAGGCCGACCATGCGGGGTCCGCGTTGGTTCTAAGCAGCTGAATATTCCATACCTACTTGGGGGTATGGAATTGATCTGGGGCCATCCAATCACGCTGGTGAGGTTAGATGAACGAGATCATATCCAGATCGATACTGCAGACAGTCAGGATGCTCAATCGGGCTAGTATAACACACCGAGAGTTCTCAATCGGGCTAGTATAACACACCGAGAGTTGCAACCTGTACGGGTATTTCGTACATGCTTTCATTATAATGCTTGGAGGTTCGTGTTGCTGCTCTCCGAGAGCAACACTCGGTCGTCATGCCGCACCGATAATGAGTACGGGAAATACAAGGCTGCTCACGCATTAATTAATAATGCTATAAATTCACGGGGTATATGGGATTGTTGCTACATGCTCCAACTCGGATGAATTTCATGTATTTAATTCACGAGAATGGGATTGTTGCCACATGCTCTATTTTAGGTGAATTAATAAAGTGAAGAAGTATTCAACACTTATTAATGGATTTATCTTTTACAAGATGTTAGCGCATAATTTTCTGGTTTTTACAATTTTAACCTCAAATGAAAATCCGCCATCAACATTAAGTCCCCTGCCTAGCACGTAATGGTTACACCATTGTGGGGTAGGCATGAGATGGTGACGATTAAAGACAAAGCTTATGAGACAAAGTTAGATGTTACCGGGAGAGACGGGTCATCCTGTCTTGGAGCATGTCACGTTCAAGAGGCGTCCAGGCAAGTGTTACCCTAGCATGATGTCGGTCTTGCCTGCTTCGATGGGCTGTTACGCCTGTTTCGTTCGTGGGGATACTGCACCTTCTTGATCGAACGTGGGCTTGATGTGCCTGTTTTGGTTAATCGTGGGTCCGCTGCGTCTTGTGTGCTCAAATGTAAATGTGGGTCCTGTAGAAAGCGTTGAAACAGCTTCTGGAGCAGGCCCGGGAGAGCGTTGAAGTGTTGGAGCTGAAACGCCTTCTTCGGAGAGAGAGCTTTGATTGGGGACGGCTGTGTCTGCCTTCGACCAACTGGGATGGGATCAAGAGGGACCCGCCGCGTTCGATCGAATGTCGACCCGTGTTTCGACCGAAAACCGGCCTATTTGCGTGCGCGGACTTGTGACTTGATCAACACCGGACTTGAAACTTGAGCAATACCGGACTTGTGACTTGATCAATACTAGGACTTGTGACTTGATCAACACCGGACTTGTGACTTGATCAACAGGACTTGAAACTTGAGCAATCTAGGACTTGAAACTTGAGCAATACCGGACTTGTGACTTGATCAATACTGGGACTTGAAACTTGAGAAATACCGGACTTGTGACTTGATCAATACCGGACTTGTGACTTGATCAACACTGGACTTGTGACTTGATCAACACTGGTGTTTGGTCCCAATACCATCCTTGTGTACTCCAACGTGAGTGTGTGTTCTGTCGTGTGTGACTACACATCTCACGCGTTTTTATACAAGTACTGACTCATGTCTTTTATTGTAAACGAAGAAAAGAACTCCGTTGAGATGTCTTCTGGGGATAATGCTGGTTCCAAGTCAGGAGGTGTTGACAGCTTCAAAGATATGCCGAACATTGATGATGGGTTGTTCACCGCGCCTTTCAACTATATGAAAATATCCGTTCTACAAGATAACCCTTCTCCTATCGACTTCAAGGTTTTTCATGCTCCGCTGGGCCCTCATGAAGGATGGATGAGACGTATGTTGAGCAATGAGTACATTAAAGATAACTTGACCAGAGCACAGATTATTGATGCAGCTTGAGTGTTGAAACGGCTCGAGAGGATGTTAAAGTAGTTTCTGGTGCGAACGTTGAGGTGGATCCTGGAGAAAGTGTTGAAGAAGGATTCTGAAGCGAATGTGGGTCCCGGAGAGAGCGTTGAGGCGGCTCTTGAATAGACCATTGAAGCGGCTTCTGCTAGATGGAGCGTTGAAGTGTTTCCCTCTTCTGTTCGATTTACCCTTGCGAATTCCATGCTTCTTGACTGACCATCTCTCTCATGTTGAAGAATTCCTTGACTGACGGTGAAGGAACTTCATGCTGAGCCTCATTCCCCAAGCGCGATTTACATGGTTTGTTCGTAGTGGTTGTTGTCGAGCCAGATATGGAATATCTTGGACATTGTTTCATCATTGTGGGAGTCGTGCATGTGGTACTGGAGTTGGAGTTGACGGACGTGCGTGTGATGTTGTATCTCGGTGGTTTTCCTCTTCTTGGGTGTGAACCGCTACGTAAGGTTGAAGGTTGTATCGCATGTTGGTGAGATATATGCCCCTACAAGCATTATGAGGCTCTTCATTACCGGCATGCCTCGTTTCTTTTCTATCGGGGCATATGTTGTTGTAGATGAGCGTTCAACGCCTCAGAGAGGATGACCAAAAGCGCGGATTCTCCAACATAGCATGATAGACATGTACCACCTGCGATAAAGTGACTCGCCCGGATCTTGTTCGACCACTGTCTGATAGAGTGACTCGCCCGGATCTTGTTCGACCACTGTCTGATAGAGTGACTCGCCCGGATCTTGCTCGATATGATGCGTGGACATCGTTATCTTCTTGATGCTGCTCCCTTGAGGTATTGGCTCCAGTGGAAGATTGTCGTCATAGAGTGTTGATACGTTGCACCGGTATTCTTTAAACCAAATGGCAGCATGGTATAATAAAAATTTCCGAGAGGAGTTCGAAAATCTATCTTACTTGCATCATGCTCATACATCCTTATCTGGTCGTAGCCGCTACATCCATCCATGGAGGAGAACATGCCGTGTTCGCTGGTTGCATCCACTAACATGTCGATGTTAGGTAGAGGAGGATCGTTTTTGGAGCAAGACATGTTCAAGTCTCTCAAGTCTATGCAGCACTCCGATCTATCCATTTTCCTCATGTCCCGAACTACAACCGTTTAACCGACTTGGATACGGTGTATGACATGTAGATGATGGGTGACCAATCCGGCATTTCTTCATATCTCCAAGCGAATATGTCCTGGTACTCTTTGAGAAGTTCCACGAGCTTCGTGCGTTTATCCGTACACAAGGTTGAGCTGATGGAGATAGGCCTAGGAGATTCCTCAATGATTTCAATCTCATCAGTTGTGGAGTTGGTGCCATCTTGCTGTTATTGTGGAGCATCTAGCACTTGTTCTTGTGGTTCGTTCTTTGTTGTAGCATTCCATTGGGTGAAGAGACGGGCAACGTCTCCCCCGCTAATTAATAATGGCGGTGTCAGATACCGCTTTTCCTTTTCTCGGTCACGACTCGCCACAAAAGTTCATTCCCTCTTCGTGTGAACGTGGGTCGTGGCTTCACAGATGGAGAAGAATGCTTCGTCGGCAAAGATGCATCGTGGGTTTTAGCCTCAATGATGCAAGCCGGTCTTCTTCCCGAATTGATGCCCACGTGGGGAGTGGGACGAACGAACTTGTCTCGATTCTTTCCGCGGAGTTTCTCCCGTATGTGCTTGGTTTGGTTTCCCTCGAAGTCCGTCATTGTGGTAGGCTTCCGTACGATCTTGCCCGGGAGAAACTTGGATGTCCCGAAAGTCTTGAGAGTAATCACATTCGAAGACGCTCCTGTGTAGAGGGGCCGTCTTGAACTCGAATCCTTGATGCGTGCGGTGACATGTAGGGCACGGTCGTGACCTTCCTCTCGGTTGATTGCAAAGAAACGTCTCCGCGCGCGCGATTCTTCGAGAGGTGTGAAAGTTCGCATAAACTTTCCACTAGAGAAATCGCTTCCCGATCCACCGGCCTCCGGTTCATAGTGAAACTATTGACTTGAGGAGGATCGTTGTGAGGATCAGTCCCAGTGTAGGAGTCTCCATGACAGACCGCTCATATCCGATGTCGCTTCTTTGATCAGGTCCATGGAGGTCCGCGCCTGAAGTACCTTCTCCGGTGCATTGAATGCGTTCCTTTTTTGCTCCAGGGGTTGTCGCGGCTCTTGTGGAAATTGATCAGTTAATGTCTTAAGAAAAGTGAGTACCTCTTTCTGAGTTTCGGCCATATCCTTTTGAGTCTTAGCAGGAACTTCTTGCTTCTCCATCAAGTCTGCAATGGTAATGGGGGATGGTCCTCCTCTCGTCCCTCCGGCTCCTCGTCCTGATGAAGGAGTGGAAGTTGTTGCTCTGGTGACTACCAAAGGTGTTACACTTGATGAGATGCCGGGATTTGCGGCCGCTCTGGCTCTGGTGATGGGAGGTGTTACACTTATTGGAATATTTCCTGCTACGCTGGTGCTGATGGTAGAAGTGACGGCTCCACGAAATGTATTGACCACGGTAGCTCCACCGATGGTACTTCGACACCAAAGATTGTTATCCACACTAGCTCCATCGAAATTGATTGCCGATCCAGACCTTAATTCCACCATCTTGAAATGAATTGTTGATTGAATTGATTCTAAGATCCACCCTTTTTGAAATTGATGAAATTGAATTGGATTTCGAAGAAATTGACTTTACAACCGAGAGATTAATCTCCCACCGTGGTCGCCAATTGTTTATGGGTGAAAACTATTCCTGCCAGATTTGGTAATTTGGGGTGTGTGGATGAGGAATGAATCTAAACCTAAACAAATGCACTACGCGGTGAGTGCTTGTAGATTCGAAATCAATGTGCAAGTCCCAGGCCTAAACCAAGAAATGGCCGTTTCCAGATTTGTTTCGGTCACAAAGTGAAGGAGATGGGGTTGATCTTAGGGAGGGAAGCGAAGAAGGTGTTGAGATTGTGAAGGTGTTGGCTTGCTTATGACTTGTAACGTAAAGGTGAGCAGGCTTACGATTGATGCAAGCAGGCTCGGGTGTTTGAATACGTTTTTGTATTAACACTTGGTTTTCGTGTCGCCCGGACTTGTGTTGTTTTTCTTCCTCTCTTTTGAAAAATAGGGAGGAGAACCTATTTATACAAGTCATTTGAGCCTTATTCACGCCTCTCGTGGGAAGTGGAGGAAGTGGAGTGATGCAGTAGTGGAGTTGTGTGTTGGTGTTACACGACCGGTCTTGCCCACTTCTCCTGTCATCTCTAACCGTCCATGACTTCCTAACACGTTCTTGTGATGGCGCGTTGCACGCCGCACGCCGTAAACCGCCCCGACCAATACCCCGCATGTATCCCCTAGTTTGTGACATGATTGATATCCGGAATGTGTGGATCGTGGGACCCACAAAAGGTAGCATGTAATGCTAAATTGAATAACTACGTTATTCAAGAAGTTGATACTTGTGAAGTATCATGTGTATATTATGCAGGTACTGCATCATGGTGTGGTAAAGTGACGGGTGGTGATCACCATGACGCCTCACTGACCAATTAACTCTCGACGAGGGGTTGTATAACCAAGTTTGGGTGAAGTTGTACGGACGAGATGATCTTTGAGACACTCATCTGCGACCGTTGATGGAATCAGGGTTTTGAAGAGGTGCGCAGGCATCACTCTTCAGCTTGGTTGAAACCAAGCATGGGAAGGGTTTTGGAAAGGACCGACCGGGCATGCGCGTAGACAGCTGTTGATGGTGGATTTTCGTTTAAGGTTAAATTTGTAAAAAACCAGAAAAAACCATGCGCTGACATCTTGTAAAAGATAAAGCCATTTATAAGTGTTGGATACTCCCTCACTTAATTCACCAAGAATGGAGCATGTAGCAACAATCCCATTCTCGTGAATACATGAAATTCCTCCAGGTTGGAGCATGTGGCAACAATCCCTTCTTGTGAATTTCATATCAGCCTTGTATTTCCCAGTACTCATTATCGGTGTGGCATGACGATCGAGTGTTACTCTTACGAGTAACACGAACCTCCAAGCACTATAATGAAATCATGTACGAAATACCCGTACAGCCGACTCTCGGTGTGTTATACTAGCCCGATTGAGCCCCTCTCGGTGTGTTATACTAGCCCGATTGAGCATCCGGACCGATCGTATCACCGGATATGATTCGATCAAGTCATCCAATTCCATAAGCATGATTGGATGACCCCAGATCAATTCCATCACCCCCAAGCGGTATGGAATACCCACGGCCGACCCCGCATGGTCGGTCATTGGCCTACTTGCCAAGAAACCGTTCATACCAAGCATTATGGACGGAAAACCCTAAATTAGGGTTTGCGGCATATATTACATGTGTTGCAAAGCAGTCTCAACCATCCATCTTCGCAGGTATAGATGGAGGGTGTTGATGTAGACTTAAAGGGCCCAGAGCATGTCAACACGATCACCATGGGACCGCCTACACACTTGACCAATCGGTCAAGACCAACAATGTTTGGCCGTGACAAAATCGTCACCCAAACAAGAGACGTGCACGGCTTTGAAAGCCAAAATTAGGGTTTCAAGCCATCACGCGCGTCCATCTTCTCCGGCACGAATGGAGGGTCACAGATTAGATTAAGCAAGGGCCGGTCATACTCAAAGATGACCACCGTGGGCCCATCTACCTCCTCATGTGTTCGGCCAAGGCATATCATGCCTGGTCAATCCAAAACGTGCGTCCAAACTAGCATGGCCACGCCTCCCAAACCACAAACTGATTTCGACCGCTCAACTTCACCGGATGATTTGAATGGCTTAGATCACGTTTTCATGGGATATTCGTGTATATGCATGAACACCAGCCGCCATCTTCACGTCAAACCCATCGACCAAGACCGACCAAATTAGGTCGTCTTGGAAAGCGCGCGAAAAAAGCATGATGCGCGGCCTTTGCGGCATCAATTTCCTATTGCAAAATCGATCTCAACCACTCCTATTTGCTTGGTCAAATTGAGTGGCCTAGATCGCACCTTCATGGGACAGTGAGGTATGGACGTGCACACCGGCATGCTGTCTACACACATGCCCGGTGGGTCCTCTCCAAATCCCTTTCCATGCTTGGTTTGACCAAGTCAAGAGTGATGCTTGCGCACCTCTTCAAAAAACCCTAACATTCGTTAATCTGGCCGCAGATGAGTGTCTCAAAGATCATCTCATCCGTCCAACTTCACCAGCTTGGTTATACAACCCTGGTCAGGAGTTGTTTGGTTAGTGAGGCGTCATTACCCATCACTTTACCACACCATAATGCAAGCACCCGCACAAAATACACATGATACTTCACAAGTATCGACTTCCGAATAACACAAGTTATTCAATTCAAAGATTACATGCTATCTTTCGTGGATCCACAATCCACACATTCAGACATCAATCATGTCACAAACTCGGGGGATACATATCGGGGTATTGGTCTGGCGGTTTACAGCGTGCAACGCGCCATCACAAGAACGTGTCAGGAAGTCATTGACGGTTAGAGATGAACAGGAGAAGTGGGCAAGATTGGTCGCGTGGCACCGACGCACAACTCCACTACTCCATCACTCCACTTCCTCCACTTCCCACGAGAGACGTGAATAAGGCTCAATGACTTGTATAAATAGGTTCTCCGCCCTATTTCAAACAACAACACAAGTCCGCATTTGACAGAGACGAGAAAAAACCAAGTGTTAGTACAAAACGTATTCAAACACCCAGAGCTTGCTTGCATCAATCACAAGCCTGCTCACCTTTCTGTTACAAGTCATAAGCAAGCCAACACTTCACAATCTCAACACCTTCTTCGCTTCCCTCCCTAAGATCAACCCCATCTCCTTCACTTTGTGACCGAAACAAGTCCTGGAACGGCCATTTCTTGGTTTAGGGTAGGACTTGCCTGCATTGATCTCTCGAATCTACAAGCACTCACCGCGCAGTGCATTTGTTTAAGGTTTAAATTCATTCCTCATCCACACCCCAAATTACCAAATTCTACAGGAGTAGTTTTCACCCATAAACAACAAGATGCCGGCGTATACGTCCGTACCTCTCTCGTCCCATAAAGGCGCGATCTAGGCCACTCGATTTGACCAAGAAAGAGGGGTGGTTGAGATCGATTTTGCAATGTAAATCTGGTGCCGCAAAAGCCGCACATAGTGCCAACTCGGGCGCGCGCTTCAAGATGACCAAGCTTGGTCGATCTTTCCCAATCCGTCCGGCGTGTAGGTGGTAGGCTGGTATTCATGTCTACACTGATCGTCCCATGAAAACGTGATCTAAGCCACTCAAATCGTCCGGTGAAGTTGAGTGGTCCGGATCGGGTTGCAATTTGGGGAAGTGTGACCACGCAAGTTTGGACGCGCGTTTTGGGATAGCCGGGCATGATATGCCTTGGCCGATCAGTGAGGGGATAGTCGGGCCCACGGTGGTCATCTTTGGTACGACCGGACCGTTTAATCTAACTGGGACCCTTCATTCGTGCTTTGAGAAGATGGACGCTCGTGATGCTCAAAACCCTAATTTTGGGTTTCACGGCCGTGCGCCATGCTCTGCTCGGCGCACGACGAGTGGGATGACCAACCATGGTTGGTCCCGACCGATTGGTCAAGTATGTAGGCGGGCCCACGGTGATTGTGTTGACATGCTCTGGGCCCTTTGAATCTACATCTACGCCCTCCATCTATATACCGCGAAGATGGATGGTTGAGACTTTTTTGCGACACATGTAATATGCCGCAAACCCTAATTTAGGTTTTCCGTCCATATGCTCTTGGTTTTGGACGTTTTTTGGCAAGCTATGCCAATATTTTTGGGAGGCCGACCATGCGGGGTCCGCGTTGGTTCGGCAGGTGAATATTCCATACCGCTTGGGGGTTATGGAATTGATCTGGGCCATCCAATCACGCCGGTGAGGTTGGATGAACGAGATCATATCCGGATCGATACGGACAGTGGGATGCTCAATCGGGCTAGTATAACACACCGAGAGTTCTCAATCGGGCTAGTATAACACACCGAGAGTTGCAACCTTTGCACGGGTATTTCGTACATGCTTTCATTATAATGCTTGAGGTTCGTGTTGCTCTGCCGAGAGCAACACTCGCCCGTCATGCCGCACCGATAATGAGTACAGAAATACAAGGCTGCTCACGCATTAATTAATAATGCTATAAATTCACGTGGTATATGAGATTGTTGCTACATGCTCCAACCGGATGAATTTCATGTATTTAATTCACAGAATGAGATTGTTGCCATATGCTCCATTCTAGGTGAATTAGTAAAGTGAAGAAGTATTCAACACTTATTAATGGCTTTATCTTTTACAAGATGTTAGCACATAATTTTCTGGTTTTTACAATTTTAACCTTAAATGAAAATCCACCATCAACAATCTTGTATATGTGATTAAGATTCAAAGCTTCCATCTAACGGTGGATATTGTTTGCTTGGTTCCAAATCTATCTTACCTTAAACTTAAAGCAACCTATGCTTTGAAGTCTATATAAGGGGAACTCTTGGAAACTGGGATCTTTGAATCCCGACACTACTTTTTGGTGTGTCCTAGTTGTATCTAGAGTCGCCATCTCCAGAAACCCTTTTAGGATTTAGCGAGTACAAAAACTTTATTGGGATTCGTGAATCCAGGTCCAGTTGTCTTTTATCTTGATAACTTAAGTATCCTGATCTTGATTGTTTGTAGAGTCTTGCTCCATCAATCAAGATAGATAGTAATCAACAAAGTCACTTCGTCTCATACTTTGTTGATTCCACAAGTTTTATACTTGTGAGGTGAATAATAATCTAGGATACACTTCGGGTTGCATATGTCCGTATTTTTAGGATAGCCATACTTTTATCTAAGTTTCTATCGATTTCCATCACCTGGATATATCGTTTGATTTGATCATCCGTTTAGATCGTAAATCAGGAAATCAATTCTATATGCTTAATCTGTGGGAGGCAGATTTGGTTTAAAGTCTTCAATTGAGTTGAAGCAACTCTTAATCATGTGTGAGATCGTCTAAGGGAATCAATTGCGTAGAGTCCGGCTGGCATTCAAAAGGCGTAAAGAGCGCGACTGTACCTGAATCAGTGGGAGACTGAGTTCAAGCTCAACTACATTCCAGATCGAAGTTAATTGGTAGTATGCCAAGGTATGTAGCGGCTTAATACAATTTGGTGTTCAATCTGGACTAGGTCCCGGGGTTTTTCTGCATTTGCGGTTTCCTCGTTAAAAAAACTTATGGTATCTTTGTTATTTATTTTTATGCATTATATTGTTTATCTTTATAACTGAAATATGACAAGTTGCGCATTGATCAATCACAGTAGCTATGTCCAACCTTGTTAGTTGGAAAAGACTTGATTGATCCTTGGACATTGGTCTTTGGTACCGTTTAAAAACTCTATATGCATGATTGATTCTCTAGTTGAGAATACCTTTACCACAAATAGTGTTAGCGATCCTTTATAGGCGTGCTTGGCCCACTTTGGAGACTACTATGATGAAGATAGTAATTTTGAAGAAATTAATGCGTTGTTAGATTCTGCACCAGTAATGAATTATGGTAAATGGCAGCGTAAACTAGAACCTCTTCCGCCAACCATAGATAAACCCCTCCCATCATCAGTTAAGGCACCCACCCTTGAATTAAAGTCGCTACCAGATACACTAAAAAAATGTATTTCTTGGTAGTGAAAATACTCTTCCTGACATAATTGCCTCTGACTTAGAGCCCGATCAGGAAAGTAGACTAGTTAGTGTTCTCCTTGAGCACAAGACTTGCAATAGGGTGGACTATAGAAGATTTGAAAGGAATTAGTCATGTAGATTGTATGCACCACATCTATCTAGAAGAAGGTGCCAAAACTTCAAGAGAAATGCAGAGATGTTTGAATCCTAATATGAAGGAAGTTGTCCGCACTGAGGTGCTCAAATTGTTAGATGCGGGTATCATATACCCCATCTCTGATAGTAAATGGGCCGGGTCCTCGTCTGTGTTGTCCCAAGAAGTCCGGGATTACAAGTAGTTGCGATGAGGACAATGAATTGATTCCAACCCGTGTTACTACCGGTTGAGAGTATGTATAGACTACCGTAAGCTGAACTCAGCCTCAAGGAAAGACCACTTTCCTTTACCATTCATCGACCATATGTTAGAAAGATTAGCTGGCCACAACCATTATTGTTTCCTAGATGGATATTCTGGTTATAACCAAATTCCTATAGCACCGGAGGACCAAGAGAAAACAACCTTTACATGTCCATTTGGTACTTTTGCTTACAGGCGCATGCCTTTTGGGTTGTGTAATGCACCCGCAACATTCCAACGTTGCATGCTAAGTATCTTTTCAGACATGGTTAAACGATTTCTCGAGGTCTTTATGGAAGATTTTTCGGTGTTCGGTTCCTCTTTCGATGAATGCTTGCACCACCTTACACTAGTTCTAGAACGTTGTAAAAAAAAGAACTTAGTCCATAATTGGGAAAAGTGTCATTTTATGGTTAAATATGGAATAGTGTTAGGACATGTGGTGTCCTCTAAGGGAATATAAGTTGATAAATCCAAGGTTGACCTAATTTCAAAATTAAGACCACCTAAGAATGTAACAGATGTTAGATCTTTCCTTGGTCATGCTGGATTTTACCGTTGTTTCATCAAAGACTTTAACAAGATTGCTTTACCTCTATCGAACCTACTTTCTAAAGATACTGCCTTTGTATTTGATGAAGCCTGTGTTCAAGCTTTTGAGAAGATTAAATTATTATTGAATTTTGCCCCTATCATCCAACACCCTATTGGAACCTCCCATTTGAACTCATGTGTGATGCGTCCGATTATGCGGTTGGTGTTGTCCTTGGCCAACGACGTTATAAAACACCTAGTGTGATTTATTATGCTAGTAGGACTCTAAACGATGCCCAGTTAAACTACACTGCTACTGAGAAATAAATGTTAGCCATCGTTTTTGCTTTGGAGAAATTTAGATCATATCTCCTAGGGTCTAAGGTCATAGTCTATTCTGATCATGCCGCACTCAAATATCTCCTTTCCAAGAAGAACTCAAAACCTCGGGCCGATCGATGGGTATTATTGTTCCAAGAATTTACTCTTGATATTCGTGATAAGAAAGGGTCTCGAAAATGTAGTAGTCGACCATTTATCCCGTATCCTTGATGAAACTAGAGATGATGAGATACCAATCATCGATACGGTCCCCAATGAACAATTATTTTCCATATCTTTGTTACCCCCGGTTTGCTTGACATTGTCAATTATTTGTAACCGGGTCAAATGCCCGACCATTGGTCTAAATGTGATACAATGCAAATTCTTGTCCGAGGTTAAATACTTTTTTGGGATGATCTCGTACTTATTCAAGCACGCCCGATCAAATCATCCGTCGTTGTATTTCTAACAACGAAATATCCAAAGTGTTCGATTTTTGTCATTCGGGAGCTTGTGGGAGTCACTTTAGTTCTAAGAAAACAGGTGCTAAAGTTTTGCAATCCGGTCTTTATTGGCCAACTCTGTTTAAGGACTCCCACCTATTTTGTGAAAGTTGTGATAGGTGTCAAAATTTAGGAAAGATGACCCGACGTAATATGATGCCACTTAGTCCTATACTAATAATAGAAATATTTGATATGTGGGGTATAGATTTTATGGGTCCTTTTGCCAATTCTTATGGAACCTTTTACATCTTATTAGCTGTTGACCACGTGTTTAAGTCGGTTGAAGCAATAGCTACCAAGACAAACGATCGCCACGTTGTGATCAAGTTTGTTAGAGACAATATTTTCTCTCGATTTGGTATGCCTAGAGCAATCATTAGTGATGGAGGTTCCCATTTTTGTAACCGGTTTTTTGAGACGCTCATGAAGAAATACTCCATTACCCATAAGGTTTCTACACCTTACCACCCACAAACTTGTGGCCAAGTTGAAGTGTCTAATAGGAAGATTAAACAGATTTTAGAAAAAACCGTAAACCCTACCCGAAAGGATTGGTCTTTGCACTTAGTAGAAGCATTATGGGCTTACCGAACCGTTTTAAGACTCCACTTGGGATGTCTCCATATAGACTTGTCTTCGGTAAAGCCTACCACTTGCCTATAGAATTAGAACACTTGAGCTTATTGGGCCATTAAATGGCTCAACTTTGACCTACTCGCGCCGGGTGATAACCGTAGACCGCAAATCAATGAGTTAGACGAAATTCGTAATGATACTTACCAGAGTGCAAAAATTTACGAGGAGAAAACAATATAAGAGCAAAAAAAAAATATCAAACGATGTAAGTTGTTGAAGTTCATGATACCAAGATATTACAAGTTGCGAAGATCCAAGTGCTAAAGTCCTTTTCTCATTGCCATATTAGTCTTGTTATTACTGTGTTAAAATTAAGAAAAAAAATGAAAAAAAGATATGTACATTTTGTTAGTTTTTTGTTCAATAATGCCATAGGGAATTAGAAATCTATAAGGAAGTTTCAAGCAAGAAATCGAAGAGAAGAGTTAATTGTAAAGGTTCTGCGAAGTTCGAGAGTTTATCATCAACGCAAAGCCGCAGAAGACGTACGTTGTTTCCTATCGAGCACTATGAGAGAGTCAAAGAGAGACGCATATTGGTTGCTTTGTTGGTCCGCTTCCATCCGGCACAAGATCTTTCTAACACCGGTTCAACTCATCACACGTAATTTTTCCGTATGTGTAGCAGAGATGTCCCTCTCATCTTTATCTCTCTTAATCTTATCCACTGTAAAGTGGATGCATCTCATAATGTTTATCTAGTTGTGTAGCGGATATCTCTTTATCTAGCAAGATAGCGGATGTGTCTCCCCTTTTCTTTATTCATTTTTGAGCTGATACCTTTAATTTCTCTGGCATTCTAGTTACTTGGCGATAGGTTGAAAATATGTTTGTCCTCATAGCTCTTTGGATATTTGTGACCAATTATGAGTTAAGGTTTTGTGGGTACACCTCTTGTAAACCCTCCCGAGACTATAACTCGGCCACTAGGGCCACCTAGGGGTTTAAAGGCTTGTTGCATACGCTAAGTGAATTAGGATTTTATTTTGTAAATTAGATTTGCTCGAGGACTAGCAAATAATAAGTTTGGGGGTATTTGATAGACGCATTTATGTGTCTAATCAGTCTCAATTTTATATATTGTTAGTGCTCAATTTTGTATTTATTATGGTTTTTTATGTCTTTGTAGGTATTTTTCAGAAAAGAAACATTTTTGGAGAAATCGGTTCGAAAAATCACTAAAGGCACCCAACTTTGGATAAGGGGAACCCTAATTAATAAAGGGTATCCCATTACCACTCCAAGACCCGACATCTGTATTCCATCTTCAACCTTTTCAAATTCTGTAATTTGGCGGGAAAATTTATTATTGAACTGGCACAATTAGGGTTAGCAACTCGGAGGCCTTTTACAGAGAGAGATTCAATCGATGGAATTCATGGGGAAGCTTTGATTCGTCAAGACAGGGATGATGTGACCTTCAGAATTAGTTAACTTTGGCTGGATAATCAAAATCAAATTATTGCAGTCATCGGAAAAGTCAGGGTTCAAGTTTTGGAGTTGTTAGAGGGAGACTCGATCGCTCAGATTAATTGGGTTTGTTCTTAATGTCTAATCAGGGTTGGTGATAGCCTTTGATTCGACCAAAATTGGCTAGAATCGTGAATTTGAAGAAAATGGTATTCTCGGGTTTAATATTCTCCGGGAAATTCTATTCGGACCTGTGAATAATTTGGGTGAGACTCAAGCGTGGATTTGGAGTAGTACCAGCCTGTTTTGATAAATCAGGGTTGGTAAGTGACTTGGATTCGAGTAATGAGGAATGCACGTGGATTGAAACAAAACAGGGAAGTTCTCAGCAAAACAGAGTTTGGAGTATGCTCGGGAAGGATTGGGGTGTGTTCAGAGCATGTTTAGAACACTATGAGACGTGTACACGAACATAAGACGTGTGAAAGAGATAAAATGGGAAGAAAATCCCGTGACATGGTAGGAAAAGAAAAAAATATCTCGGGAAATATTCTCTCTTTACTGTGAACATTATCAGCAGTTAACACGAAAGATTTGAGACCCGTCGAGTATATAAAGGGAGCTGGGTGAATAGAAGTGGGAGACGGGGAGTCTGGGGAAGAAATAGAGAGCTAGAATCGAGATAATTGAAGGTTGCAGGAAAATATTTTATGCTGCTGCAACCAAGAACACGAAGAACAAAGGTACACTGAAGTCAGTCGCAGAAGCCGCAGACTCGCAGTTTAACCACAAAATCCATATATCATTTATCATTCAGCTAAAGACCTTAGCGACTGCAGAACATTTGTAAGCAATTTTTGATTATTTGAATACAATGTTTAATCCAATTTTCTCCATTTTTCGATTCATGAGTAGCTAAGTTTTTTTCTAGGGTTGGGAGGAAGCTATTTTCTTGATGAGTTTATTTAAATAATTAATTTCTTTATCACATTTACTCCCCTTTTGTGCTAATAATTCCTTAAAAATTCTCTCTTCTTTGCATGCCTCATTTAAATTGTTTTGAATAGTTTTATACTATTTATTTTTTATAGGTGAAGGAGAATTAGGCCTAAGATTAATGACAGATTCATAAAAATAGAGCTTGTAATGTTTTATCCTCCAAGGCATGAGATTGAGTTCGAAACTGCCTTGAGTAATTTGGAGTATTGTGTAGAAGTTATAATTAGTGAATTTGCAACATCAAAATAGTGGAATCCCAACCCTGGTTCTCCATCTCTTTTACCAACAAAAATTTAATTAGTTGTTTTTATTTAGCACATTTTCTTTTATTTGTCTTGAACCAAACCTTTGAAAATAGTCCGAGAATCAAACCTTCTACTTACCACTTGTAAAAATTGCATCAAATGACACTTTTTCCCCTTATCCAAATTTCACCATCTACACTAGGAACTCCTCCAGCACCAGTCATGTTCCTAGGCTCACAATACATACTGATATGGACGCAAACGGTATACAAAGTGTATCCTGCGAGCATAGTATGACATGTAACAAAAATATGATCAAAATCAGTGATAACGTATAGAGGTTGTCATATGTTGAAATTAAAATGTTGTTTCAAGAGGCTATGGATACAAGTCAGAAGATGAACACCACACGAAAAAGTGGAAACAAGAGCTTCATATAATACCAAAACATGTCAAGCTATATTGTGAGGCCCACACTTTTGGCTCAGTAGTTTTCTATCAACCCTAGTAAGAGGAAGTTTAATGGTGTAGTTGTATAGTTGAGTTTTGGATGGTTTGATTTGGCAGTGGGGTCCATTCAACTTGCTGGGTACGGGTTGGAGTTTGGGTTCAACTTTCGCATATCAAATAAAATAAAAAACCAAAAGACTGTTAATAGGAATTGTATTTTAAAGTTGGCTTGGTTTAAAGCTCAATCTTGAAAACCATGCCTATCTAATTTTAATAGGGAAATTAATGTTAGAAGTCTAATATGGTCAATTTCGACTGAGATTTTGTCCAGAATCTCGGTTTTGGTCTATGGTCTAGACGAATCGCTGAATCTCGGCGAGACGAGATTTGACTGATAAACTCACCTTGACGACCTACACACCGTCAAGATTTCATCGAGACAATCGAATGAATCGAGATTCCACCGATGCGCGGCTGAGATCTCATCAAGACAAGTTTTACCTACGAAAATTTAATAATAAAAATCAAATCCAACCCTAAAAGAAACCCTAACTTTTGAGACCTGTAGAAGCGTCAAAGCACTTTCACCAACTAAAATTGAGGAGATCGAAGTAGGGGTTAAGGTACAACTTCATTGTTAATTGAATTTTAGGGGCTTTAGTTGAAGTTAGTTGGGGGTATCACTGATTTTATAGCAGTAGGGAATCGAATAAGGTGATTGATTTGATTAAGAAGTTCCATTGTAAATGTAATCTTTGTAGTTATCTTTTCAAACTTATAATTTAAAAAGATAACCAAAAATTAGGATCATGATGGACACTTTTTATGAAGATAAATGTTAGAAATTGTGCTTGATTTATGATGAAGATATTTTCTGAGATAAATATCGTGTAAGCAACTTCTTTCAGACCACAATCTCACATAATAGAACTTGACTTTCAATAACTTTTCAAGATAACCTTCTGACATGTAAAAGCTATACAATGATGATCCTTGCATCACCGTAATGGTTATGTTTGTTTGACTTTTAAAATATAATCCTTTGATTGGATTTGTTAAAATTTTTACATTTGGCTAATTAATGTATCATGGAAACATGATGCATGTAAATTGTTCCAATGATTTCCTTGAACCAGTATTGGTCTGGACTATTGATTATAACCGAACTATGGTGTTGGAGACAAAGACATCTTAATCACTCAGGGTGATTGGGCATTCTTTAGCAAAAAATTTCATGCAACCCAGTATTGTCTCAATATGGGGTGGTAAACCAAGGTACCCTTTATTCCTTGATTTGTGTAGTTTGCTTATTAGATTTAGATATTAATGTATAACTAAGACTATCTTGGTTTCACGCAAGTGTTTGTACTTTGAGTGAACAGTTTTAAGTTCTTTCAACTTGATTTAACCTTTTGGGCAGTGAGGTAGTGAACTACACATCACAAATCAACTTGATTTCAATCAAGCATCGTTAGATTTGTCCAACGAAATAGAAGGCGTACTCTTTTGATAAGTCAATTATGTTTGATGCAAAATATTTGTATCACTAACAATAATTATATTTATATTTTAAATTTACGAAGAAATAGATCTATGAGTGTCTTTTACTGATGTCAGAAGACAGCTAGCCTCCCAATTACTATCATTTGTTCTCATAGTGTTTTGTAGTTGCTTTATTCCTTAGTTTGGTGTTATTTTCTAATGACATGGCTTAATTTGTTATAGTGGTACAAGTTGTTTTAATAAAGTTGATACAAATTTTTCGAACATTTATCAAACTGAGAACCAAAATGTTGAAATCTGTTTATTAGTCAACATTTATGACTAACACGATTTATAAGAACAAACAAAACCTAAGTCCATGTTTGATATGGCTTATAAAAACCGTTTATGTTTTTAAAACGGAAAACAGAATGAAACACGTTTGCTAAACATGTTTCCTGAAAACTTTTCTCCATTGTTTTCAGGTTTTAAAAACGAAAAAAATGAAACCAACGTATTATCGTTTTCTTTGTTTTTTTTTTCCTTTCTTATTTCAAATGAAAGGTATGAGCTATGGTAAAAGAATTAGAGGTATGATATCTTCAAATCTCTATTGCATGGTTAATTTCTCTTTTCAAACATTCAATCTTCTATTCACTTCAATTTCAAAAATAAGATGTTGTTCCTTTGTTTTCATGTTATATAAGAGGATGAAACTGATAAGAGAATTAAACCCAGAATCGTTGCCTATACCATATTGCTCAGTTATTGTTGCGAATTAAGTCAAATTGATTATGAGTTTTATTTGTTTTGTGAGATTTTTAAGAGACATTATGATTATGATTATAATATTATAACATTCACTTTTCTGACCAAATAAATGGAAGATTTGTAATGCGCATGAACTGTTTGGTAAAATGGCTGAAAGGATATTAAAAATTAATATTTATAAAAAATTTCATCTTGCATTAGATCCACTAACTATATAGAATCTATAATTAGTTTTGAAGTATTTGATGGAGTTAGCAAGTATGAACTGTTGTTGGTTATAATTTATAACTAAGTTTTGTTCTTAGAAAATATATTTTCCAACACAGTTTTTAAAATTTCACACCAAAAACCATTTTCAAATCTAATGGAAAATAAAAACAAGAAAAACGATATGTTTTTAAAAAACAATATAAAATGATTTTCGAAAGTTGTTTTTGAAAATTATACCAAACATGCCTTAACTTTTACACACGTAACAAAAGAAGTAGAAATCTTATGAATACTATGAACATTTCCGGATAATTTTTTTGAATCATATTATTTACATGTGTTTTTTTTTACCCAAATGTATTAAAACTAACCGTTAGTTTTCCAAGTGAAACTCTATATGTTCTTATTTTTATGGGGTCCAATGTTATATTTACCCAAATGTACCAATCTTCATACACCATACCGGAAAAATTAAAAGTCGAGATGTTTAATTTGTTTTATTCTAAACAAAACCTAGCATACTATTTTCATATACCATAGGGGAAAATTAAAAATAATGATGTTTAATTTGTTTTATCCAAAAAGAAACCTACATGCTAGACAAACAAAAAGTCTATACAACACAAATCAAACGAAGAGGTTGAGCCTCGGCCATAGGCCGAGGTGATACCTAGTGATGTTATAACCGGAAGGACTGGATTGGTTGCGTTCCCTGTTATATAATTTATTTGCAGTTTGAATCTGGTGTTATAGTACATGGCTTTCATCAGCACAATGTTCCAAGATGTTATATTACACGAGTACCTGAAAGGAAGATATTCTCCGACAGAGTTTCTAGTATATTAGTCGAGGATTGATGTGTTAAACTAAAAAACAACCTAGAGGAAAACTGGTGTATAGATTTGACGCTTTCTTGGTTGTAATGCACATGGAAGGGGAATAACTGGCAAGAATACATACGGTTCACTTGTTATAACGAAAATTAAGAATCAAACTTGGAGCCATTTCCTCAAAAGTAAATAATGTGGGTGGTTTTATAAATAAAATCTAAAAGTCTACAGGAAAACCAAACATATCTATCACTCAACTATGTGTAATGTAGTAGATATCCTGCATAACTAGTGGAAGAGCAACAACATGAGCTAAAAATATCAAAGAAACACAAATAATATCGGTTTAGCAAATAGCTAGTCCTATCTTGGCAATCAAGTCCTTTAACGTTACCAAAATTATTCCAAGATGTGGTTGTCCTAGAGCAGGTTGATGCGTGCAGGCGTCAAAGCTTTTGGAGTCCGCTGAATGTATATAACCTTGTTTCTCTTCCAGCTCCTCCGCGAAGGGCCACCTTTTAATTGAGTAATCCCCGTGTATCAATCTTAAATATTCCTTCAAGTCTGCTTCAATATTTTCTTTTGTTTTCTCATCATAACTTGTCCACTTTTTTAACTTGGTGACACCCGTCCATTCATCATCCTCTTGCAAAAGCGATATGAGTTTCATTCCATTCTTCGCATAAAATTCATCTTTTTCTTTCAACTTTTCCTGATCAACGAATTGGTTCCACCCAGACATATCCATCATATACAAAATAAACGAGAAGTTTAATTGAGATTCCAAACGCACACAAAAAGATTGTTATAGCTAAGATATAATTAACACAACTAACAATGAGACAACTATTTATAGACCCATATCTTTACGGTATAAGTAAGTAGGAAACATAAACCGACTGCGATGGGATATAGAATCCCTCTCTGTTATGCTTCGGTATGGAAATCACCTCAAAATAAGAATTTAGGTCCATAATTACCTATTGTTTAATATCTCTAGTGTATGAGGATGAGAGGATTAGAACTAGTGACAAAAATTTGTTGGGTCAATTCAGGTTACTAGGTGTAGTTACCTAAAATCTAGATTTGTTGGATCTATCCCTACTGGTAACTTTAAAATCATTTTCCGATAAGTCTTGATATCGATCTGAGATTTTGCAAGATTTTGTTGAGTCCCCAAGAGCTCTCCTTGGTCCTTACCCAATGTTTCAAGGATTAAAAATAGATTTTCATGGAAATAGGTCACTGAGGCGTTTTCCATGATAGAGAAATCTAGGTCATCCATGATGCACTAGCCTATATACTAGGGTCAAATATTCATCTCAGAGACAAAAGTGATGGTAGAGATAAACCTCTCGAGCGTGTCAGAGGTGGATTTACAGATATTGAATCAATGAGACGTTTTTTGTGGTGGATTTATAGAGATTGAATCAAGGAGAAGTTTTTGTGTTCGGATTGATGAAATCGGATTCATTCCTAATAGTGACCATGATTAAAATCTGTAACTGAGTGGACAACCTCCCATTGTGTTCGCCAAAATGTAGTTACCTAAAATCTGAGAGAGGTTAGAAGTGGGATTCTAGGGTTTATAAAAGTGAGTTAGGGAGGTTGAACACGAACAGTCTCTGCCTAAACCACGCACAGTAGCCGTTCAAAGGCTGTTTCAATCACAGGAGAAGAGGTTAGGGCTGGTTTTAGGGAGGGAAGCAGATGAAGAGAGATCATAGAATTCTTAGGGTTTGAAAAAGAATTGCTCTGAGAGTTTATGAGAAAGTTCAGTGTTAGCTTGGAAAAATAGATGAACTATCTATAGTCGATTTCTCTAATCTCAGGTAGGTGAAGATAATAATTGCTTGCCGTGCCATGCAGAGCAATTCTACCGTCTCTTCAGTAATAGATAGAGATAAACTAGGTTGAGTTTATCTCACTATTCCACCACATTTACTCTCTTCTGCAGTGAGTAATAGGCCGGGTATTTCTTACACATTACGTAGATCGCCAAACCAAAACCCTAATTGATATCCCCCATTTGTGTGAAGCTGAGTCAGCCTTTGTGATGAGGTGTTGAGAGAGAAATATTCTCTTTAGCCGAGTTGGCCAAGATATAGAGATATTCTCTGATTTGTGAGAATGACTAGGATGAGTCACGTGAAAAGTCATGGAATACCTGAGAAATCGTGTGCAAAGTGTGAGAGGAGCTGAGGTTGAGCTCCCTCTCTCCATGGCCGGTCATATATGTCATGTGGAGACCGTATTATTGCTTGTGGATGCTTTTGATGAGCATGCGGAGCCCAAGAGAGCTTATCCACGTTTTTGGATAGACATGTATAGTTCAGGCTCAATTTACTAGTCGTGAGTGTGTTTGAGAGGATGAGAAGTAGGCTTGAGCCCTGGGTAAGGCGTGTGCCTATCGTGGGGAATATTCTACCTTGTCTGAGATTTCCCGAGAGATTTGAATCTCACTGAGATTTTGCGGAGAAATATGAATCTCTCCGAGATTTTGAAAAGAGATGGGAATCTCTTCGGGATTTTGAGGAGAGATGTGAATCTCTCCGAGATTTTGCAGAGTGATGCAAATCGCTCCGGGTTTTTGCAAAGAGATATGATCTCTCAGAGATTTTGTGGAGAGATGTGAATCTCTCCGAGATTTTGCGGAGAGATGTGAATCTCTCCAGGATTTTAAGAAGAGTTGTGAATCTCTCTGAGATTTTAAGGATTTTGCGGAGAGATGTGGATCTCTCTGGGATTTTGCGGAGAGATGGAAATTTCTCCGGGATTTTGAGGAGAGATGTGAATCTCTCCAAGATTTTGCAGAAGGATCCAAATCTCTATGAAGATTTTATTGACGGATCCAAATCTCTCTGTGGTTAGCTAGGATTCGTTCTGGAGAGAGAGAAAGGATTTTGTGCGCCCGATTAATGTCTCTGCGAGACTTTAGCTCATTTGTTTTTGACCAGCGTATCTTGCAGAGATGTGTTAGGAATAAATTGTGTCTATATGAGGGGGCCGACAAGACCAGTGTATCTCGAAAGGATGTTATAGGAGTCTGTCGAAAGGGCCCGGAGGCAGAATAACCAGTGTATCTCGCGGGGATGTACTAGAAATTATTCAGAAGCCTCGGTAAGTCGAGTCAGAGCCTAGAGTAGACATGACCAGTGTATCTCGCGATGATGTACTAAGAATCAGTCATTGGTATCAAATAAGGTGAGTCGTGCTTACAGGAAACATGTATGTCTCCGCTCTGGGTCATTAGTCCGCCTGGGACGTTTTTACGCATTTACAGAGCCTACACCCGCAATATCTCGTCGAGGATGTATATTAGGGATCATGGCATCACAATCAGCTGCGTCTCGCGAACACATGCTAAAATTGTGGTTGTTCTGGTTCATAAGTCTGCCGGGGACATTTTACGATCTACAAAACCTACGTGACCAGCAGTATCTCGTCGAGGATGTGCGCTAGGAGTCACGGCATTACGACCAGCAGTGTCTCACGAAGACGTATATTAGAAATTGTGGCTATGAGTGCCTTGAGAACCAAGGGCTTAATCTCTCGCGTGAGAGTTGAATTTTTTCTATGGTCTTGAGATGACACATTTTCCCCTTATCCAAATTTCACCATCTACACTAGGTACTCCTCCAGCACCCGTCATGTTCCTAGGCTCACAATACATATTGATATGGATCCAAACGGTATACAAAGTATATCCCGCGAGCATAATATGACATGTAACAAAAATATGATCAAAATCACGAATAAGGTATAGAGGTTGTCAGATGTTGAAATGAAAATGTGTTTCAAGAGGCTATGGATACAAGTCAGAAGATGAACACCACACGAAAAAGTGGAAACAGGAGCTTCCCATAATACCAAAACATGTCAAGCAATATTGTCGGGCCCACACTTTTAGCTCAGTAGTTTTCTACCAACTCTAGTAAGAGGAAGTTTGGGTTCAATCCCTATCATAAAGGTTTGTAATGGTATAGTTGTATAGTTGAGTTTTGGCGGGTTTGATTTGGTAGTGGGGTCAATCCAACTTGTTGGGTACGTGTTGGAGTTTGAGTCTAACTTTCGCATTTCAAAAAAGTAAAAAACAAAAAGATTGTTAATAAGAAGTGTATTTAATTTAAAGTGGGCTTGGTTTAAAGCTCAATCTTAAAAACTGCGCCTATGTAATTTTAAGGAAATTAATGTTAGAAGTCTAATATGGTAAATTTTGACCGAAATCTTGCCCAGAATCTCGGTTTCGGTCCATGGTTGAGACAAATCGCTAAATCTCGGCGAGAGGAGATTTGACTGATAAACTCGCCTGGACGACCTATACACCGTCAAGATTTCGTCGAGACAACCGAGATTCCACCGATGTGCGTCTGAGATCTCGTCGAGACAAGTTTTACTTATGAAAACTTAATAATAAAAATCAAATCCAACACTTTCTTAAAAAATTGTTTTTCTCTTTCTTTTTTATTATATTTATACAAGTTTAACTCACGTAAAATTTACGAAATGCTCGACATACATATTACGGGCATAAAATTTAAAAATAAAAACTCCAAGATTTTATCAAGAATCTTCCCGAAATAATATTGTCTCAGTTTTTGAGAAACGGACAGAGATTGACTACATTGGTCAGAACGGGAAGTTTTTATTGTCGGGCGAAATTTAAAAGTTCACCCCCACACCATACTGTCAAGCGCCCGACCAAATTTGGTATAGCAATTTGGGTTGGGCTTTTGGCAGTTATAGCAACCCTCGCGGCCTTCTGAACAAAGTATGGCAGGGATTGTTAACAAAGTGTTGTGTGTTGACGGTACTATTAGACGGAACAAAAGTGAAAAGTCACCCACCAAAAAGAAAAAAAATGGAACAAAAAACTGGGAAGTCTACCGATAGATCTGTAAAAACAGAGATCTACACAGGGCTATGGTTAAAAAATCTTCTATTGCTGAAAGCTGGTAGAATTTATTTCTTTGGGTATAAGCCTACTGCCTACCCCCTCTTAATTAGAATTATAGAACTTGAGAATAACAAAGTCACAAACTGGACCAAATTTCAACAACTATGGTGGTTTTATTGAAGAATTCCTATGCAAAAACGAAACACATTTTTTCACAACTCCATATAAATCAATCCTCTTTTTAAAATCCAAACTAAAAGAGAGGAAATCAAAAGAAAAAGAAAGAAAGAAAGAAAATTTGTTCCTACTGTTTCTAGTCTTCTAGATATATCTAATACTAACAATTACAAAGATCAATCTGCAGTGCCACTGCTATTTCCTCTCCGATTTGCAGTTGTGTTCTTCAATATCTGCAAGGAAACCGAAAGAAAACTTTGTATCAAGAAACAGACTCTGAGATTCAAATATGCACTTCAGTTGGTTTTAATGCTACGCTCATGACAAAATGGCAGTAGAGTCGTACTCTTCATATTTTCCTAACCAATTTAGTGACCTCTGACTCCAAGACTACCATGACTCAAACTCATGTCAAATGACCAAATAAACAAACAGATTAATCATATCGAAGCCTCCTAATGGACTGAGAACAATACAACGAAGAAAAAAAAAGTCGAGGGAGGGTCACGCTTATAAGCAGATACATTTAAAAAAAAAATGATATGCTTCAACATTCCATAACCACCCTCATCTTGTTAGAAAGCATAAAAGGGGGCAAAAAACAGAAGAATAAGACACAAAGTTTGGTATCCCTTTATAAAGAATACAACACAACATGGCTTGAGTATGGTGTGGATGGAGATGGGTACTATCCTAGTTATTGTCAGAAAGATCTTTTCATCCTCTTTTGTAAAAGAAAAAAGTATTCATAAAACACCAAAACTTATCTAATATAGGTACACAAGGCTAAATCGGATGCCTTTCACATTTCAACAGTAAGTTTATACCAAAGAACATTTCAACATGCCAATCAACAGTACCTCCCATTGTGTGAGTTTCATCACCTACCAATAATTCATGTATCTTTTCATTTGTTTATATATTTGAAAACAATTAGCGTGAATACTCAGACTTACTGAATCAGCCGCTGGCTAAGATAATCTCACCTAACCCACAATTCATGTAGTTCATACTAAAAATAAGACTCAGACTGTCAGCCCCTGGCCAACTGAGCTAATCCCAGTTAACCCACAATTCATGTACTACATGCTAAAATAAAACTCAGACTGCCACCCCCGGCCAACTGAGCTAATACCAATTGACCCATACTTAATGTACTTCAAACTAAAATGCCTGTTCATGATGAGATATTCAGGGCAAGGCAATAATCAACTGGTAACATGTCATGTTTGAACCTTGAAAGTAGAGAAACATCCAACAAAATTACCCGCCTAATTTATATGACAATGAAAATTGGGTATAACGAGAAACTGAATACATACATGTCTAAGCATCTGACTCATAATTCATGTACTTCATACAAAAATAAGACTCGGACTGTCAAGCCCCGCCAACTAAGCTATTCGTTCATTACTTTGATCACACACAAGTTTTAAGTTAACCACCCACTTGCTATCCCACCAAAAGATACCAACAAGAAAAAACTTTTACCAGAATGTTTCGCAGTATACAGTCAGTGTGCTCAAACTCAAAATTAAACTAACAAAGCGCCAAAATGTTGTGGAAGATAAATAACTAAAGCGGAATAGTAGTCGCAGATAAAAAAATATACCAACTGAAATTATAATAAAATGGATAACATGTGATATGTATTTACCTCAATTGTTGTCACTCGGGATAGTTCACGATCTCATCTGTAATCGGTTTCTCCAGATAAGTACCAGAACCAAGTGAGACTATGGTCTCCACATAAATCTGTCGACTATTGTCCATAGCAATATCACGTACCACCACCGATGTAACTCTTTCAGTTTTTGGTTCATATAAAAATATTTGCTTGCCAGTATCTACTAGAATTTCACCATCGTTAAAGCACCACAGCGGCTTCCAAAATGGAATTTCTTGCAAGGGAAAGGGCAGTGGCAGTTGGGTTGTGGTATATTTTCTGCTCCAAGATTCTCTTACTCCATACTCCTGCATCACCCACACATCAATTTTAACTGATCTCCAAATACAAGTTATACCAATGCAGTCTCCCCACACTCCCACATTCTTATAAACTTCTCCGGAGTAATCTGTAGGTGGCGCAATATTTTCAGGTAACGGCATATTCACCACTATCTCATTGCTAATATCAAAAGAGAAGATAACTTCGGATGAGTTTCCATGAGTGCCGATACTTGCCAACCAATGAAGACGTCCATTGAAAAACACACCACCATATCCTTTACCACCGCGAAATGAGAATTTACCCATACCCTGAATATACTCCATGTATCTGATTTCACTGTATAAACATCAATTTTGTAGCAACAATCTCCTTCATAATTTGATATCATCACTAGTTTGTAATCATCAATGCTGATATCATAACCAAATCCATAGGCAACAACGGCTTTACACTTTTCAGGCTTTTTGAATTCCTTAAATTCTCTTGTCAATGGGTTCAGAACACAAAATTTAGTCTCCGAAAAAAATTCCTTTAGATAATTAGCTCTATCAATACTAAGCAAATAAATTCTTAAGCAAATCAAGCCATTACATGAACCCAAAAATTCAAGAACATAAATTCTGGTAGATTGAAATGGGTAATTTATCACAACAGCTCCATCTGATGAAGAAATTGAAGGATAACCTATAGGTATAGAGTAAATCAGAGGGCGCTTAACTCTCGAGGATTGACTAAACAAGAGTTTAAGGTTGCTGTTCTTGCTCAGAATACTTCGATTAACATGATTTTTGATGAAATTAGGTTTAGAAAGTAGATTATAGAAAAATTTGCACACACACCTTGACACCAGGATGGATTTTGCTGGTAGTTTCAGAAAGATCTCGTCATGAACTCAGGAAGATTTAACAACACAGATGCTGATTCTTCTCTTTGATGAATGTTCATTTCTGCTGCTGCAAGATGAAAAGGGAGTAAACAGGGTTCTGGACGATACGATACGGAGGGGGTGTTTAACATTCGGTGTAAGTGTTATGGTACGTTGCGAGACATTATATATACAGTACTCTAGGAATAAAACAATATCAAACCGTACACGTCATCCTTTCATCATATTACAGTTGCCAGAAAGTAATGAACATCTGGCAAGGTGGGTATTCAGTTTTGTTTCCGTTGGGCATCCTTTGGGATGATGTGCTCATTCGTTCCCACTTTAATTTCAGTTTCCAGAAGAGATGGCGTGCATGAAGACATTTGTTTTCATAGCTTAAAGCTATATCGAATTAAAGATTTTGTGTATCTTTTATATGTGTAGTTTTGCTTAAAATGTAAAACAACATACATTTTATCTATATCACTTGAGAGATTTTCATTTATAAATATTAGAGTCTTTGGGTTTAGCAGTTTGGGTTGCGTTATTATGTAATTGTGAATCTTAAAATCGATAATTCAGATTTTGATGCTTCAAGTTTAGTTTGTAATCCTATTAGCTAGGGAGGTGATTAGGTTGGGGCGTCACACCAAGTCTACAGGAAAACCAAACATATCTATCTCACTCAACTATCTGATTACCACTAGCATACCTATTGTTTAATATCTCTGGTGTACGAGGATGAGAGGATTAGAACTAGTGACAACAATTTGTTGGGTCAATTCAGGCTACTTGGAACTCTATCACCCATCATATTCCTAGGCTCACAATACATAATGATATGGGTGCAAACAGTATACAATGTATATCCTCCGAGCACAATATAACATGTAACAAAAAAATGATCAAAATCATAAGATAACATATAGAGGTTTCAGATGTTGAAATTAAAATGTTGTTTCAAGAGGCTATGGATACAAGTCAGAAGATGAACACCACACGAAGAAAGTGGAAACAAGAACTTCCCATTAGTACCAATACATGTCAAGCTATATTGTGGGGCCCACACTTTTAGCTCAGTAGTTTTCTATCAACTCCAGTAAGAAGAAGTCAGGGTTCAATCCCTATCGTAAGGTTTGTAATAGTGTAGTTGTATAGTTGTATAGTTGAGTTTTGGCGGGTTTGATTTGACAGTGGGATCAATCTGACTTGCTGGGTGCGGGTTGGAGTTTGGGTACAACTTTCGCATATCAAAAATATAAAAAACAAAAAAAATTGTTAATAAGAACTGTATTTTAAAGTTGGCTTGGTTTAAAGCTCAATCTTATAAAATGTACCTATGTAATTTTAATAGGAAATTAATGTTAGAAGTCTAATATGGTCAATTTCGATTGAGATTTTGCCAGAATCTCGGTTTCGGTCTATGGTCGAGACGAACCGCTGAATCTCGGCAAGACGAGATTTTACTGATAAACTCGCCTTGACGACCTACACACCGTCGAGACAATCGAGATTCCACCAATGCGCATCTGTGATCTCGTCGAGACAAGTTTTACCTACAAAAATTTAGTAATAAAAATCAAATCCAATCCTAAAAACTTTGTTTTTTTCTCACTTTAAGTTTTTTTTTTTTTTAAATTATATTTAGAGAAAATGGGTCATTTGTCTAGAAAAATTTAAAACACGGTTCAAATGGACGAGTAAAAAAAAGTACGGATGAAATAGCCAAAAAAAATAGCAAGGATGAAACTGGATTCATCCTGACTTATACTTAAAAAAATAGCAAGGATGAAACTGGATGCATCCTGTGTAAAATAAAAATAAAAAAAAATATTTGAAAATGGACAGGATGAAACTGGTTTACATCCCGCCTATTTTTAAATTTTTGTCCATTTAAACAGTATCTTTTTAATTTTTGGCTATTTAAACAGTATCAAAACCTAAGTGTCTTTTTTCACCCAGGAATTGTTGAATTTGGTCTTTTTGACCAATTTTGTGTTATATCTATACAAGTTCAGTAAACCCGTGCAATTGCGCGGGCTGGTTTATTGACAATTCACCCAATCGTCGCCTTCTCTTGACCTCTCTAGTCTCTTGACCTCTCTAGCTTACACTTACACTTAGTAGTAGCTTCTTGTGAATAATTTTTCCTAATCGAAATCGAAATACTGTTTCGCTCTTGTTACGGTTGTGTCACAAATAGTGGATTTATGATCAAATATCTGGTAGCCACACTAAGATGACTGACGTGAATCAAACTTAACCAGATAGTCATGACTAGACGAACAGATTCCATTAACCAAAACCAACCAAATATGTTATTATGGATTGTTTCATATAATTTGTGTGAATCAACTTTTAAGTATTTCTTCACCAATGCCTTGAACCCTTGGAAGCAACAATATGAAAATTCCGTGTGCTTACTGATTCTACTTGGTGAAGTCTCAAATATGCCTCGCCCTTGTTATTCTTGTGTAACAAAAATTAAATCAAGTTCCCTTATTCTTCATCAAGTGCTAACATATTCATCAAAAGTTGTGAACATCTAAAAAAAAGTGATCGAACAATTTAAAAGGTAAACCAAACAACTAAAACAGCACTATATGTATCCACTCCACTCCACTCCAAACCATTTTATTCTTTTTCCTATGCGGTCGCTATAACAATACTTGTATCCAATGTTACACCACTATCATTCACATTGTTTCTGAATTAGTTCAAAGAGGAGATTAGATTTACTTCATGTACAACCTGGTTATGTAATGACCAACACCAATTACACCATACAGGACATTTACACTTAAACTGCAAAAGAAATTTCTAATTTGTACCGAAGTGTCAAACCTACAAACTACTTAATTACAATTTAAAGATTCTATTATGTGTTGTCTTTTGACGGATTCAATTGACTACATCGACTTTCAAATTCAGAGATATCTAAGATAATTAAAGCATCCAAATAGTTCTTTAACAGTATGAAGATAAAAATCACTTTAAACAAAATGACTTCTTTATTAATTTTTTTGGTCCAAGAAAATACCTATGAAGGAGTATTAGTTGAAGCAACAGCGATGGTCTTTCCAAAAGTATTAGTAACATCATCTGAACACATGGGTATTTCTTCAGCAAGTGCTCGCTAAGATTTAGCATCCATTACAGGAGCTTCAATGCCTTGTTTATCGGAAAACTTGCACCGTTCCTTCTTCGTTGTAATTTTATAATGCTTGACCTGGAAAAATTTCAAAAGAAAGAATAAATCAAAACTATAAGATTTCAACATCATTTAATAGCGCTATAAAATGCGTACAACTTTTACATGGTCGAACTATAATTACAACATCATCCAAACCTATGCCCCCAACAAAAACTCCAGTGAGTCGGTGACCTATATATGCAATTATGCAAACAATAAAGGTGAAACATGCAATGATAAATACTACTCGTGTAACAACAAAAAACATGTATCAACTTAACTAACCTACTATTCAGAGGGCTATAATATTCACCGGAAGCGCTTATAAACTAACAAAAATACATACCATGTGTTACTGTGATGTGAGGATGCTCAACATAGACCAACATTGATGGAGGAGACACCACAAAAATTGAATTCCGTCCGTTGTTAAATGGTAAAAGCTCATAATCCCCAGGCAAACAAAATACATACCCACCCAACGAAAAAACACACACGTCTTCATTAGTTTGAAACTCGTTTTCATCTTCATAGAGTTCTCACTTCTCACCTTTGTCTTCTCAATTGTAACCTTTTTTTTTTATTATGCTTCACATCTCTAATATGCACATGTGGCTTAGTTTAGTTAAAATTCAAAAATTCAAAAATTCAAAAATTCAAAAATTCAAAAATTCAATTTTTGATTCGAAATGTAAAATTTAAGAGAACTTTCCAACAAACTACACGATCTCTTGGAAATATATATGAGTACTTCCATTAATTTCTTAATACACATTTTTAGGAACTCTTGATCGCTGTAGCAAAGATTACCCAACAACCTAACATTCGTTCATTTTTGGCAAGTACTTTCTCATTATTTTGGCACATTTTTGCGTCTCCAACACTCCAAATTTTGATTTGTTATTTTATAAAGTCTGAAATGTAACTTCAAATGCCATTAACAACCTAGCGTGTTTAGGGGCCACTCAAAAGGATTTAGGGGCCAACAATAAAACAAAATAGGGTCACCCAAACCTACATTGAGTTCACCCCTTATCCTTTTTTTTTCGTAATCGCAAAATTTCCCTTTAATAATCAGAAATTAAACATGAATTCGGTAGTTAGTGTATATTTAGTTATTGTTAGCACTTTTTTTTTTTTTTCGAATTTTGGTTCTACCATAATCGGTAGATAAAAATCTATTTTATCTACCGATTATGGATGATGTTCTTAAGAAAGGATGAACATTAACCAGAATCGGTAGATAACAATCATTGTTATCTACCGATTATTCTTGATTCAAAAATTTCAATTTTTCTGTACTAAAAACTAAACACAGTCTGTAGATAATGAACACAATTTACTACCGATTATGGTAGTACCAAAATTCGAAAATTGAAGAATTTTATTCAAAAACTCATTTTGGGGCCAGTATATAATCGGAAGTTTAATTAACTTAGAGTACTACCGAATATGGTAATTCTCATTTTAAAATGCCACTATATAATCGGAAGTTAAGTTCACTTACCTTACTTCCGATTGTTATAATTCCAAAATTCGAAAAATTAAGGTTTTTTTTCAAAAACTCATTTCGGGGCCAGTATACATTCGAAAGTTAAATTTATTACCGATTATGGTAGTACCAAAATTCGAAAATTAAATATATTCGGTAGTATTCTAAGTTAATTAAACTTCCGATTATATATTGGCCCCAAAATGAGTTTTTGAAAAAAAACCTTAATTTTTTAAATTTTGGAATTATAACAATCGGAAGTAAGGTAAGTGAACTTAACTTCCGATTATATAATGGAACTTTGAAATGAGAATTACCATATTTGGTAGTATTTTAAGTTAATTAAACTTCCGATTATATACTGGCCCCAAAACAGTTTTGAAAAAAATTCTTCAATTTTAGAATTTTTGTACTACCATATGTCCAGAGTAATTGTGTTCTTTTATCTACCGATTGTGTTTAATTTTAGAAAAATTGAATTTTTGGTTCTACCATAATCGGTAGATAAAATCTATTTTACTCACAGATTATGGATGATATTCTTAAGTAATGATGAACATTAACCAGAATCGGTAGATAACAATCATTTTATCTACCGATTCTGGTTAGTGTTCATCATTTCTTAAGAACATCATCCATAATCGGTAGGTAAAATAGATTTTTATCTACCGATAATGGTAGAACCAAAATTCGGAAAAAAAAAAAAAAAAAAAACTTTGCTAACAATAACTAAATGTACACTAACTACCGAATTCATGTTTAATTTCCGATTATTGAAGGGCAATTTTGCCATTACGAAAAATAAAATAAGGGATGAACTCAATTTAGGTTTGGGTGACCCTATTTTGTTTTATTGTTGGCCCCTAATTCTTTTTGAGTGGCCCCTAAATATGCCAGGATTAACAACCTACAAAAACAACACCTTTCTGTAAAACAGTTCTTTTAGAAATCCACTTTCCTAACTCACAAAATAATGGACGTTGTCAACCATTTTGCATACAAAATAGGATTCATAACTCGAAGCCAGAATAGGAAATTAAGCATCCATATCATTCCTGAATTTTATCAAAACATATGATGTGCAAGTGCAACAATAAAAAAGTGAGAGTGGAAAAAATGGTAGTAGTTTAAAATCAAAACAACAGGTCAACATAAACAAAAGATGGTAATGATTTTAAAATCAATCACATACCTTTAATGCTATGTGATTGATATTATTCTCTCGTTTGTTATTGATGAAACCACGACCAATATAGAAACTTCAATAACACCAAATTCAGGATCATCTAGGAGAAAAAAAAAAGAGAGAGGGGCTTTCAGTTTTCTGGAGCCGATAATTGAAGAACAGTGGCAGTATATAGAACATAACTTTAAATAGTTTACAATGGGACGCGTCCGTGTCAATTAAACTTTTTGCAACCTTTTAGTGACTTTTCTTTTCGAAACACGACTCTTTATTTTCAATGAATTTGTAACCTTTTAGGTGACTTTTCTTTTCAAAACACGACTCTTTCTTTTCAATGCATGGCATGTGGCGCTCTAATCTCGAACCCCATTATTGAAGTACAATGTCTCAATTGTTTCTTTGGTCTGGTATCTCAATAACGACCTATGTGTGCGATAATCTTACGTGTGTTAAATAGTACCACATCGCCTAGGGCATCCTAGGTCTCGCGCTTAATAAGCCTTGGGCAATCCTAACCTTGCAAGCCGGTTTTCGAGGTTAGTTAGGCCCGGGGATTCCTAACAACGTGATCATTCGAACAAATCAGAGTGCAAGCCCAGACTCGGAGAATATATATTTGCAGTTTCAAACAGTCATGTCTTTTTATTAGAGGCGTACGTGTTGGCCAGAAAGTGTCCATCTCTTTCCAAAAAACACACTGTTGGTCATTAAAAGAAGTTCAAGTGTACATTCCGTTTAAACGGATGTATCGCTCACAAACGATTTTTAAACCGTTGCATCACGGGGATTTCTTGGTTATATTCTTTTATGAAACTTCCGTTTCCAAAGGGTGTTTCATATATTGGCGACTTTTCGTTTAAAAATGCATCCTTCTTTTAACATGACATGATCAACGATTGGGTGTGATCATGACTTGGATGTGTCTATTCAATATGAGTGATGACATGGATGTATAAGATGACGTGGCTTCATACTTTTACCGAAAAAATGAGAGAATATTGAGCCGCCACATCAGCCTCAACATCCTCCTTCATATAAAGAAGTATTGATAAGCTTAACTCACTTAAAGTGTCAGAAATACTCAACATACATATTACGGGCATAAAATTTTAAAATAAAAACTCCAAAATTTCACCAAAAACCATCCCGAAATAATGTGGTCAGAACAGGAAGTTTAAATTACTATCCATTGAAATTTATTGTCAGGCGAACTATCAAAGTGAGTCTGGCTTACAGGCGGAGTTTTAGAGTTCACCTCCACACCGTACTGTCAAGCGCCCGACCAAATTTGATATGGGAAAAAAACGGTTCAGTCCAAAACCGCACATAATAATACGCTTTAGTCCAGACCTAGTTGACTAGGTACACTTTAATCCACAAATTGTATAAAGACGCTGCTACCCTTCGCACGCTTATAATAAAGCACACGCAATGAATTGAATCGGTTTTGTAATCGACACAATGAAGCGTGGTTGCGACACGTTAGCCTTAAATTAAAAACTTATTAAAACTGCGGCAGAACGGACAAATTCACTAATCGCACCATTTTGCTTTATCGAAACTTGAGAAGAAAAAAATCAAAAAAAAATTCGAGAAAAACTTTTGCAGACACCTAGAAAATTTACGAGACTAAAACCCTAAAACACATAGATGGTTGAAGTATCGGTAAAATCATGGTGAAAGGAAATAAGGTAGTTTCAAAGAAGAATGCACCAACAATTGAGGATGGAACATCATCCGAAGAAGAAAATCAATCGATTGCGGTAAAGAAGAAAATCGTAAATCAACATCACCAACGACGAGATCAAAGTCGGCATCAAAGATTCATCCCCAACTCCATCGGTTACGGAGAAAAAAATTCGAAAATCAACGGGACCAAAAGACTAGATCTAAGAGAGGATTAGGAGATTCAACATCAATTTGATGCAGAAACTTCAAAACTACAAAGCCTACATCACCAGTTAAGAAGAAATTAAAGACTACAAAGCCTTCAACATCAATTTCAAAGTACCCGAAACTTCAAAACATCACCACGACTAAGAACAAATCAAAGTCTTCAAAGCCTTCAACATCCTGTTCAAAGAAAAAGAGGTAACAATTCAAGTCCATTAATGTCGGTTTTGAGCAATTTTTGTGTTATTTGTTTTTGGTGTGTACAGATTCATACACTGCGCATGGTGTTGCGGTGATTCACAATCCATTAATGTCAGTTTTTGAGCAATTTTTGTGTTATTTGTTGCTGGTGTGTACATACTAGTACACCAACATGGTGTTGCAGTGATTCACAATCCATTAATGTCAGTTTTTGAGCAATTTTTGTGTTATTTGTTGCTGGTGTGTACATACTAGTACACCAGCATGGTGTTCTGATGATTCACAATCCATTAATGTCTCTTTTTTGAGCAATTTTTGTGTTATTTGTTGCTGGGTGTGTATAGATTTGTAAACCAAACATGTCATGTTATGTGAGTTTGTGAGTGGTTTTATGGTTAATGGCATGTTATATGTGTTATGGAGTTGTTTATTTCGGTTGTGTGTACAAATCTGCTACAAGCATTGTATTGCAGGTGATTCAAGGCATGTTGTGATTGTTTTAAAAGATTTTTTCGTAGGAGTGTACGGGTTTTACACCATCATGGTGTTATAGTGATATATGGCCTGTTGTATGGGAATTATTGTTGCTCTTGTTATATTTATGTACCGGTGTCTTGGTTTGTACACCAGAATTTTGTATGAGTATCGGGAAGTATGTATGTTTTGTATCAATTTTTGTGAGAATTGTTGTGTGTGTGTAAATACTTTTGGTACACCAAAGATGTTGTTGCAGTGCTTCGTGTCGATCCTGCTGCTTTGTAGCAATTTTTATGATATTTCTTAATGTGGTGTAAATGATGGTACACCAAAGCATGTTGTATGCTCATATACATGCCGGTGTCTTGGTTTGTACACCAGCATTTTGCGTATGCTCTGTCATTTTCTCACTATCAGAATAAAGGTGTACTTGTTTGTACACCAAGCATTTTTGTATGAGTATCATGTGCTATGCTTTCGTTTCTTATTCTCATTCGTCAATTTTCGTAGATACAAACAAATCATATAGAGCGGTTTTAATGCAATCAGTGAGTTTGTGAACAAGCACTTTGAAAAGGATGGAGAAGTACGTAAAAAGAATCGTGACAAAGTCTGGTTCACAGAATTTCAGTTAGAGAAGCAAAAAGAGAGCCCTTTCTGGCCTGTAGTAGATGCATTTATTAACAAGAAAGCTGAAAAGGAGGAGGAGGAAAACTCGAAAAGAAAAGGAGAAGAAAGAGAGATGATGTTTGGTTCAAGAGTCCGGAATCAATCTTGAAGATTGTGCAAAATTTCCGCCATGATCATTCGTAAAGAAATGTCTTTATGTTCAATCTTGCGAGGAGAAAACTTTGTGGAAGTAGAGACTATGCGGAAGATTTGTTCTTCATTTTGAATTAGAAATGGTGGGATCAGAACCTGATGAAGGAGAATGTGCCAAAACTAGAATTTGAGCAAACATACGGTCCACTAATAAACCGAATAAATCCAAGCAGAAATCTAAGTTGGGGAAACTTGATGTGGAGAGTGAAATCTTGCGTATAATGAAGCTAAAATCAAAGTTGGATAAGGAGATTGAGAGAAATGCTGAGACTTGGTAGTGTTGTTTGCGATGTATCAGGCATCATTTGTTTTTTACCAACAAATGGAAGCGGGATTACGAAGAGCAAATTTCTCCCTACTTTGAATCATTTGAAAGAATGAAGAAAACCAAGCTGGCCAAAGTGCATATACATAAATATTTAATGGATAGCATAAGGAAAAATGTTGGTGATCCACTTAAAGTTAATGGTTGTACGGTGTACTGTTGGTGAGTACCATTACAGGATAGTATGTGTACATTGTTTTACACAAGTATTAAGTTGTACCAATTTACATGCTTTTGTTCCTTTTGTATTTGTTGGGTCCTAAGATTTCTAACTCTTTAACTTTTGTCAATGCGGTATTGGTTTCTTGAACATAACAACAAAGATGACGCTAAACAACGAACAAGGTTTCCCTAGATTTCTAAGGTGGGTAATAAGTGACATCATCAATACAATATAGAAAGATATTAATGAAGCCATGAAAAAGGTAACTTCATAACTTTCTTTATGATAGTGATTTCTTCCTATATGTGTACAACAATATACACCTTGAAAATGGTGAGAAAATGTTGTCATGTGCACAACAATATACACACAGTAACACGAGGTTAAAAAAGATGTACACTGTTATACATATTGACACTTTGGCATGTTTTGATGCAACCCGGATGGGTAAAAGCTTGGAGTAATGAAGCAGCTAAACATTAGTGGAAGAGTACGAGAAAAAGCAGGGGAGAAAATAGCAGAGATGTCTTGAAAGAAAAGTTTGTACATAGCAGAAACGAAAAGAGATGAAGCATTGGAAGAGCTTTACGAGATGCGGCTTAAACATCAAAAGCTTGTTAGCTTCATTGAAGAAAAAGCCAAGATACTTTATTCGGCTAATCAAGATTGTGGAAAAGATCGGGATCTTTTGTTGATTTAATTCTTTGAGACCTTGCAAGAAATCATTTCATTGAACAAAAAGTTACAAAGCGAGGAAGAGGATGATGAGGAGGGGAGTTGGAGGTTGAGGGAAGAGGATGATGTTGAGGAGGAAGAGGTTGAGGAGAAACAGGAAAATGAGAAGAAGGAGGACGATGATGGTGGCAAAGGTGATAATAGTGATGACGATGACGATGATGGTGGCAAAGGTGGTGATATGCAGTGGTGGTCTTGGGCGAAGGTGGTGATATGCATGATCATGATGACCAAGGTGGCAAAGGTGGTGATATGCGGTGGTGGTCTTTGGCGAAGGTGGTGATATGCATGATCATGATGACCAAGGTGGCAAAGGTGGTGATATGCATGGTGGTGATGACGAGGGTGCCAATTCCAAAAGCGAAGGTATAAAATCACTCTTACTAAATGTAAGTCATTTGTTTTTATGTGTGTAGATAGTTGTACACCAAAGTATGCTATAACTCATACCTTTTCTCTAAACTTGCATCTTTTAGCTCCCTTCATCAAAGACCAATAATGGTAATGAAGCAAAAGATATGGATGATGGAAGTGAATATGACAAAGGAGTTGAGTCCGAAATTGCTAACAAGCCGAGGTATGGTATCAAAATACTTGTATCATGTATGTTGTATGATGTACATACTTGTACACCTTTGATGAAATTCAATCAAAAATATATTTTTCACAGCCTCACAAAGTCAAATGAAGAAGAGGATGGAACAAGGCTTGAAGTTGAGTCGAAAATGCTAACAAACCGAGGTATAAAAAAATATTTTTTTGTTAGGCTCGTGAGTTGTTTTCATTTTATATGTGTACCAAGTCTGTACACCTTAGTGATTTCTTACGTATATGTGTGTGTACAAAGATGTACACTTTTGTAGAACCTAACAAAAATTTCATTTTTTATGTGTACCATTGTTGTACACCTTAGTGATTTCTTACGTGTACCAAGCATTTACACCTTAGTAATTTCATTTTGTTTTCATTTTTATATGTGTACCAAGTGTACACCTTAGTGATTTCTTAGTATATGTGTGTGTACAAAGATGTACACTTTTGTAAGAACCTAACAAAAATTTCATTTTTTTCAAAGACTTCTCTGCAGAGACATCGAATATAAAGAAGACCGGAGTTGCAACTCAAAGCAGTGAAATTGATGAGGCTTTGATCATCGCTTGTTGAAGCCTTAGCTCAATTTGGACCCTAAAGGCATGATCTTAGGTTGAAGGAGATGTGCTTTTACTCACTCAAGGAGAAGATCAACTTGATGATCCTTATTCAACAATTGAGGAACTTCTAGACAACTTGTGCGAAAGTG
Source organism: Papaver armeniacum (assembly GCA_023531295.1). Classification (NCBI taxonomy): domain Eukaryota; kingdom Viridiplantae; phylum Streptophyta; class Magnoliopsida; order Ranunculales; family Papaveraceae; genus Papaver; species Papaver armeniacum. The sequence goes on from JAJJWW010014267.1 coordinate 319,991, forward strand.
TCTTCATAAAGCTTGAAAAAGGTTGTTACGAGAATGGCGGCGTCGACGTGAAGGAAAAGATGGCAACCGTGATCAATGAATGTCCAAGCTTTCAATTGTTGAGCCAAGAAGATCCTAAAGAAAGTCGTCCCGAGAGATCATTATCCAAAGAAGACATAAGAGAATTGATTGTTTACTTGAAGCGGTGCAATTCATCCAACAACATGGAGATGAATTTTTAGCGGTCAAGAAGAGCGAAGACACCACCGGCAAAGACAAGAGTTGGGAGGATGAAGGAACGAGAAATGTTGAAGACAAGAGCTGCTGGCGGGGGTGTCAAGACACCACCAAAAGGAGTTGCAAAGAAAAACTTGGTGATTTCCTGCCGAGGGCAAAAAGGACAAGTTAGGCCGAAAATGGATGTCAAAAGAGTTGAAAAGGAAAGAGGATCCAACTTGAGGACGAAGAACAAACACTCTATCGCTAGAAAAAGAGAAAGGACAATGAGTATCATCTTTATCGCCCACCGTTTTGCCAGATATCCGTCAATCACCACTTCACCATGCCATGGACACGGGACCAGGACAAGAAAAGGGTACAAAAATTCTTCGATTATGCAAGCCTCGACGTAAGTTCACAAAACAATACCTCGTACTATATGAATGATTGAATCTTATTGAAAAAAAGCTTATGTGCACCACTATGTACACCATGTTAACATTTCCTTTATGATTATGCGGCTCTGCTGGCAGGAACTAACAAGGCTCCAAGATCCAACAAAGTCAAGGAAGATGTTATGATTGTGGGGAAAGTACTTTGTGAATTGATGTTCAACAAGTATTTAGATCAAGCGGTACTCAGTTTTACATCCATCGACGTTGCAATGCAATGGTCAGAGACGTCATCCGTCATCCTGATGACCAGAAGTACATGAGATGCGAAATTATGAGTCCTCTTTGCATGTGTAAGTTTCTCAAAAAAATAAATAAAAATGTCATATATAGATAATTTAATGATGTGTACATACTAGTACACATGATTGACATAGATATATACACCGGTATGCCTTTGTAGATTTATTTTTAGGAGTGGACATAGATATACACCCAGTATGCCATATGATTGTGAATGCTATATTAAGTGTTTGCATGAATGTTTGATTGATAGATTTTATATAGGTATGATTTAGGTGTACCTTATTTTCCAACAAATTATTGATTGCGTCTTATGTGAAGAACAACAACATCGGTGAGACACAAAGGCTTGTGGTAGATTTCATACGGGACATGCCCGACGATTTGGAAGTTCTTCTAATCCCCTCAATCACTCTACAATACAAAATGCGGTGGGATTCATGGTCGCTTTTGAAGTTTGATTTCATAGGTGAGGAATGGAAGTGGTACAACTCGCTGCACTCAAATGAGCACTACAAAAATGATGCACAACAAGTGGCAAATGTGGTGAGTTAGAACTCAACAAAAAGAGAGTGCTAAAGGGTGATGCGCCTATAGAACCGCATGAGATAAACATCATGCGAGTGTCCTTCTCAAGGTACCAATCAGTTGCTTCTTTGTATACTTGCTATTTTATAAAACGAGGTATGAAGAAGAGAAAGAGTATGGAAAGAGATCGCGGAGGCCGAAAAAATCTGTCGAGGATATGAGAGCGACATTGGTGGCAAAGATCTTGAAAAAAGTCGGATACTATGAACGGGTGTGGGATGTAGAGTGATGAAGCGCACAAGCGATGGCGCCGAGTATGGAAAAGAATCCATTGATGAGGAAGAAGAGTTTATTTTCCTAATTCATTATCCAAGATCAATTTGTGAATTGCTTGCTTCTAAACATTTTCTATCTTTGCAGACAACAGAATCAAGTGTCCTTTTCAGATTTTCTTTGTTTATGACTATTCAAGACCTTGAATTAATATTTTTATTAATTGGAAATTTGTTGGTTTGAAATCTTATTAGTTTTCAATATTGATGTTATTGATGTTACAAATTTATGACTTGTCACTACCATTTGAAATGTATATTTCAGGTTTTGAAATCTGAAGGTATACTTGATTGTACACAGGTACTAACATAGCAGAAACTGTTCATAAGGTGTACATAAAGGTACACATGTTCTGAAAGATTTTCATACTTTATCAAAAGTATAAAAATGAAAGACAAGTATATTACTAAAAAATTTATATCATGCGTAATCGAAAAATTGAACATAACAAAAGTAATAAGTAATTACTAAACAAAATAGACTAGTAGCATCCATTGTACACCAAGGTGTACATAGTGGTACACATGTAAAAAGACGGAAATAAAAGCGAAGTTCACGGGAAGGTGTACGAATGGTACACATGTCATGGCACTTATTATCCACGCCAAAGAAAATCGAAAAGACATTACCAAAAGTAAAGACCAAACACATAGAATCTTTTGAAAAAATGAAACATAGAAAAAGTCATCAAATCATGGGGCGAGGTAGCTCGTTGTGGTGACCAAGTGTGAAGCACTTTGTGCACATCATTTTCCTCTTTTGCTTCTCATAAGGATGCCCGATTCGTTGTGTTCTTCGCCTACCATGGTGGAGGAACAGGGAATAGGAACAATAACCCTATCACTAGGATCATAAGTCTGCGGCTTGTCATAATTGGGGATTGGCAAGATGATCTCTGGTATGTCTGTTATACCACTCGGTGGTGAAGTATGGCTCAACAAAATCATAGATGTCTTCTCTAGTAGCTTGAATTGCGGCACAAGCATGTGCACAAGGAAAACCATTAACTCGCCACCTGTGACATGTACAAGTTTTACGCAATAGATCTATAGAATGAGTCGGGAGACCGACTTCATACAATCTTTCCATGGACTGAACAACGGTCCAAGTACGACCAATGTCGATGTTTTCCTTTAGTAAAGCCTCATATTCGGGAGTGAGCCTAGTGTTGAATGTTTCCAGAGACCTAGTATCCTTCTACACGAGACATTTTGTCCATAACCTTCAAACTGACATGATAAAAACACAAACCATAAAATCAAAAACATGTGTACAACAAAAAGGAATACGAGATAAAACATGTGTACAACAATGTACACATCAAGGAAATCAATGTGTACAACAATGTACACAGTTGGATACATGTATCTACATATCAAAGCAAACACATGTATGCAAAACAATGTAGACATAGTTGCATAAATAAAAACTAAACGTAAAACTCACCGTATCGCATCGAGAAGAACAAATGCAGCAACTTTTTAAAAGGAAGAACCCAGTTGTTGAAGGACTCGGCAAGAGTTGAAGAGTGAGCACCATATCTGCATACGGGAAAACGCATTTGCCCATTTCTCCTTTGGAATAGTCTGATATAGTTAGCAACATTGACTCCAATTGCATGCATTGACTTCAAAGCTTCTTCAAAGTTTCTTGGTGTGTAAGAGTACGCGACTTTGTAAAACAAATCAAGAACGGGCTTCGAATTCGCATCACCCGATCCAATGGGAGATTGCATTTGATGTGATAAAAGCAATATTTGTGATGTGAATTAGGAAAATATTTTGGAATGCCCTGCAAGAGTCCTTCTCCACGATCACTAAGGAAAACAATCGGACGATCATCGACCATCGACAATAGTTTTTTGAAGATTCTCCGTAAAACCAAAACCAATTATCTTTGTTTTCGACGTACAATGGCAAAAGCAAATGGGTAAAACTCATTGTTTAGTTGATACATGTTGCAGCCATAAGAGTACCCTTGTATCTACCAAGAAGAAAAGTAGCGTCCAAGTAAATCATGGGCCTGAGATACTTATAGCTATGCTTGCAAGCACCGTAACAAACAAATATCCTCTGAAATCTATTTGTTCCATTCTCAACTTCAAACTTCACATAGCTATTGGGATTAGTTTCCTCAATTGCTTTGACATACCAAGTAAAATCACTATACGACTTCTCATCATCGCCATCTTGTTCTTCAAATACGACTTCTTTCCCTCCGGGCATGGTGATACTTAATATTGGACCCATAAGTTTTCTTGAAAAGTGATATGATCTCGATTGGGTTTAAGCTAGGATCACCACCGTAAATTGTCACGATCAAATGCTTGATTAACTTGGTTGTCACCGCAGACTCTTCAACCTCAAACCAACGCCACAACTACACAAAAATAAATAAAATGGAATAAGTAATGTGCACCACAATTCACACCTAATAAGATTTCAAAAACAACAATATGAACATAAACAAAAACCAAGCAAGAACATGTATTTTAAGAGTACAACAAGTACAGTGCACCACAATGTACACCTAAAACAAATCAACATAAAAACTACAAACTAATAAGGTACACCACAATGTACACCACAGGACTAAGGAGTGGGTGACTCGTAGCAGTTTCATGTGTTGGTACTTGTAACACTACGACTCCAACATCAAATGGATACATTGTTGAAAAAGTCGGTATGGACAAGAAGAGTACACCTAAAACAAATCAACATAAAAACTAACCAGAGCAAGATCTAAGACTCGTAGCAGTGCACCACATATACTTGTTACAAGTACCAACAAGATCTACATGTGTTGGTACTTTAGCACTCTACTCGTAGCAGTGTACCACAATGTACACCTAAAACAAATCAACATAAAAACTAACCAGAGCAAGTAAACTAACTATTTCAGCAATGTGGACTAGTATGAAAACCACTAACCTGTGAGCGTTAGAATCTTTCAAAGACGAACCGAGAAGTATCACCATTCAGGCCCAAAATGAATCCTCCAAGCACAACCATCTTCTTCGCATTTTGCAAAGAAACGAGTCCTATCATTTTTAAGAATAATAGGCTTGTGACCGTAGCCATCTTGTATTCATCAAGAGCAATCCTAATGACTTTAACACCACCCACGAATTCTCTACCAATCTCGTCAAATATATAATTCCATTCATCGATAATAAGAGGCTTACCCTTGTCTGCATCATGATCTAACACCCTTACCATCTTAGGACTTTGATTTACACAAGCGGACTTATAACAAAAGCGTAACTACCGCAAACTGGACTTAGAACAAGAACTATCACATCGCTACTACCATACTTAGAACGAGAAGTATGATTCTAATTATTCCCACACGCAAATACACATCTTCGTTATCGATAAGAATCATGAAACCAATTAAGCTTTGAAGTTGTATATCACATGTCACATAAACTACTTGAGCATTGTCCATATAATTTGAAACATATACTCCCGAGGAGACAAAGACCTCCGGTGCTTGCATGTTAAATGCTTCAATTCTTCTACGGTTATTTTAGTATTAACACGAAAAATGAATGCTCACCATGATTCAAAACAAAGCATTAATGAACTTGTCAAGCTTATTTGGAACCCCTACATATTACAAAAGAAATGATAATAAAACATCTGAAGATTCAAAATTCATAAAACATAAAAAATAAACGGTGTACATGAAAGTACACATTTAAAAAATGCCAAAAACATCAACTAACGTTAAACCTAGATAAAAATACTCCATCAATTAAGATCCAGAATCTTAATGGGTAAAAAATAGAAGACTAGGATATAGTATCACCGTCGATTTCTTATCATGCATCATAAAACTAAAAAATCAACATCAAGTAACAAAATCGAATTTATCTAGTATTTACAAGTAAATCATCATCATCAAGAGAACCAAAAAGCTAGTATATAACAAAATATCAACTCAAGATTATACAAATTGATATCATCAACTCATAAACTCGAAACTCGAAAAACTAAAAATCGAAACAAAACCCGAAAATTAGATGAAATACAACCAAAAGAAAACTAACTCGAAGTTGAATTCCGCTCCATTAGAAATCAAAATCCAATCTAATCGGGATCGATCTATCTCTCACTCTGTGGTTTCTTCAAACCCGAGATTAAGAATTTTGGACTATAGAACAAACAAATCTCTTCGAAACATAAAGATTCTTGGACTAAGACGTATTACGAGTTGAAGTATGATGAAGAAACGATCAAAATCTCAAAAGCTGTTAAGTCGCCTCACAAATCATCTCCGAAAGTTGCATCTGTTTTGAATTGAAGTTTCGGATCCAAAAGTTTCGATTTCAAAATCACAGTTTATAGAAGGAATCGTTCGAGGTTAATTATGGTATATCCAAAACTCGGAAACTCGGGACTCGTGACGCGGTTTTGGACTAAATCGTCCAAGTTTGGACTAAAGCATTCAGGCGGGTTTTTTTGGATTAAATTGTACTGGGCTTCAGATGGATGGACTAAAGCGTCCTAAGCCCAGTAACTTTGGGACTAAACGTCAATTTCTACATTTGATATAGCAATTTGGGTTGGGCTTTTGGCAGTTATAGCAACCCTCCCTAGCCGGCCTTATTACAGGGATAGTTAACAAAGGTTGTGTGTTGACGGTACTACTAGACGGAACATAATTGAAAAGTCACCCACCAAAAAGAAGAAAAATGGAACAAAAATCTGGGCAGTCTACCGATAGATCAGTAAAAACAGAGATTTACCTAGGGCTAAGGTTAAAAAATCTTCTTTTGCTCAAAGCTGGTAGAATTTATTTCTTTGGGTATAAGCCTACTGCCTACCCCCTCTTAAATAGAATTATAGAACTTGAGAATAACAATGTCACAAACTGGACCAAATTTTCAACAACTATGGTGGTTTTATTGAAGAATTCCTATGCAAAAACGAAACACATTTTTTCACAACTCCATATAAATCAATCCTCTTTTTAAAATCCAAACTAAAAGAGAGGAAATCAAAAGAAAAAGAAAGAAAGAAAGAAAATTTGCTCCTACTCTTTCTAGTCTTCTAGATATATCTAATACTAACAATTACAAAGATCAATCTGCAGTGCCACTGCTAATTCCTCTCCGATTTGCAGTTGTGTTCTTCAATATCTGCAAGGAAACCGAAAGAAAACTTTGCATCAAGAAACCGACTCTGAGATTCAAATATGCACTTCAGGTGGTTTTAATGCTACACTCATGACAAAATGGCAGTAGAGTCGTACTCTTCATATTTTCCTAACCAATTTAGTGACCTTTGACTCCAAGACTAACATGACTCAAACTCATGTCAAATGACCAAATAAACAAACAGATTAATCATATCGAAGCCTCCTAATGGACTGAGAACAATACAACAAAGAAAAAAAAGTTGAGGGCGGGTCACGCTTATAAGCAGAAATATTTTTCAAAAATGATATGCTTCAACATTCCCATAACCACCCTCATCTTGTTAGAAAGCACAAAAGGGGGCAAAAAACAGAAGAATAAGACACAAAGTTTGGTATCCCTTTATAAAGAATACAACACAACATGGCTTGAGTATGGTGTGGATGGAGATGGGTACTAGCCTAGTTATTGTCAGAAAGATCTTTTCATCCGCTTTTGTAAAAGACAAAAGTATTCACAAAACACCAAAAACTTATCTAATATGGGTACACAAGGCTAAATCGGATGCCTTTCACATTTCAACAGTAAGTTTATACCAAAGAACATTTCAACATGCCAATCAACAGTACCTCCCATTGTGTGTGTTTCATCACCTACCAATAATTCATGTATCTTTTCATTTGTTTATATATTTGGAAACAATTAGCGTGAATACTCAGACTTAGTAAATCAGCCACTGGCTAAGATAATCTCACCTAACCCACAATTCATGTAGTTCATACTAAAATCATACTAAAAATAAGACTCAGACTGTCTGACCCTGGCCAACTGAGCTAATCCCAGCTAACCCACAATTCATGTACTACATGCTAAAATAAGACTCAGACTGCCACCCCCCAGCCAACTGAGCTAATCCCAATTGACCAATACTTAATGTACTTCATACTAAAATGCCTGTTCATGATGAGATATTTAGGGCAAGGCAATAATCAACTAGTAACATGTCATGCTTGAACCTTGAAATTAAAGAAACATCCAACAAAAGTACCCGCCTAATTCATATGATAATGAAAATTGGGTATAACGAGAAACTGAATACATACATGTCTAAGCATCTGACTCATAATTCATGTACTTCATACAAAAATAAGACTCGGAGTGTCAACCCCCGGCCAACTAAGCTAATCCCAATTGACTCATAATTCATGTACTTCTTACTAAAATGCCTGTTCATGATGAGATATTAAGGGCAATAACCAACTACTAACATGTCATGTTTGAACCTTAAAAGTAAAGAAACACCCAACAAAACCTACAAAAGTATACGTGTACGTTTTGATGATTGTGTGGGAATTAATACGACAACGAAAATTAAGCATAATGGGAAACTGAATACATACATGTCTAAGCATCTGATTCTCATTCTGCAAAGTTGAGAGTCTCTCTTCAAGTTCACCATTCTTCTTCTCTAATTCTTTCACTTTCACTTCTAAATCTGTCAAGTAAGCCTTCTTTCTTTCTCTTGCTTGTTGTGCTGAAACTCTATTCCTCAGCAACCTAAAATTCATTTACAACAAATTAATAAAAAATCATTCATGTTTGAGCAATGGGGAAATGGGGGCAGTTGCACCAACAGCCAATTTCAATCTTTGCTTCCCATGGAAAGAAAATTTTGATGAAAGTGAAGTAAATCATTTTACCTTTTTAGCCTTTTGTTTTCTTTATCAGCTGGACTTCTTCCTCTTTTTCTTTGAGTACTACCTACTGTTGTTGATGCTTGAACCCTATCTGGACCGGCCTCTCCTCCTCCTCCACCGCCACCTCCTTCTCCTCTACCTGATATTGATGGACCCGGTTCTTCACTTCCCATTTCTGGAACTCTCCTTATCTCCTCATCACTCTCTACACCTGCAAAAATGAGATTTTTTTTTTCTTTTTTTGAGATAATCAAAACTTAACAATCAGAGATCTAAATTAGAGCTAAAATAAGATGCCCCATCATCAAATTTCTTCAAAATTCATAGAAAAAACAAATGAAAAAAGATGAGGTTTATAATTTTTACCGTCTTTGATTTCGAGCTGAAACGCAGAACTAGAAGATCTTTCACTACTAGAAGCAAGAGAGTTGGTAGTTGCAACTTGTTCTTGCATCTTCTTTTGATTCTAAAAATCAGAGACTGATCTTGAAATTTTCGATTTTTTTATTTCTCTGTAAAGATTTTTTTTGTTGAGAGTTGAGACAGAGAAAAAGAGCGGGGTTATTATTTTTCTGACTAGTGGTTTATGGAAGTTGTAAAACCCGTTGGATTGAAATGATCTTAATGGTTATAAAGTAGTGAGCGTGGAAGACCAGGAGCCATGAAGAAATCTAGAGACGTCACATGGGGAAACGTGGGGTGTTATGAAACGTTAGATTAAAGGTTGGATCTTGTGGTGCATTATATTATTGGGGTTGTTGTATGGGAGAGTCTATGGAATGGACCATTTTGTTGGGTGCAATGAATTGGTGAGGCTCCCAATTAGGGGACATTCAATTTGGTGGTATATTTACTTTTGGATAATAAAGGAATAACGATAATGAAGTATTTAATATATCACGAAAATCATCACCCTATTCATCACCCTATTCTATAGACAGATAAGTATGAGGGTGCGGTAGTGGCCGTGGAACCTAGGCTGTGAGGTTGTGCGGAGATTTCATGGGTACATATAGAGGTGTAAAACGTGCCGGCCCGGCACACGAAATCGCGTGCTTCACGTGTCATGTGCCGTGCTGTGTCAACGATAAACGTGTTGTGCTTTACTAGTCAAAAGCTAGGCACAACACAGCCCACGAGCACAGCACACGAATAAACGTGCTGTGCTGGCACACGTGTTATAAACAATTTGAAATCACTTAATGTATACATTAAGTCGGACATTATCACGAGAATTTAAATAGTTAACATATCATTTGAAATTATTTCAAGTTAAATTAACAAGTTTATTCAATAAAAAGAAATAGCACATCAAATATAAAATTGGATCATTGCCATATAAATTAATATTCTAGTCAAATATAGGTAACGACATTATAACAACGATATTGAAATATATTTTCCAAATATTTAGGTATTATATGCGTTGTTATGAAAACAAGCCAACATAAAACGTAAAAAACTAGCGAGAATAGTGACTCTTTTGTGTTATATACACAAAATGTGATGTATTATGCCTTGTTATATGGTATACTTGTGCATGCTATGACGTGCTTTCTTAACGTGATGTCTTTGGGCCACGTGCTTATCTCGTGTCGTCTTTGTGCTAATGTGCCGAATTAGGCTAACCAAAGACAACCCACGAAACTAACGTCTTTAGGCCGTGCTCGGGTCGGGATGGGCTCGACTTTATTTTAGCGTCTTTGTGTTGGGCCGCTCGTCGTCGGGCACAACCCAATTTACACCTCTAGGTACATAGCCTGGTGGTAGTAGAAAAAAAGATCCAAAAGAAAACAAATAAAAAAACAATACAATGCAATAGAAGCTCCATAATTTAAGGGCCAATTACAGAATGGTCATACTTTTTGTAATTCGGTCACAAAATGATCATATTTTTGCAATTCATTTACAAAATGGTCTTTTTCCATCCGATTTAACACTTTTGAATAAAACGGTGTTATCTTTTCCGAAAATACCCTCCCTCAAAATACCCTTCCTAGTTAACGAATTGGTTGAAGTGGTGGTGATGAAGCGGTGGTGGTGGTGGTGGTAGAAGCTTAAGAATCTCTGCTAAACCCCGAAGGGGAAGCGATGAAACCTTTAGGTGAATGCAGTGTAACGATCCTGAATGCGGTGTAACGAACCTAAATGCGGTTTTACGATCCTGAATCCGGTGTAACATATGTAAGCGGCACCGCCACCACCTACAAATAGCACCACGGTAAAAAAAAATTACAGTGAAAGCAAAAGTTAAAATTGTGTATGGAGGGATAAATATGAAGGACACATAGGTAATTTCATTAACATATTTAACTGTTAGTCACCACTTAACTCTCTTTTTAACGGAAATATGATCATTTTGTTAATAGTTTATAATAGTAGGATGCTTTTGTGAATCGGGTCCTAATACTAGGACTGTTTTGTACATTTTCCATAATTTAACACCAAAAACTAATATATGAACAACTAAATTACAACACTTTAATGATAATGAACAACTGAATTACAACACTTTAGTGATAATGAACATAATTTTCATATTCACCTGAAAGATCGAGTTTAGGAGTTAATAGATATCAAAAATGTTGTTCCTCGACGTTCCTTTTAAACAGATAAAAGAACAACGGAAAAAAACACGATAAATTTGATGCCTACAAATTTTGTTCCCGCCTAGAAGAGGAGCATATATGGGTGTCTAAAAAAAATGAAGTTAATAAACTAACTTACTATTAAAAACCTATTCTTAACATTGTTGGATATCTTCTCCTTATATGCAACTGATGTTGATCCGAAATACAAGAACCAAAGAATAAGAAAAGAACATCAGAGAGATTAGAAAACTAGAACCTATGTATAGATCGAGTCGAGTATTAGATACTCTGTCCTTAAGACGAAATTCGCCCCATTCCGGTGCTAATGGGTCTTACTTGCGAAACGTCTCCCAGGATACAATGATCTTTCTTCCTCGAGTAGAAGCACTCCAAACTCAAGGAAACAACGAACCAAATTTAGTGTTTATCTCTCAATACTATGACAATAATGAATGCAAGTGAAATTAGATTTTGTGTGTGTTTTTCTTGTGTTAAAGAATGAAATATGAGTGGGGTTTATATACTTGATTGGTGTCTCTTAGGAAAGGACATAGTGACTCTTCACGAAGAGTCACATCTCTTGTAAGAGTCCATTCATGGAGGGTCACATCTCTTGGAAACAACCCTTCAATTATAACTAACATAATTCTATTCAAAATTTCTAACAATCCCCCACATTTAAATAGAATTTCTAAGAATGCAAATGTTATATATGCAGACACTAAAGAGAGATAAAGTGAAAAGTCATTGCATGAGGATAGGTAGATTTTGGCTTTGAACCTTCCTTAGTGAATAACTATCGGATTTACTCACTAACCAGTGAACGCGATGTCTTGAACTGTTCAGTTTTTAATGTAAATCAAGACAATATTTATCACACAATGCCTTTTCTCACTAATTTGGTTCTACGGTTGTGTTCATTTCGCCCTGAACAAATCCCGGATTCATGAGTGCTTTAGGAAATTAAAGCCTTATAAAATTCCCATAGAATCAGCCACAATTCTACACTCACATAAGTGATGATGTCCCATTAAGAATACCCTGTAATATCCCACTTGTAAATACAAGATATAGGCACCATTAAAAGTATAGCTTATCCTAACACATTTAAGGAAACACACTGTCTCATCATAGGAATAGGATGGAGTTTTATCTCCACAGTATGTACTCCGAGTTATACATAACTTAGTTGTCCCTTTTGAACCTAGATCTTGGGATCTCCACTCAACTAGGTTGGGTTACCATTATCTTCACTCATAATTAGTAGGCTTTAAATTAACCTATTCTCCTCGATGAACACATTATCTCTAGTCATCAAAAATATTTTCACGTGCGGTCCTCTGAGACTATTTACTAGAGACTTGACACCATTTGTAGCACTGTTACAATTATTTGTAATTTCTCTTCCAATTTTACTTGCTACAAATTCTTTCAAAATCATGTCCGTAGAAATTTACGTTCATCTGTGCATGCACTAACCAACGTGATTTTGTAACTCTCTAATTTTGGATAGGTCGGCTGCCCTATCATCCAATTTGTTACAAACTAATCACATGTGTTCAATCACCATTTACGTCTAAATTTGACGATTGAGATGAATTATTTGGATTTTAAAAAACACCCATGTTTTTCTCGGACAGTATATAACATATGGTTTACCCCACATCTCAAGGCTATACTCAATTGTCCCATAACATAAACCCAATGCTAAATCCGAGGATTAGCATGTTAGCAATTTTCATCAAACTTCATTTGATCATTGAACCAAAACGTGCAGCGTTTTTCAAATTGCTATTCCTCCCCAAAATGACAAAGCGCCAAAACAAAGTCCGGTTTAAGTTTTTCTTGTACCTACCAATACAAAATTGCTATGAATTTTTCGTACATCTAATTCAAATCATCTTGAGTCTTAACCAACTTGAATTGTAGGTTTTTTATCATTGTAGATAAACCATTCACTGTTAAAATATTACGCCATTACTTGCGTAGTCACATATGAATCAAAATTTCAAAGATAGATGATGGTTCCTGTCTTTTCCCGAAATCGGCAATCATTTACTTCTCCAAAATGATCTAACCGTCTAAATTCAACGAAGACTACTTTTCGTCTTTCATGAATTTGTAATGTGATGCAATTTCAGAACATACCATGATCATGTTGTTATTTAAAAAAATAAATGATCTATTGGTTTTAAAATCCATCAAGACTATACATCATCATGGATCTGTAATTCTAGACCATACCACTGTGATCATCCGTGAATCACTATTCACTAATTGGTTTTTTAATTGTGATCACAAAGTAATAGAAACCTTAAAACAAAGTCTCAACCCTTGATAATGCTAAGCGTCACCACTGTGATCAACAACAAAAATTCAACCTTACTTACGTCGTAAGCGACTGGTAAAGCTAACCGTCACCCCTGTGATCAACAACACAAATTCAACTTAATCCAAAATTCCTTTGCAATTGGTCGTGAATCTTTAGTCACGAAACAAAAGAGTACTGATCACGTCCATGAGTGGTTTCTTTTCATTTCATTTGAACTCGCACCTTTACGAATTTTAATAGGAATTCCAACAATTTATATATCTATCACGTTGGGGATACAACTAGTATCCCAATTTGAATCAACCAGTGATCAAACTTCATTAGATAGTGGCATTTAGAGATAGATATTCCCCAATCACATGTCCCTCCACGAAAATACACATCTCTTAATAAGTGAATGGAAACGGTTCTCTCAAAGGGGTTTAACCCTTCCGATAAAAGATGCCTTCATTCAAAGTCAAACGAACCACAATTTAATGTGTCCATATGAACCTGTCCATTGGAAATCGCTTCTTAACTCCAGTTGGAGATTCCCAAATAGAGAATGGATGTCCGTTGCTTCAATTTCTACGTTTACTGCAGATCTTATTTCCATTTGTTTTTCCAATTAGTTCTATTGATCCTGCCCGAAACACAACTATACAGTTTAGTAATGATTTCAATAAATAAAACTACAGAAAAATTGCAAAAGAACCAATTAATGAAAATGTATATTTGAAAAGGACGTTAATGAAAACGTGGCTTTCAAATCAAACCGGCCAGCTGGTGATTGACACTAGATTAGTTTCAGTTACTTACTTTTAATAAACAAGTATATAACGTTCAACTTGCTCCCTTAAAATTAATTCCAACCGTCGCTTAATAAACAAGCATAGGAGGTTCAGAAAGAAAAAGAAGATGAAGAAACTTAGTTTTCAGTTTTCAATTGTACCCCGGGCTGTACAGATAATGTATCCTACTTGGTTTTTAAACCAAACCCGAACAACCACTTGAAAAATCCAAACTGTTCCTTTTGAAAAAGTTCCAAGTATCCTGGTGCTGTAGTCGTCCTCGTAAAGAACTCGTAATTCAATTTGTAATTGTAACTGCCCATAACCCAACCAACCGTCGCCTTATATAAACAGGCATACAACGTGCAGAAGAAAAGAAGAAGATGAACGAAGAATTTCGTCTTAAGATTGTTGGATATCTTCTCCTTATATGCAATTGATGTTGATCCAAAATACAAGAACCAAAGAATAAGAAAAGAAAATCAGAGAGATTAGAAAACTATAACCTATGTATAGATTGAGTCGAGTATTAGATACCCTGTCCTTAAGACGAAATTCGCCCCACTCCGGTGCTAATGGGTCTTACTTGTGAAACGTCTCCCAGGATACAATGATCTTTCTTCCTCGAGTAGAAGCACTCCAAACTCAAGGAAACAGCGAACAAAATTTAGTGTTTATCTCTCAATACTATGACAATAATGAATGCAAGTGAAATCAGATTTTGTGTGTGTTTTTCTTGTGTTCAAGAATGAAATATGAGTGGGGTTTATATACTTGATTGGTGTCTCTTAGGAAAGGACATAGTGACTCTTCACGAAGAGTCACATCTCTTGTAAGAGTCCATTCATGGAGGGTCACATCTCTTGGAAACAACCCTTCAATTATAACTAACATAATTTTATTCAAAATTTCTAACAAACATAACTTATTTTCACCTTGAGGTCTAAAAGAAAACCATGTTGACTGAGTCGCGTTCTTCTTTTCTCCCTCGTTTTTAATTTTCAATTAAAATATCGTTAATTATTTTTTCCATTGTCGATTGAGAAGCCAATTAATCGATCTTCTCTATATAACGGCGATTGTAAATGAGTTCAGTAAACCAGTAAGCAACTTAGTGGAACTGTAACAGAAATTGGGAAAGTAATTCGATTTCAACAACCAAATCTGATTTATGAAGACGAAGAAGAAACTGATTTCGAGGAAAAATATCTTAGCTTAATACAAACAAAAGAATTAATAAGAACCGAGCATTTTCTATCAACCCTTCCTCTTAATTAAAGCAGTTCCTATGGACATTTTGCTCCCACTATGGACTCAACAAACATGAAAAATGGATGTTCAAACCAACAAATTTGTTGGTTTGTTCATTGAGTTAAATCGTGTAGCGCGCGCTTGATGAAAGGCCGGGCGTTGGAATGAAAAACACGGAGTTGAAAGGAACAACGCTGGAGTTGGAAGGAAAAACGCCAGAGTTTGAAGCAAAAACGCCCCTTGCTTTTCTCTCTCCAAAACCCGGTTATTATATTTAGGGTTTATTTTTTATTATTTGATTTATTAGTTAAATAACCCGTGGGACCCAACCCATATTACTTTATATTAATAAAATCACTAGTGGGACCCAACTCTTATTAGTTTATATTAATAAAATCACTAGTAGGACCCTAAAATTTCAGATTTGTTCATTTTGCCTTGGTTTCCCATAGTGGAGAAACCTGTTTGTTCATCCATGTGGCTCAACAAATTTTTTAGTTTGTACACATTGCCATAGAAACTGCCCTTAGGTTTTCGATTCCTGTATAAACTCCAAAATTAAAAAAATTCAAAACTAGGTTTTATGTGTTTAACCAGAGTCGATCGACGTGAATTTCAACAACGACCGGCTCCTAGATCAATGGGTCGATGTGCATATAAATATCAAACAATTATTCTTGATGTTTTTTGTGGTTAAAGAACATCAACACAGAATCGATCCATGTCGGCATTCATATCGACCGATTTTGGTTTGGAAAAAGAAAATGTACTTAATACACCACCAATTTTTTCGTTCGTGAACTTGTATGTGCAATACTTTGGAAGATTTAATTAAAGATACAAATCCACATTGTCAGCATAATATGTACTTGAACCTTCAAGATCCGAATTCAATCAAGACAAAAAGTCTTGTATGATATAAATTTCAAGATATGAATCCAATAAAAACAAGTCTCGTTGGATTTTTAATAACAAACTAAATCTATATATAGGTTGATTAACATACTACTAGTGATGTTTCATTTATAAAGACAATAACATAATGCGAAAAGGAAATAACAAAAGACGCCAAATATTTTGTTAATGAAGAAACATGCAATGTAGTAGTGAATTCCCGGGATTTCGTCCAGTTTGAACACACATTGTATTAAGCCACTACATACACTACCCTACTATAATACTTCCGCCTCGAATATAGTTTAGACCGACCATTCCATCCAAGATATTTAACTAAAATTATGCCACTTACGTTTCTTGGATCTCGCGAGATCCTACATATATGATAACCCTAGAAGACGTCCTTTACAGGCCTAGGGTTGCTCCATAGTCCTTGGTGAAGACTATTGATACCCTGCCTCTAATAGGAAACCAAATAGAGGTACAATCAGTTAGGCCTAGGGGTCCCTTCAGATATATTTTAATCAAGGTAATATAAATTTATTTGCTTTGAGGTATCTCCAGGTAAAAAAGATATTAAGCAAACCCCAACAACCATGGTTTACATGTTACGAAAGCTAACTGATTGTACCTCACAAAGTCTATATTGATTTCACCTCACAAAATTTATCCAAGTAAAACTTAGATCGTAATCTTGTGAAACTAACAAGATCATAAATGAAGAACTCCTTGTAGGTTTTATCAATCTTATTCCTTAATAGATAGTTCTTAAATGGTCGTATAACAGAAAAATACAAACCTTTAAAATAGACAAGAACTACATTTAATAATCCATATAAGAATCTTGACAATAAAGATAAATCATGTAACAGATAATTTGGTCGAGCTTCACAAACCCCAAGTAAATGCTTCACAGTCGTAACCTAATTATGTTACGACTAAGTTGGTGGGAGCTAGGCGGCACGACAACGCACACCGTTCCAAATGGGTGGGGATGATCGGTCATAATATCTACCACCATTTTAAGCATTCTTCCAGGTCACCAACTATTTGGTGGGTCGTCATTTAAGGTCTAGAAAACTCAAAGTACTCGTACAGGTCTAACATGATTTGCAAAGTAACTGGCACAACAGTTATGAATTCTCTTCGCATGCAATTGCCGGCCAACTCTTCCAACCAGTTCTTTTAATTTTCGAGAAACAATTTGTACTCAGTCTCATTACAAATAAACGCTAACAGGTCCAACACACAGAGTCCCTAGTGTCGTTTGGAATTCGCTCTGACTTCCGATTAATTTCATTTTATGGTTACGCCCAATTCACAATTGGTGCATTCCTTTATGTGTAACTTGATAGGAGTATAAGCATCCAAGTAATGAAATGCAACTACCTAATCAAGTATGGCAACAATCATCTCTTTCATCGCATTTCCGAGACAAAAGATATGAGTAATCAAAATATGGCAATTACCTCTTAATTAGATGATATGAGCGACAAGGTGTTGAACCACTAACGCTGCAACTCATACGGCTTCCTGGATACCCTACTCCGTAGATCGAAAGTATCAAGGAAAAACCATAATTCATCGATTTCGGAACTGGAAACTTAAAACCAACTCGTGTTGCAAGGCCAAAACTACGGAAAGCTTAGTCTGTATATGCCACAGGGTCTTTCGCAAGATATGTACAAGACCGTGCATAATTGATCCTTTCTTCGTAATGCGTCATAATGATGCAATCCCAATTTAGCAAAATGAAAAATATGATTCATATTCCTCATGAAGCTCTCTCGATTATGCAACGCGCCATAATGGTGCTTTTGCACCATAATAAACTCTCATAAAAATACCAAATCATTAGCTTTCTTATTTTCACTCCAAAATCTCCCAATTCTCTCTCCACATATTACTCACAAATCTCTCCAAAAAAGAGTCTCAAAATTGAAAAAACAGCTGTAATTCTTCTTTCTCCTCTGATAATCATTGTTATCATCATCGAGTGTAAATCTTTGAATCTCTAACAGAAAAGCACAGTCTGGCAACATCACAAAAAAAAAAAGTTAAAAATTTATAGGGTTTTGCCATCACCAATTTATTAAATTAAAAAATTATTTTTTTTTGTAACTTGTTTATAATCACCGATTAATTTCCATCATCATCGTCAAATCATTTCTTCTTTTGACAAAAAAATCATCTAAATTCCACAAAGAAAAAAAAAACTACTAAATAGTTTTGCTTAATTAATAATTGCCGAAATTATGATAAAAACCTAATAAGAAAGAAACTTGAGCAAACTTGCAAAAATATTAAAAGTTGTTGAAGAACAACCTAAATCAGACATTGATGTAACAATATCATGATTCAACATTGTCCTCAGTTCTTATATGTTATCGATTCCTTCATCATAACATTTCCAATAATGAGTGAGTGCAAGTAACAATATAATTGTTGTCAGCCAGTCTATTTTTTTTTTATTTTTATTTTTTTGGGAAGAATAAATAATAGAACATTGAAATTACAAGCATTTACCAGACTGAAATATTTAACTTACAAGAAATTACCAAACTAGATTTTTCTAATAAGGTAAATCCAAACCATAGATTCACCAAATTGAAATTGTCTAATAAGTGTTGATGGGTGAAAACTACTCCCGAGCAATTTGGTAATTTGGGGTGTGATAAGGAATGAATTTAAACCTTCAACAAATGCGGCGCGGTGAGTGCTTGTAGATTCGAGAGATCAATCATGCAAGTCCGGCCTAAACCAAGAAATGGCCGTTCCCGGACTTGTTTCGGTCACAAAGTGAAGGAGATGGGGTTGATCTTAGGGAGGGAAGCGAAGAAGGTGTTGAGATTGTGAAGGTGTTGGCTTGCTATGACTTGTGACAGAAGATGGTTGAATATGACGGTATCAACGCTTGGTTTCTGTCGACTGAACTTGTGTTGTTCTGTCTCCGTATATTCCTTTGTTCGTTGTTATTGGAAAAGAGGGCGGAGAACCTATTTATACAAGTCATTGAGCCTCATTCACGTTTCTCGTGGGAAGTGGAGGTAGTGGAATGATGGAGAGTGGAGTTGTGTGCATAGTAACACCACGACCGGCCTTGCCCACTTTTCCTGCTCATCTCTAACCGTCCATGACTTCCTAACACGTTCTTGTGATGGCGCGTTGCACACACGCCGCACGCCGTAAACCGCCAGACCAATACCCAAAGATGTATCCCCGGTTTGTGACATGATTGATGTCTGGAATGTGGATCGTGGATCCACGGAAGATAGCATGTAATGCTGAATTGAATAACTGCGTTATTCGTAAAGTCGATACTTGTGAAGTACCGTGTGTATTTTATGCAGTCTTGCATTGCGGTGTGGTAAAGTGATGGGTAATGACTCCTCACTAACCAAATAACTTCCACGACTGAGGTTGTATAACCAAGTTTGGTGAAGTCGGACGGATGAGATGATGTTTGAGACACTCATCCGCGACCGTTGATGAAATTAGGTTTTTAAAGAGGTGCGCAAGCATCACTCTTTTAGCTTGGTCGAAACTAAGCATGGGAAAGGTTTTGAAGAGGACCGACCGGGCATGTGTGTAGACAACACGCGGTGTGCACGTC
This sequence comes from Papaver armeniacum, assembly GCA_023531295.1. NCBI lineage: Eukaryota > Viridiplantae > Streptophyta > Magnoliopsida > Ranunculales > Papaveraceae > Papaver > Papaver armeniacum. Next base: position 340,036 of record JAJJWW010014267.1, read on the forward strand.
CATACTTCACTTTCCCAAGAAGGCGCAATCTAAGCCACTCAATTTGACCTGGTAAAGTTGAGTGGTTGAGATCGATTTGCAATAAGAGTTTGATGCCGCAAAGAAGCCGCGCGCCATGCTCTCTTAGAGGCGCGTTTTCCAAGACGACCTAGCTTGGTCGGTCTTGGCCGGTTGGCTTGGCGTGAAGGTGGCGGGCTGATGTTCACGCCCATACTTCACTTTCCCAAGAAGACGCGATCTAAGCCACCCAATTCGTCCGGTGAAGTTGAGTGGTCGAGATCGATTTGCAATTTGTAAGTGTAACCACGCATGTTTGAGCGGGCGTTTTGGATTGGCCAGGCATGATATGCCTTGGCCGACCGCAAGAGGAGGTAGATGAGTCCCACGGTGGTCATCTTTGGTATAACAGGACTCTTAATCTAATCTCGTGACCCTCCATTCGTGTAGGAGAAGATGGACGCGCGTGATGGCTCGAGCCCTAATTTTGGCTTTCAAAGCCGCGCGACCATGCTCTTTTGGGCTGGGACGGTTTTGTTGTAACCAACCATGGTTGGCTTTGACCGATTGGTCAAGTGTGCAGTGATCACGGTGATTGTGTCGACATGCTCCGGGCCCTTTGAGTCTACATCTACACCCTCCATCTATGCCTGCGAAGATGGACGGTTGAGACCGTTTTGCGACACATGTAATATGCCGCAAACCCTAATTTAGGTTTTCCGCCCATAATGCTTGGTATGGACGGTTTCTTGGCAAGCAAAGGCCAATGGTCGACCATGCGGGTCGGGCCGTGTATTCCATACCGCTTGGGGTGATGGAATTGATCTGTGGTCATCCAATCATGCTTGTGGAGTTGGATGATCGCGATCGATCATATTTGGCAAGCTAAGGCCGTGTGTATTCCATACCGCTGGGGGTGATGGAATTGATCCGTGGGTCATCCAATCATGCTTGTGGAGTTGGATGATCGCGATCAGATCATATCGGAGGAGACTCGATACGGGCCAAGTCCGGATGCTCAATCGCTAGTATAACACACCGAGAGGGGCTCAATCGGGCTAGTATAACACACCGAGAGGGCTCGGGCTAGTATAACACACCGAGAATCACTGCACGGGTATTTCGTACATGGATTCATTATAGTGCTTGGAGGTTCGTGTTACTGTGAGAGTAACACTCGGTCGTCATGCCACACCGATAATGGGTACAGAAATACAAGGCCGATATGAAATTCACGGTGAAGGGATTGTTACGCATGCTCCAACTCGGAGGAATTTCATGTATTCACGAATGGGATTGTTGCTACATGCTCCATTCTTGGTGAATTAAGTGAGGAGTATCCGTCACTTATAAACGGCTTTATCTTTTACAAGATGTCGGCGCATGATTTTCCGGTTACTTACAAATTTAACCTTAAACGAAAATCCACCATCAACATTAAGTCCCCGCCTAGCACATAATGGTTACACTATTGTGTGGTAGGCATGAGATGGTGACATACGTAAATGACCAAGCTAGAGTGAATACATATTTAGGATAGTTTCACACATCGGGCGTTTCCCGAACTCGGTCCGTCTTGATTAAGGATGCGAAGGAAGCAGGACTTGATCCTCGTGAGTCGCTTTGGTTCCTCTTGTACATGTATGAGCTTGCGCTCCTTCGTGTGTACTTCCTTAGTTATACACGGCCTTCCTCGGGTAAATTTGATAAGCCTTGTTGATTGTTATCCCGAATTAGTAGCCTTCATAGGTGGTAAGTAGAGACTTCTCTTCCTTCCGGGATTCGTCGACTTGTGAGATTATAAATAATCATCTCAACGTGGTCGTTTATTCTATATCCCAGGTATCTCGAATCTTTGCCGATTTTCTGATCAACTGATAAATGGTTTTGATGATCCTCTCTTTTTTTTTTTTTTTTTTTTTTTTTTTTGTGTGCTCATAACCTCTTCTTCTCGTGATTATCATGGAAGCGGTAGACGCTCATTGTTGCTTCCCCAGAAAGAAGTTTTGAAGTTGACAAGCCTGAAAACCATGCGCATGGAGAAGTGATGGCTAAGATCGATCTTCCTCTTCGTGAAGTCGGCTGTGCTATACAGGGGATGTCTATCTCCCACCTTCGTATTGTCAGAGGACGTATCTGTGCACTTTCGCCTGCGATTGACATGGAGGAGCGGAGCGGAGGCGCGAGGAAACGCTGCTGGAACACTAGTAAGCGCAAGGCGAGAGAGATTTGCGCGCGGTTGAAGAGGCGGAGAGTTGAGCATGAACGACCCGAATGAAGGCAAGTGTGATTACCGGTTCGGGGACGGCGTGATAATCCTTGATTACGTACGGACGAACCACGAACATTCGAAGGCAATTTGCGTGGCCCCCGGTGTTGCTATGCCCTTGATGCTCTGAAGATGTTGGGATGGAGTGCGCCTACTGGCTGGCTGCGGCGGGGATGCCGATACGAAGTTGAGGAAGATCCGGAGGGAGGTGCATCGACAGGTGACGGAGCTGACGGTGATGTGGGCGAGACCGACCCTCTTGATGATTGAAATTTCTTTTGTTTTGTTTTTCTTTCCAAGTATATTCTGCGTGCTCGAACATCTTCCTTGTACTCTGGTGGCTACTGAGTTCAAGGTTTTTCTTTGATTATTTGAATAAAGCTTTCCTTTACAATCCTTTGCCAAGATCAGAATCGGAACCTTCTCAGCGCAAGGGTGCGCCTTCATACATAATTCTTAGTGATAAAAGAAGTTATATTTGTAATGGAATATCCACGGACTGTGATGCAATATTTTCCGGCTTTGGGCGAGATGGCTCAAATCATTTTCCGCACACGTTCTATTCCCTTCATCTCGTGAGATGTTTGCTTAGGGTTTCTTTTCTTGCTCTCAGGTGGACCGATTTAAGCCGACTCGGGGTTGGTGTTTTAGGAGTAAATAGGTTCTCGAGATGAAAATAATGCTTCAATTGAAAATTGAAAATTGAAACCCTAGCTATGAATGCAAGTATTGCAATCATTTTACGGAGGGATTACAAATATGACATGAAATTATAAAAGGAAACTTATTTGGAAAAATATAGCACAAACGTTTTAAGGTGTGTAGGATGCTTGGAAAGTGGTAGCACAAAGATCTTAAGTTCGGTGAAGGTATGAGCCATCGTGAGTGAACCGTTATGCCCTCCAGGTTATCGGCGTTGATGAGCTTGCAAGAGCCACCTAGGATAACATCCGCTACTGTGCACGGTTCATCTTCTCTTTTGGTGGGTGAGTCGGGTAGAGTGGTCATCTTCACCGTCATGTTTCCAACATTGAATGTAGTCGCCTTCGTCACAGGTCTCCAATTCCGAATGGGTTTGAGCGTGCGTGCACACTTGGACCTTGGCCTTGTTGTCTTTGACCAAGACGACTTCTATGCTCCCGATAAAACGCTTGAAAGGGGGGCTTCCCATTCACATCTCCTAGCGGGGTTAGTTTGTCGGTTGGAGCCAGTCCCAGGGACTTGTCGAATGAGGGCGGTAGTTTGCAAGGAGGGTTGTGTGATGAGACTTACTTGAGACCGGAACCTTTCGGTGTATGCCGACTGTGCTCTCTCGAGAAGTTGTGTCATATTGGCAAGTTGTTGGTGCGGCGGCAATGACAGTCATCAGTAGTCCAGCGGGCGTGTTGGAGACTCTTTCGTGCATCGAAAACAGTGAGAGGACAGACTTCAAGATGGCTTTGTTGTCATGCGTCCAAGAGCGCCCTAGGATCATGTCGTAGTTGGGATGATCTTTGACTATGTAGAACTTTGCTTGCGTCGAGGCATCACCCAATTTGACTTCAAGATCAATGTATCCATATGCATCTCTAAGCTCTCCCCGCCGAATCCACGACCACAGATTGGATGACGGGTAGCTTCTTGCTTCGAGATCTTTGTCGCTCTCAAGGTCTTGACTGTAATGATGTTAAACTCAAGCCGTATCGATCAACGCGTTATCGAACTCAACGTTTCTCAAACGAGTGACGGTTAGAGTCCCCAGTTTCCATTGCTCATGTCTTTTAGGAAAGACTGGGCTCCCGGATCGCCATCGGATGCAAACGTCTACCGACACAACGTGGTTGAGGGCCGCAAATATGTCTTGACGCTGTCCCTTGGAGAAATATAAGATTTCACACATGCGCTCCATCATAGATTGCACGGTCTTGCGAATGAGTCCCCATAAATCATGCGGTTTCGATAGGTAGAGGATCTCTATGAACACCTTCGTTTCCAAGCCGGAGTTCCCTCTGTCTCTACCTTTTCCCGAATATTTGTTTCAACTTTGTTGCAATCTTTGGTTGGATGATGGACGAACTGTGGTAGCAATGATCTCGGGATCTCGCTATTTCTTCCTCGGTCGGAGGACGCTGATAGGGGTAGTTTTACGGCATCATCTTGGATCCACGCTTCCAAGAGCTCTATCACTTCATTCATGGGAAAAGGAAAACCCGTGTCTTTGGCGTTTTGTGCGGGAGTTTTGTCTGTTCCTTTTCGAGACGAAGTCTTGTGTGCCGAGGATGTTCGCTTGGTTTGTTGTTAGTTATCGAAGCTTTCCTCTTTTCCTCCGCTACCACACTCAGAAGGGCCAGTGTTGTATTGTTTGTTTGTGAGACGCCCGCTTCCTCGACTTTCACGCAAATCTTCACTTCGAACAACTCGGTTCTTTCAAGTAATGCCGGTGCGAGTTGTTCTTGAACGTTTTGCAGCTTCGTGGAGTTGAGAGAATGTTTGAAAGCCAGATTCTCTAACGAGCGCGGTATATGGGTATCATCCCATTGATGCATGATTCCACCAATTGTCGTTCGGTAACATTCGGGTCGTGATAGTCCAAAGGCTTGGGTTACAATCTTTTAACGAAGTCGTTGGGATGTTCATTGTTCCATTTGGAGAATCCTTCCTGTGTCCGAAAACGTGATTTGTTCGGACACGAAGAAATACTTCTGTGAGAAAGCATCGACCATCTCGCTCCAATTGGATATCTTTGTTAGGCGCAATGTTGTTGTACAGTGTATGCCCTCCCGTGAGTGATTTTGAGAATTCTTTTAGGCGTAAAACATGATTATATTCATGTTCCCCAAGGCTTCAAGAATCGAGAAATGTGTTCACGAGCATTACCAATCATCGTAGAGGGAGAACTCGGGAGAGGTGTAACCTCTTGGTAGAGGAATCCGTTGCACATCTTGAGGGTACGGCGGCCGATGTTGGTGTACGTCCCGTTCGGTCCCCTTTTCTCGATTTTGGAGAAGCCGCTCAGGTCTTCACGCGTAATGAAGTTGGAAAGACCTCTCTCCCCTTGGCGCTCGGGAGTAACACGAGTTTCTTCATTCATGTGAGTCCGAGTGGAAACACACCTTTCCGGTGTATTGAATGCATCTCTCGCCAACTCCAAGGGTTGCCGAATCTTGCGGCAATCGTTCGGTCAAAGTTTTAAGGAAAGTGAGTACCTCTTTCCGAAGTTGCGGCCATGTCTCGTTTGAGTTTTAGCAAGAATTTCTGTTTCTCCATCAAGTCTCGCAATGGTACTAGACGGCGGTCTTCCTCTTGTGTCTCCGGCTCCTCGTCCCGATGGAGGAGTGAAAGTTGTTGCCTGGGTAACCACCGGAGGCGTTACGCTCGAAGAGATGCCGAGATTTGCGCTGCTACGGCTATGGTGATGGGAGGTGTTACACTCTTTGGGATGTCTCTGCTCCGCTAGTGTTGGTGACAGAGGTAACGGCTCCTCGAGATGTGTTTGCCACGGTAGCTCCACCGACAGCACGTCAACACCGGAGTGTTATCCACGCTAGCTCCGTCCGAATTGATTCTTTGATCCAGCACTGAGTTCCACCATCTTGAAATGAATTTGATTGAATTGGTTCTAAGATCTACCCTTTTTGAAATTGATGAAATTGAATCGGATTTCAAAGAAATTGTTTTTACGACCGAGAGATTAATCTCCCACCGTGGTCGCCAATTGTTGATGGGTGAAAACTACTCCCGCAGAATTTGGTAATTTGGGGTGTGATAAGGAATGAATTTAAACCTTCAACAAATGCATCACTGCGGTGAGTGCTTGTAGATTCGAGAGATCAATGCAGGCAAGTCCGGCCTAAACCAAGAAATGGCCGTTCCGGATTTGTTTCGGTCACAAAGTGAAGGAGATGGGGTTGATCTTAGGGAGGAAGCGAAGAAGGTGTTGAGATTGTGAAGGTGTTGGCTTGCTATGACTTGTGATTTAAGATGGTTGAATATGACGGTATCAACGCTTGGTTTCTCGCTGACCGAACTTGTGTTGTTCTGTCTCCGTATATTCCTTTGTTCGTTGTTATTGGAAAAGAGGGCGGAGAACCTATTTATACAAGTCATTGAGCCTCATTCACGTTTCTCGTGGGAAGTGGAGGTAGTGAAATGATGGAGTAGTGGAGTTGTGTGCCGGTAACACACGCACCGGCCTTGCCCACTTTTCCTCGTTCATCTCTAACCGCCCATGACTTCCTAACACGTTTGTGATGGCGCGTTGCACGCCGCACGTCGTAAACCGCCGACCAATACCCCAAAGATGTATCCCCAGGTTTGTGACATGATTGATGTCCTGAATGTGGATCGTGGATCCACTAAGATAGCATGTATCTTGAATTGAATAATCACGTTATTCGAAAGTCGATACTTGTGAAGTACCGTGTGTATTTTATGCAGTACCGCATTGCGGTATGGTAAAGTGATAGATAATGACTCTCACTAACCAAATAACTTCCGACCGAGGTTGTATAACCAAGTCTGGTGAATCGGACGGATGAGATGATGTTTGAGACACTCATCTGCGTAACCGCTGATGAAATTAGGGTTTTTAAAGAGGTGCGCAAGCATCACTCTTTAGCTTGGTCGAAACTAAGCATGGGAAAGGTTTTGAAGAGGACCGACCGGGCATGTGTGTAGACAACACGCCGGTGTGCACGTCCATACTTCACTTTCCCAAGAAGGCGCAATCTAAGCCACTCAATTTGACCGGTAAAGTTGAGTGGTTGAGATCGATTTGCAATAAGAGTTTGATGCCGCAAAGAAGCCGCGCGCCATGCTCTCTTCCGGCGCGTTTTCCAAGACGACCTAGCTTGGTCGGTCTTGGCCGGTTGGCTTGGCGTGAAGGTGGCGGGCTGATGTTCACGCCCATACTTCACTTTCCCAAGAAGACGCGATCTAAGCCACCCAATTCGTCCGGTGAAGTTGAGTGGTCGAGATCGATTTGCAATTTGGTAAGTGTAACCACGCATGTTTGAGCGGGCGTTTTGGATTGGCCAGGCATGATATGCCTTGGCCGACCGCAAGAGGAGGTAGATGAGTCCACGGTGGTCATGCTGGGTATAATAGGACCTCGCTTAATCTAATACGTGACCCTCCATTCGTGCCGAGAAGATGGACGCCGCGTGATGGCTTGAACCCTAATTTTGGCTTTCAAAGCGCGCGACCATGCTCTTTTGGGCGGACGGTTTTGTTGTAACCAACCATGGTTGGATTTGACCGATTGGTCAAGTGTGTGTCGGCCACACCTGGGTGATTGTGTCGACATGCCCGGCCCTTTGAGTCTACATCTACACCCTCCATCTATGCCTGCGAAGATGGACGGTTGAGACCGATTTTGCGACACATGTAATATGCCGCAAACCCTAATTTAGGTTTTCCCGCCCATAATGCTTGGTATGGACGGTTTCTTGGCAAGCAAAGGCCAATGGTCGACCATGCGGGTCGGCCGTGTGTATTCCATACCCGCTTGGGGTGATGGAATTGATCTCGTGGTCATCCAATCATGCTTGTGGAGTTGGATGATCTGCGATCGATCATCATATTTGGCAAGCTAAGGCCGTGTGTATTCCATACTGCAGGGGGTGATGGAATTGATCCTCGTGGTCATCCAATCATGCTTGTGGAGTTGGATGATCGCGATCGTATCATATCCCGAGACCGACACGGTCAAGTCCGGATGCTCAATCGGGCTAGTATAACACACCGAGAGGGGCTCAATCGGGCTAGTATAACACACCGAGAGGCTCGGGCTAGTATAACACACCGAGAATCGCCTGCACGGGTATTTCGTACATGGATTCATTATAGTGCTTGGAGGTTCGTGTTACTCGCGAGAGTAACACTCGTCGTCATGCCACACCGATAATGGGTACGAAATACAAGGCCGATATGAAATTCACAGGAAGGGATTGTTCTGCATGCTCCAACTCCGGAGGAATTTCATGTATTCACGAATGGGATTGTTGCTACATGCTCCATTCTTGGTGAATTAAGTGAGGAGTATCCGTCACTTATAAACGGCTTTATCTTTTACAAGATGTCAGCGCATGATTTTCTGGTTACTTACAAATTTAACCTTAAACGAAAATCCACCATCAACAATAAGATAAACCCAAACCACATGATTCCCAAAATGATAGTAAAAACTACAAAATACAAAATAGAAAATAAGATGAGACTATAAGACTAACTCAAACATAAGATTTGAATTACAAGAAATCCTCATATGTTAAACACGCATGCCATAATAGAATCCGAATGCATTTTCACCCTCTATTAACTTCAACCCATGAGGTGGATTCTCAATGTCTTGAGTATTTGGAAGTCATGCCAAATTTCATCTTCACCCTGATGCTGGATGTGTCTTATATTAGATAACTTTTTGGGATATTCCTGAATATTTCTCATGAGAATCCATGAAGTCCTCGAATTAAACCCTAAAGGATTTGTTGTTTCACCACCTACAATAATCATATGTGCTGTCGTAGGGTTTGTTGTTTCACTACCATAAAATACTCACCACCTACAACACTGATTGATGTTGTATTTGTGTGTTTTTATGTGGATAAAATTTGGGTTGCTTGATTTTGGTATTATGGATTTTTTTCGCACATATCAACTTTTTTCTAATATCTTCATGTTTCAATAATAATAATTTTGTAGGAACCATGTATGACAAATGTGTAGTTAAGATTTTTTTTTTTATGGTGGAGTTTTTTTTTATACGAAAAGAGGAAAATAGTACCAAGAACTTCTAACCAGAAGTATGGTACTTATACAATTATAAGATTATATCATCTCTCATATTGAGGTGATTAATCATTTGATCTAATTGTTCATTTTTCCAACTACTAAGATTTATGGATTTATTACAAAAAAACAAAAATGTTTGCAGTTATGGCATTTTGAATTCTGCTTACTAAAGAGAACTATTTTGAAAAATATCTCAAAGAAACAAAAATACTTCTAAACCTCCAGATCATGAAGATTCAGCAGATGATCCTAAGAATAGAAAATACCCAAAACTCCTAAAAACCCCAGGCGTAAATCATCACCAATTGTTTTTATCACCAGAACGAAAACCATTCCCCATTCTTCTTGGTTCCGAGTATCATAAACCAAAACGTCATATATCAAAACATTACTATTACTTTTATGATAAACATGGAGTTCTTCGAAGGTCCTTGTGGTCTGCACAACCAAGTCACTTGGATATTCATGAAGCTATTGGCCATGGAGTCCAATTTCTAGACATACCGCAAGGTCACTTTCACGTTGTTAGTAATGGTTCTTTCAACAAGAAACTTGATCAAGGTGGTACTGGTGGAGCAGTCAGCGATCATGAAGCAGTCGTTTACTTTACTATAGAAGGCCGTTCTATGATATGCGAAAGCTCAATCTACCATGAGCTCGAGGGAATTTTGGAACTATTAAAGGATTGTGTTGCTAGGGGATTTTTTCTATTATGGTTGTTTTGTGATTCCAGGGACGCCGTTGATCTGATTAATGTGTATTTAAGATTGTGCATAAATCCACGTTTGTTGTCTTACTACTGTGAATTTATTTCATGTTTTAGCTTATGCATCAGATTGAACTTGTGAATACTTTATTCACATAATGAGTTTGTGGATATTTTCTGCATAGACCAAAGCTCGTGGATGTACTCTGCACATAGTGAATTGTGGATATTTTCTGCCTAAATGAATGTTTTTATTTGTTGATTTGCATTTATATAATGCACGCACCTGCTTGTTGTTATTATGATATGTTGTTGTTTATGTGTTGGTTCATATTAATGTGTTTGTTCATCTTTAAAAAACGATTTCTGATAGGTGTCGTAAAACACCTAGTTTTATATCTAGTATTTATGCTTTCTTTGCGAGTTTTCATGTGAATTATGTATCGACATTCGCTTTTGAGTTTCATAGGTGTTTTGGAGTCATATGAAGCAAAAGAAGGAGAAAATAGCCATTTGGAGCGGAAAAGGCAAAAAGGTCAACTCGCTGGACGATATTTGGAGCATGCTAGGTTGCACAAGAGGAGTTAAGCCGAATTTAAGCCGCGTCTCCTAAACCGACAGTTGAACAGAATTAGGCTGCTTCGGTTATCTCGAAACCGACAAGCCACACAAATGAGTGGTTACCCCTTATCTCACAGGACTTGGGTGGATGTATCCACCTTTATTCCTACGCCCTAAATCGAGAATTGATTATCTCTTTATTTCCACACCCACCTGAAACCGAGAGAGAAGAATTACTGCTGTCGTTGGTCTGTCCAGAGAGGTTGAGACGAAATTAAGAATAAATGATGAGAAATCGAGCAGAATTGTGAAAGGAGATCAAGAAGGGATTAGGTGGTGAATTGAAGTTACTGTGGTTGATTTCAAATGATGGCAAGTGTTGAATCCGAGATGTATAAATGAGTTTTGTTGTTGGGAGATAGATTTCGATCCGAATATGGAATCGCCGGAGCAAATCAACGAGAATGAAGATGAAATCCACGCGAAGTAAGGTTGTTGTAGATCTCACATAGGGTACGAGTTGTTAGAGAGATTGAGAGGATTTTCATGGGTTTTCGCTGTGAGTGGTAGGGTTTCGATTTGCCTCCGAAATTGAAGGAAAGCTACGATCTGTGATGGTCCGGGTAAATGGGTTTTTGTTGTTGGTTGATTGGGAGGAACAGTGATGAAGAATTAAGGGTTGTTGTGTTCTCTCGAGCCATTATGAGAAGATAGAAATGGGTGCGGCTTTGTGTTGAACATGGGTTGCTCTCAATTGTCGGTGAAGATATGAATTGTGAGATTGTTGGTTAAGGTCAATTACTGAAAATACAAGAAGTTGCAGAGAGGGGATGGTTTTGAAGGCAAAGAGGTATTGTTGTTGGCATTGAAGTTACAGGGAGAGATGCAATGGTGAGGAGTCTCGTAATTTAGCCTGAGCGAGCAAAGCACTGAGTTGATTGGTTTTGAGATGTTGCAGTGGAGCCGATGTTGGTGATGCGGTGGTGGAAGTGTGGGTCTCATTGTGGTAATTGAAATTTGTTGAGCTCATGAAGGAGATGGAGCTGTAAATGGAGCAGCTATTGGAGTTGGGACTGAGTCGCAGTATGTATGAGTTACAGGGCAGAATGAGTTGAAGCATTTGGTGTTGTTGCTGTTACCATGGGAAGGTGGAGTTGCGGTGCTTATATGAGCCGAAACGGGTTTTGGTGATGACCCGATGTTGGCGCCCGAATCGAGGTGAATCACAGGGTTAAGCCTAGTGCCGTGAACTAGAAGTGCAGTGCGGGCGTGGCTTGGTTGAATGGTAGTAGTAGTACAATGTTGTTGGTGGCTCGGTGGTTGTCCAATGGCGGTAGATGGCAGAATTGCAGGTGGAGTTGGCTTGTGGTTGCTGTCATGGCATTACAACCATGAAGCTACAGGATCTGTAGGTGAAGCATTGACAGAGGAGCTATGCCGAGCTGGTGGAGATGTCGCAGCCGCAATCTGTGGTGGCTGTAGCTGGTGATAGAGAGGCATGCTAGGAAAATACGGGGAAGGTCTTTGCATGTTGGAAGTGCAGAAATGGCACAGCAAGCCATTTGGTGATTTGGCTTGACGACCATCATGGGCTGGATGGATTAGCCGATGCACAATGATTGTCTTCACGCAAAAGGGCCTTGGCCAAGAACCCAACTCACCTTGTCACCCACCGACTCATCCCGACTCAATGATCGATTCTCTCCCCGACTCGGTGCTTGACCGGGTTAACCCGCCGAGCCGACTAGTTGACCGATCCGACCCGTTGACCGGTGACCGGCGGACTTTGCCGTCACCCCGGGATGTTTTCCTAGGCGACTTTTCCTACTGCTTTTCCGGCCACAATACCAGATTTTTCCGACGACGTTTTGGGTCATATTTTCTACATGGGTTTCTCCTTCTTATGGGCTTGGTGGACTCTCATCTAATGGACTTTGAAGGCTAGACCTAATTTTAGAAGTTGGAGAAAAGCTATAAAGGGAAGGTCTTCTACAACTTATGAAATATCTTTTTCTTGGAATTTTGGAGAGCCGTTTTTGTTTTACGCTTCTAGGGTTTGGTTTTGTTCTTCTTCTTACTTGTTTTATTATTGAATATTGATGATGATGAACTCCATAGCTATGAGTAGCTAAACATCTTATTGGTTATGGGATAAAAGTTGATTTCTCAACATGCTTTTGATTCAATGAATTAGTTTTGTCTCAGTAATTATTGTTTGCGATTCACAATTAATAGTGTTATAAGATTTGAAAACTTGTTAGATTGAGTCCGGAATCAATCCGATTTGTGTTCATCTCTAGAGCTATATTAGGGTTTTCAATACGAAAACGTTGTTTATCCCTGATTCTAAGTAGCATAATTGTGGTTAGTTCTTGTAGTGATATATCCTACTAGTCACAAGTGAATCATAACTTTTGTTAAAACGTTTAGTGCTTTTACACATTCGTTTGCATTGATGAGTCTTATTCCATAAATCTTAATGCTTTTAGGGAGTTAAACTTAATTGTTCTTTTACACTTTAGGTTGCTTTCTACGAAGAATTCACATATGCATCTTTTAATGTGGTTGTGATGAAAACAGGGAATTAACGGGTTATACTTGCGATCAAGGTATCCTAGGACTTTTAATAAATACGAGATTAAAATACCAATTCTAATCATTGATAAAAATACATATTTGTGAATGATACTATCCCGTGACCAATATCTTCTCATTATTGATTTCTCAAATTACTTACTTTGCTTTTAATTACTTTAATTTGCTTAGATACAACAAACATACCTTGGGTTATTTTAGAAACTGAAATTTTATAACAACGAAAGCCTCTCTGTGGATACGAACTCTTTCTTATCGCATACTATATTTATATCTAGTTGATTGAGAAAGTGAAATTATATTTGACGGATTGACAACCGACCAAATTTTGGCGCCGTTGTCGGGGAGGCATACTGGCTTGTTATTGAGTTTTTAGTTTTTTTTTACAATTTCTCGCTTTTATCTTTGCTTTTTTGTTTGTCGTCTTGTTTCTCACTTGTTTGCTAGAATTGTTTTCGTGTATCAATCTCGGCTACTAAAGATTGGAATTATCCAAGGTGCGGGATAGCTACTCGAAGAGGCACAATACTCCAACCAAGTCAAGGCGAAACACAACGAGTTAGAAGTGGACGAAGAGTTACACTTAGGAAGGAGACCAAGAGATTTTCCAACAACAAGAAGAAGAAGCAATGGGTGATGCAAATCGTTCACTCAAGGACTTAGCTTCTCATAGGCTTGATACACAACAGGGGTGTATTCAAACGAACTCTACTTTTGAGATAAAGCCGGGGTTGCTTAGAGAATTACCAAAATTCCATGGCATGGTGAATGAAGATCCTAACAAACATCTTTTGGACTTCCACACCATTGTCACGGCTATGCTTCCAATGAATTTTGAGGCGGATGGTGCAATGTTGAAGGTTTTCCGTTTCTCTTTAATGGATAGTGCTAAGGATTGGTTGTACTATTTACCTCCGGAAGTGTCACAACATGGAATGGGTTGAAGAAACTCTTTTTGGAGAGATATTTTCCCGCATCCAAGGCTACTCAAATTCGCAAAGAGATTTGTGGGATGAAGCAAAACGTGGGAGAATCATTATATGAATGTTGGGAACGATACAAGAGATTGGTTGCAAGCTGCCCTCACCACCAATTTAGTGACGCTATGATAATCCAGTACTTCTATGAAGGACTCCAATCAAGTGATAGGAATCTTATTGACGTCACAAGCTGGGTGGTGGTGCACTAGTTAGCAAGACGGTGGCACAAGCTAGAGAGTTGATTGAAAATATGGCAGCGAACTCACAACAATTCTTGATTCGTGGTTCGGATGTGATTCTAAGAAGGGTGAGTGAAGTGAGCGAGGTGGAGGAACTTCGTCAACAAATGGGTAACATGATAGCAATGTTGCAACAAGTTGCATCCGCGGTTATACCAACTTCTCCTCAATCTTATGAAGACGAGCAAGCTAATGCGATCTTTCCAAATCAACCAAGACGGTATGATCCCTACTCCAACACTTACAATCCGGATGGAGAGATCACCCCAATTTTAGCTATGCCAACAAGCAAGGTGCCGTTCAACAACCTACTTTCAACCGTCCGAGTGGATTTCAACCACAACAACAACAATTTCAGCAACCACAAGCACAACAATCAATGCAAACTCAAGGTGCTGATATTGATTCAAAGCTTCAAACAATGATGCAAGGCATTTCCACCATGTTCAAAGAAAGTCAACAAGAGACTAAGAGTGCTATTAAGGAGTTGCAAACACAAATGGGCTCCATGGCTATTGAGTTGAACCAATTGAAGGCGCAAAATAGTGGGAAACTCCCTTCTCAACCTATTAACCCAAAAGAGGGTGTCAATGCTATTACGTTGAGAAGCGGTACACAACTTGTGCAACCCGAAGTTGCCGATTCGGCAAGGTGGAGACACCAAAGGAACCTGTTTTGGAGGAGAAGAATGAGGATTCTCCCCAAACTTCGAGGTACCTATTCCTAACTCTAAAACTCCTGGTTTCTACTTATGTTCCTCCTTTACCTTTTCCTCGCAGATTTGCAAGTTCTAAGAAGGCGGAACTAGAAAAGGAGATTTTAGACGTTCTAAAGAAGATCCATGTGAACATACCACTCATTGATGCTATCAAGCAAGTTCCAAAGTATGCAAAGGTGTCGAAGGACTTGTGTACCAACAAACAAAGGCTCAAAGGTAATGAAGTGCTTAGTGTGGGGGAGAATGCTTCGGCAATCTTACAACACAAACTCCCACTTAAGTGCAAGGATCCGGGTAGTTTTGACATTCCCGTCACAATTGGTAACACAACTTTTAACAAAGCTATGTTGGATTTAGGCGCATCCGTTAATGTTATGCCTGCGTCAATGTATAATTCACTTGATCTTGGTCCTCTTAAAAAGGCTGAAATTGTATTACAATTAGCCGATCGCTCTAATGTCTACCCAATGGGTATTGTTGAGGATGTTCTTGTGCAGGTTAATCAACTTGTATTTCCTGCGGACTTTTGTGTGTTAGAGATGGATGAAGGTGCACCGGACTCGTCTCTTCCATTGCTTCTTGGGCGTCCCTTCATGAAAACGGCGAAAACCATAATTGATGTGGATAAGGGAACGCTAACTATGGAGTTTGATGGAGAAACAATACGTTTCAACATTTTCGAGACGATGAGATATCCTAGCGATGTCCACTCTTGTTTCTCCATTGATGTGATGGATACATTGGCACAACAAATGTTTGAATTAAACGGTGATGATGCTTTGAAACCGTGTTAACTACATCCATGGATAATGGTGTAGAGTGTGGTAATGAAGTCAAGGAAGCTCTTGGTGATCTTAATTCACTACAAGAATGCCCGAAAACTCATAATATCTCTTTTATTTCTTTACCATGCAAATGATGAAAAGCTTGTACCTTCAATAGTTAAATCTCCGATTTTAGAATTGAAACCTCTTCCCACCACCTTAAGTACTTGTACTTGGGTGATAATGAAGAGTTACCGGTGATTGTTTCTAACAAGCTTAGTGATTTACAGGAGAAAAACTTCTAAGGGTGCTAAGGAAGTACAAGACGGCCATAGGATGGACAATTGCCGATATCAAGGGTATAAGCCCCGCCGTTTGTATGCACAAAATTCGTTTGGAGGATGATGCAAAGCCTAAAAGGGACGCGCAACGCCGTTTGAATCCTCCCATGATGGAAGTTTTGAAAAAGGAGATACTCAAGCTTTTGGAAGTGGGTGTTATCTACCCCATATCCGATAGCAAGTGGGTAAGCCCAGACAAGTAGTACCAAAGAAATCGGTGTGTGACGGTGGTGGAGAATGATAAGAATGAACTTGTCCCAACTCGTGTGCAAACCGGTTGGAGGGTTTGTATTGATTATAGAAAATTGAATGCCACCACTAGAAAAGATCACTTTCCTTTACCTTTTATTGATCAAATGCTTGAACGTTTAGCCGGACATTCTTACTATTGCTTCCTTGATGGCTATTCAGTTATAATCGGATTGTGATAGCACCGGAGGACCAAGAGAAAACCACTTTCACTTGTCCTTTCGGTACTTTTGCTTATAGAAGGATGCCTTTTGGCTTATGCAATGCTCCCGGCTACTTTTCAAAGGTGTATGGTAAGTATCTTTTGGAATATGTTGAAAACATAATCGAAGTGTTCATGGATGACTTTAGTGTCTTTGGTGATTCTTTTGACCTTTGCTTGAACAATTTGTCTCTAATCCTTGAACGATGTGTTGAAACAAATCTTGTGCTAAATTGGGAGAAGTGCCATTTCATGGTAACTCATGGCATAGTTTTAGGCCATATAATATCTTCTAAAGGCTTGGAAGTCGATAAATCTAAGATAGACCTTATTCGTGCTCTAACCCCTCCCACTACGGTGAGGGAGATACGTTCTTTTCTTGGTCATGCAGGTTTTTATCGTAGGTTCATCAAGGACTTTTCCAAGATAGCATCACCACTTTGTAACTTATTGCAAAAAGATGTGGTTTTTAACTTTGATGAGAAATGTATGGCGCATTCAATCGCTTGAAAGAACTTTTGATTTCAGCCCCTATCATTAAACCACCGGATTGGAGTAAGCCGTTTGAACTCATGTGTGATGCTAGTGATTATGCGATTGGTGCGGTGCTTGGGCAACGTGTGGGGAAGCTCCCCCATGCTATCTATTATGCTTCTAGAATGTTAAATGAGGCTCAACAAAACTACACAACCACTGAAAAGGAGTTATTAGCCATTGTTTTTGCTTTAGAGAAGTTTCGCTCTTATCTAATTGGTACAAAAGTTGTTGTCTTTTCCGATCATGCAAGCACTTAGATACTTGCTTACAAAGAAAGAGGCGAAACCGAGGCTCATACGATGGATTTTACTCTTGCAAGAGTTTGATATTGAAATCAAAGACAAGAAAGGAATTGAGAACACCGCTATGGATCATTTGAGCCGACTTGCTGTGGACAAGGAGACTATCCCGCTGCGTGAAAGTTTCCGACGAGCAACTATTCTCAATTGCCTTTGGAGAACCATGGTATGCCGATATTGTCAATTACTTAGTTTCTAAACAAATCCCAAAGAACTTGTCTCGTGTTGAGAGGGACAAACTTAAGAGGTTAGGGAACCAATACATATGGGATGATCCATACTTATGGAAACATGGTAGTGACCAAGTAATACGAAGGTGCGTTCCCGAATCCGAATTTAACTCTATCTTGTCTTTTTGTCACTCTTATGCTTGCGGAGGACATTTTGGGAGTAAGAGAACCGCGCACAAGGTACTTGAAAGTGGTTTTTATTGGCCAACTTTGTTTAAGGATGCACATATATTTTGTACAACTTGTGATAGGTGCCAAAGAACCTAAGCAATCTAGGTGCCCGAAATCAAATGCCACAAACTTATATTCAATTTATCAAGTTTTTGATGTATGGGGTATTGATTTTATGGGGCCTTTTGTCAACTCCCATGGGAATTTTTTTATTTTACTTGCGGTTGATTATGTCTCGAAATGGGTGGAAGCTAAAGCCACCCCTACTAATGATTCTAAAGTGGTTTTAGATTTTGTGCAAGCTAATATTTTTGCAAGGTTTGGAATTCCAAGAGCCATAATTAGCGATGGGGTTCTCACTTCAAAAACAGGATTCTACAAAGCTTGTTGTCGAAGTACAATGTGTCGCATAAGATTGCAACACCTTATCATCCCCAAACCAATGGACAAGCCGAGGTGTCTAACCGGGAGGTGAAATTCATTCTAGAAAAGACGGTGAACCCAACAAGGAAGGATTGGAGCATGCGACTTAATGATGCTTTGTGGGCGTATAGAACCGCATATAAAACACCTATTGGAATGTCTCCTTTTAGGCTTGTGTATGGTAAACCTTGTCATTTACCCGTGGAAATTGAGCATAAGGCGTTTTGGGCTATTAAACAATGCAACATGGAGATGGATGGGGCTGGAAAGCAAAGGAAGTTACAACTCCAAGAGCTAGAGGAGCTTCGCAATGATGCATTTGAAAGCTCACGGATTTACAAAGAAAAGACGAAAGCATTCCATGATAACATGATTTCTAGGAAACAATTTTGCATTGGGCAGAAAGTGCTTTTGTTTAATTCTCGCTTGCAATTATTTCCGGTAAATTAAGGTCACGATGGATCGGACCTTTTATTGTTACTAATGTGTTTTCTCATGGTGCGTTGGAAATTCAGAAGCATAGCTACAGGGAAAGAACTTAAAGTTAATGGGCACCGGTTGAAACCATATTATGAGAATTTCACTTCCGAAGTGGTGGAAGGAGTTAACTTTGTGGATGTGCTCCTCCGGAGGAGTCATAGAAAGCAAGGAGATAGTCGGGCCGACGACTTTAAACCAAGCGCTAATTGGGAGGCAACCCAAAGGATGAGTATTTCTTGTCTTATATTTATTTCTTTTCTTGTTTTTAGTTTTTCTTGTTTTGTTTTTACTTTGTTTTTGCTGATTTCTTGTTAGGATTTCCCACCTTGACTTACTTGGACGATTCAATTTACATTGAGGACAATGTAAAGTTTAAGTGTGGGGGAGTGGTTTATGTTGTAAATTTTTGCAATTTTTCAACTTTTTTGTGAACTAGTGAATAAGAAAACTCCAACTTGTAGTTGTTTAGAGTCACATAGTATACATGTCGCTAAGATTACATCGAGAATCTCACAATAGTGACTGAACTTAGAGATGACAGAGAACATGATCGGGTTTCTTAATTGTATGAGAGTTAAAGTTGGATTTAACCATGCCAAATGGCAAATAAGGTGCAGATCGAATTCGGTATTAGAACAGTTGATCCCCTATAATGGAGACTACCCATGTTACATAATGTGAGGCACCAACCTTCAATTCTTTGTACCTGTCTAAATTTGTGCTTTTAGAGTGTGTGTCACCGTACGTAAATTCTGGGCAGAATGGTGAGCTGTCCAACTTCCCACCATAGAAGCACTATTTTGATCTCTTGAGTGCTATTTTTATCAACCATGTTGGTGACATCGAATTGCTAACTTACATACCACTTGTGATCTTGTTCGCAGCTAGCACCATCCATCTTATCTCTCTCTACACCAACAGTCCATAGAAACACCATCATCATCAACAAGAGGAGCATCACAAATTGAAGGAAAGTTGAACACGTTCGAGGTTTACAAACAACGGTACAAAATGGGCAGATTTGATTTGAGTAAAGCAACAAAACAGGGAGCAGAATTTTTATAAGTTGAAGACTATTATACAAGAGTGGAAATTATTAAGGATGAGAATTCGAGAAGTCTATGATATCAAGACATATAAGTTGTGAAGATTCAAGCGGTAAAGTACTTATACCATGGCATTGTACTTACATTTTTTATTTTTGTATTTTACTTTCTCTTGTCTCAATGAAGAAAAAAAAAATTGAAAAAAAAAAAAAAAAAAAAAATTAAAAAAAAAAAAAAAAAAAAAAAAAAGAGACAAGAGAAAAGTTTTAGGTTTGTTAATAGTTTTTTATTTTGTTTTATTTTTATTTTTATTTTGTATTTGTTTGATTTCTCAAAAAAAAAAAAAAAAAAAAAAAAAAACGAAAATTAAAAAAAAAAAAAAAAAAAAAAAAAAGAAAAACAGAAAAAGAAAAAAAGAAAAAAAAAGAAAAAAAAAATATTTGGGTTTGTATAGTTTGTTTTTATTTTTGTATTCTTTCAATAAAGCCTATGGAAAGAAGGAATATCTATAATGAAGTTTCAAGCGACAAGGAATTTGAGGAAAGAATTAAATTGTCAAGATTCTATGAAGTTCAAGAGTTATCATCAAGAGTTGAAGACCGAAGACGAAGATGAAGACACCGATTGAAGACCGAAGACGTTTCTATGGATGCTGTGAGAGTGGTGCTAGCTGCACGCCGAACGGATACAAGGTAAGTAAGCATATTCCCACATTCGTTAAATGGTTGATTTCCTTTCGAAGAGATCATCAGAAAAATGGGTTTTCAAAAATATATAAAAGATGTGGGTTTTCAAAATATTTCGGAGGGTTTTTGCCTTCCTACCATTCAACGTGTCTCAGATTCTCTCTTCATTCCAACTCCGGACACATGTGTGACCCATAAAAAGCTGTTTATTATTGAGAGCAATATCATAAAACCCTTTCTTGTGAGGCAGAGTCGAGACTTTTGATCACTCCGAACCCGAATTTTTGTCGAGAAGGGATGGTTATTTCTCTCTCAACTTTTAAGAATGAGATTGTGTTCATTTATGTGTCTAACTTCTTATGACTAGTGTGCAGAATTTCTATGTCTTCTTAGCGCTTGGATACTATCATTTCGGAGAACTAGTAAGTTGGAAAAGTAGGTTTTGTGGGTATATCTCTAGTAAACCCTCACGAGACTATAACTCGTCCACTAGGGACACCTAGAGGTTTTAAAGGCTTGTTATTCATGCTAAGAGTAACCGTATCCTCGACGACACGGAGTTGTATGTATGTTTTAGAATTGTTTTGTTTGATTTGCTCGAGGACTAGCAAAGTCTAAGTGTGGGGAATCTGATAGGTGTCAGAAAACACCTAGTTTTATATCTAGTATTTATGCTTTTTTTGCGAGTTTTCATGTGAATTATGTATCTTACATTCGCTTTTGAGTTTCATAGGTGTTTTGGAGTCATATGAAGCAAAAGAAGGAGAAAATAGCCATTTGGAGCGGAAAAGGCAAAAAGGTCAACTCGCGGACGATATTTGGAGCATGCTAGGTTGCACAAGAGGTGTTAAGCCGGAATTTAAGCCGTCGCCTCCTAAACCGACGCTTGAACAGAATTTGGTCGCTTCGGTTATTCGAAACCGACAAGCCACACAAATGAGCCGGTTACCCCTTATCTCACGGACTTGGGTGGATGTATCCACCTTTATTCCTACGCCCTAAATCGAGAATTGATTATCTCTTTATTTCCACACCCACCGAAACCGAGAGAGAAGAATTACTGCCGCCGTTGGTCCATCTCCAGAGAGGTTGAGACGAAATTGAGAATAAATGATGAGAAATCGAGCAGCACTGTGGAAAGGAGATCAAGAAGGGATTAACAGGATGAATTGAAGTTACTTGTGGTTGATTTCAAAGGATGGCAAATTGTTGAATCGAGATGTATAAATGAGTTTTGTTGTTGGGAGATAGATTTCGATCTCGAATATGGAATTGGCCGGAGCAAATCAACGAGAATGAAGATGAAATCCACTGGCAGAAGTAAGGTTGTTGTAGATCTCACATAGGGTACGAGTTGTTAGAGAGATTGAGAGGATTTTCATGGGTTTTCGCCGTGAGTGGTAGGGTTTCGATTTGCCTCCGAAATCAAGGAAAGTCAGATCTGTGATGGTCCGGTAAATGGGTTTTTGTTGTTGGTTCGATTGGGAGGAAAAAGTGATAAAGAATTAAGGGTTGTTGTGTTCTCTGAGCCATTATGTGAAGATGAAATGGGTGCAGCTTTGTGTCACAACATGGGTTGCTCTCAATTGTCAGTGAAGATATGAATTGTGAGATTGTTGGCTAAGGTCAATTAATGAAATACAAGAAGTTGTAGAGAGGGGCTGGTTTTGAAAGCAAAGAGGTATTGTTGTTGGCATTGAAGTTACAGGGAGAGATGCAATGGTGAGGAGTCTCGTAATTTAGCCGGAGCAAGACTTTGAGTTGATTGGTTTTGAGATGTTGCAGGTGGAGCCGATGTTGGTGCCGAGCGGTGGAAGTGTGGGTCTCATTGTGGTAATTGAAATTTGTTGAGCTCATGAAGGAGATGGAGCCGTAAATGGAGCAACTATTGGAGTTGGGACCGAGTCACAATGATGTATGAGTTACTGCGCGAATGAGTTGAAGCATTTGGTGTTGTTGTTGTTACCATGGGAAGGTGGAGGTGCGGTGCTTATATGAGCCGAAACGGGTTTTGGTGATGACCGATGTTGGCGCCGAATCGAGGTGAATCTGCAGGGTTAAGCCTAGTCTTGTGAACTAGAAGTGCGGTGCGATGAGTCGTGGCTTGGTTGAATGGTAGTAGTAGTACAATGTTGTTGGTGGCTCGTGGTTGTGCAATGGCGTAGATGGCGAGAAATTGCCTAGGTGGAGTTGGCTTGTGGTTGCTTGTCATGGCATTACTGACCATGAAGCTGTGGATCTGAGGTGAAGCATTGCTGAGAGCTATGCCGAGTGGTGGAGATGTCCACCCGCAATCTGTGGTGGTCAGAATGTGTGATAGAGAGGCATGCTAGAAAATACAGGGAAGGTGCCGCTGTTGGAAGTGCAGAAATGGCTCGGCAAGCCATTTGGTGATCAGGCCGGAGCACCATCATGGCCGGATGGATTAGCCGATGCACAATGATTGTCTTTGTCACGCAAAGGGCCTTGGCCAAGAACCCAACTCAGCCTTGTCACCCAGCCTCGACTCATCCCGACTCAATGATCCGATTCTCTCCCGACTCGGTGCTTGACCGGTTAACCCGCCGAGCCGACTAGTTGACCGATCCGACCCGTTGACCGGTGAAGGGATCGGACTTTGCCTGGTCACTGGGATGTTTTCCTACGACTTTTCCGGCCACAATACCGCTTTTTCAGCGACGTTTTTGGGTCATATTTTCTACATGGGTTTCTCCTTCTTATGGGCTTGGTGGATTCTCATCTAATGGACTTTGAAGGCTAGACCTAATTTTAGAAGTTGGAGAAAAGCTATAAAGGGAAGGTCTTCTACAACTTATGAAATATCTTTTTCTTGGAATTTTGGAGAGCCGTTTTGTTTACGCTTCTAGGGTTTGGTTTTGTTCTTCTTCTTCCTTGTTTTATTATTGAATATTGATGATGATGAACTCCATAGCTATGAGTAGCTAAACATCTTATTGGTTATGGGATAAAAGTTGATTTCTCAACATGCTTTTGATTCAATGAATTAGTTTTGTCTCAAGAATTATTGTTTGTGATTCACAATTAATAGTGTTATAAGATTTGAAAACTTGTTAGGTTGAGTCCGGAATCAATCCGATTTGTGTTCATCTCTAGAGCTATATTAGGGTTTTCAATACGAAAACGTTGTTTATCCCCGATTCTAAGTAGCATAATTGTGGTTAGTGCTTGTAGTGATATATCCTACTAGTCACAAGTGAATCATAACTTTTGTTAAAACGTTTAGTGCTTTTACACATTCGTTTGCATTGATGAGTCTTATTCCATAAATCTTAATGCTTTTAGGGAGTTAAACTTAATTGTGCTTTTACACTTTAGGTTGCTTTCTACGAAGAATTCACATATGCATCTTTTAATGTGGTTGTGATGAAAACAGGGAATTAACGGGTTATACTTGCGATCAAGGTATCCTAGGACTTTTAATAAATACGAGATTAAAATACCAATTCTAATCATTGATAAAAATACATGTTTGTGAATGATACTATCCCGTGACCAATATCTTCTCATTATTGATTTCTCAAATTACTTACTTTGCTTTTAATTACTTTAATTTGCTTAGATACAACAAACATACCTTGGGTTATTTTAGAAACCGAAATTTTATAACAACGAAAGCTCTATGTGGATACGAACTCTTTCTTATCGCATACTATATTTATATCTAGTTGATTGAGAAAGTGAAATTATATTTGACGGATTGACAACCGACCAATTTCTGAACTCATTTGCTTGATTTAACTGATTATGAATCATGAGTATACGATTTTCCATTTGAGTTGCTGGTGTTGATATTGCACCAATTACACCAATTAAGAAGGAAGATACAAATATTCTTGGATTTTCTCATGTCGATTGGTGCAGTAGGTATACCTTCTATATTAGTCACCAACAAAAGACGAGATAAAAATTTGCTAGTGTTGATGCATAATTTTAGGTTGTTTGTTTGTCGTCGCCTCGATATAAGGCTCATAACAACTTCCCAAGCTTGAAAAAAAAGTAGAAACTTAACAAGAAAGTTCATAAACTTAACAAGGAATTAACATATAAATTTTAATATTGATCGGTAAAGGTTCGTAAACTTAACAAGAAAAATCATAATGCTCCACAAGAGATTCACAATCATCAGCATCTATTGCACCATTAAATCTCTCCACAATCAATCCCTTCAAAGTCGTCATATCAAAGTTAAAAATAAAAATAAAAAAAATGCGGTTCTAGGTTTTAGGAAGTAGAAAAAAAAATTCTTCTTCTCACGACCAAAATATTAAGTAGTCTATTTACCAGAGGGATCAAGAAGTAAATATTGTGAAACGATGGAATTTAAAACATAATAAAAACAAACATAAAATTTTATTGTCTAACTTTTTTCTTAAGATGTGTGTACATCTAAGACGTAATATCTAAGTGGTAGGAAGCACACCCTTATAATAGTTGACGTGGGTGACCTCATCACAACAAGATTCAACTAAAAATGACAAATTACATGTACAAAAAAAAAACGACCTTGTAGTTCTGGACTATCTTTAAAAACATAACGCAGGACATATCCTAGGTGAAAAAAAGAGGTAATTTTTTTTCTAGGTAAGATTGTTTTTACATTTGATGCATTTACAAGGAAGAAGATAAATGTTAAAGCATCTGCATCTTCATGTGCAAATAAACAGGTAGAAAGTAGAAACATCTCTAATTTAGTTGCCAAAATAACTAGGTCATCTTGGTTATTAACAATTTGATGTTGATTATGTGAAGTTTCAGAGGCCAAAAAACCTAACATGTACTTAGAGCCGTCTTATAGACTAGGCCAACTAGGATATTATATAGACAAATAGGTTGGCCCCAAAATTATATTTTTTTTACAAACTTGTTTATCTTTTTACGTTATATAGGTAGTGGTTTTACATAGTGGTCTACCACTGTTTTTGTTGATAGTCATACTATCTGGCCGTAATTGAAAGTTGTTTATTTTGTAATCACCAATTACTGCTTTCCAATCCCATCTAGCCATTACTTTACTTCTGTAAAGTAAATAAAATTAGAATTCATTGTATTAGACAATTGTCTTCATATTAATTTAGATGTTCTCTTTCCTAAAAATTCATCTAAAATATGATGAATATCACTAATGCCACAAACAGAAGATCAAATTTTAACCAAATTCGTTTTTTTCTCTTTTATTTGTGAAACCTATTATAATGGTTTAAACTAAAAATAGATTGCATGTGAGTAGGTTTCACCCATGGAATCATCAATTTAATATTGCGTTAAAAAGCACGAACGAAGTATTCCCAAAAGGTAGTTTTAAAAGATCCCCGGCGACTCCTCAAAGTTACTACACTAATATTCTCTCTTCAATTCAGTCGTTATTCGCCCCATTTGAGTCTGCAGATCTTTATTGGTAGAGTCGGTATTTTGCAAATATTAATAAGTAATATAATGAACATGTTGGAACATTGAGATAAGAGTTTCAAACTTAGTGTCATGTTTTTGAGGTTGAGGTTGCACTTGGGGTTGTTGAAAACTATCACATCGCTCAAAAATAAGATTTCATGAATAAGAGGGGTTACCAAGTCAACTTTTTCGATGATATGAGAATGAACCTGTGTGGTGCTTTTAATAATTAAATTAAACAACTCTGAATGGAGAAAAAATAAAATCACACACATACAAGAACTTTTTTAACGAGGAAAACTACCAATGGAAGAAAACCCATGGGACCTGGTACAGTTTGAACATCGCATTGCATTAAATGACTACAGAAACTAACCAACTATCAGATCATGGAATGGATTATAGTTGAAACTACAATCATCCTCATACGAACTCAACTCCGGTCATGCTCCTTAAGTCTCTAGATCCAATACGATCTTACGCATTTGATTCCCTTAGCTGACGTCTTTTATAACCTAAAAATTTCTTCCACCTAAGTCAGAACTCTCTAACTGGAAAGCCTATTTATTTCCTTCATATATGTTTCCATTAAGATAATGGAAATATGTTTACAGTAGAATAATCCTCAAGAAAAGAAGATGTTCTAGGAAACCTCAATGATTAAGATAACTTACTCTTTTCAAAAGTTATAGAGAATCTTAATCGAATCTACCTCACAAGAACAATCCAAACAAATCAAAGGAAAGTTTAGATATCTATCTTGTGGAATCACAAAGTTGAGACGAAGAGAACTTTCTGATTTCTGCTTATCTTGTTCTTAATTTATAATCCGTGAGCTATAATAATCAATAAGAACAAGATCCGGATACAAGAACTATTAGGTAAAAGATAGTCTGGCCGGGTTTCATGAATCCCAAAGTGAAGTCTTCAAAGGTGTATAAATTAATATGGTTTAACAAGGAAACCTAGGTTATTGAGAACTCTAGTTGCCAGAGTCCTATATTTATACAAGGCTTAGGGTTTCCTAGAATTCAAGATACACAACTTCTCTAGTTAGAAGATTCAAAGTTAAGAATTCATGTCAGCATATGAGAAGTTTTCCTTGTATCACAAAGAAGAAGCACTCATGGGACGGTTGGTTACGGAATCATACACAATAAATGGTTCACAAATACCAAGCAAGGCCGTGAACGTGCAAGCAATAATGGTGTGGAAGAACACTCAAGACTAAACAATAATCTACAAGACCAATAATATTTTATGAATACAAGTGTCTTAGAAGTGTTTATGAGAGATTAAGTAAAAGTTCAAGGATGCCTTAATAATTAGTGTACAAGTTACAAAGGCTTATTTGTAAATATTTTTATTTTTTCTTTTACAAAAATTGTACAAAACTATGTCAAAATTGACATGGTATGCATACCCGTTGGCAGTTCACGTACTTTTTCCTTGTAAAGGTTTTCAGAACTTTGTCTTGAATGACAAGGTATGCATATGCATACCCTTGTTAGTTCATGTACTTTAGCCGTTATAAAATAGGTTACAAAACAATGTCTAAATAGACATGGTATGCATGCCCCAAACAGTTCGTGAATTTTTTCCTCTCATATATATGGTCAGATACATACCCAAAATCCGCAGGTATGCGTACACCAAAAATGTTCTTGTGCTGTATACTTCGGCAAATTGCAAAAAAGTCAATTTAGACAAAATAGTTTATGAACAATAAATTGCTCTTGTCTGAGATTACTAAAGATCTATGAACAACCACTGTTTGAATCATCGATATTAATCAAAGACACGCTTGGACTCGAAAAATTCTTCTTTGCAATACTAGGGATGAATGCAGACTGACCATTATCAAACAAGATATCAAGATGGGGTTCTAGTCTTTGGAAAATTATTTTGTGATAACCTTATGAACAATATTGCATCAAGCAATAAGTCTATACTTCTCGGGTTTGGTTTAGTTTTGACTTTCAGAATAAACAAAAGGTTTGTGTGATATTATACCTTTAGGCATTAAACTTGAAGCAAAACACCGCTTGATTTCCTTAACAGTATCTTCACCCACCATCTCCCAGCACCTTTTGTAAAATATATTAAGTAAACCGTCAGGGTATAGATATTTTAAGGATCACATCTTTTTAATAGTAGGTATATGAACTTCTTTTACTTTGTTCTTCTAAACTTTTTTAGGCTGAACCTCTTTAACTGGATCTTGTTGCTGTTCCTTTCTCTTCATTCTACATTCAGCAACTAAGTGACCAATTGTTGTACAATGATTACAAAATTTTGGTAACTTAGGAATCTGTAAAGATTGCTCAAATTTTCCATACTTTGATTCAATACTAATTTTACTAGAAACTGATTTTGCTAAATCTACTTCAACTTGAATACTTGCATAAAAACCATTTTCTCTTTTTAAGGTATTTTCATCAACTTTGATTGATCTTCCAACCTTGTTACCCATTTGTAGGATAATATTCTCCTTCCAATACTCATACTAAATAATTAAACCAGGAAATATAACCCATACAAAAGCTGATGTAGTTTTTTGATTATTTGGATTAAAATTTGGTTCTCAGGCTCTTAATTTCAGTGTTTGAGATTCAACAATCCAAAGACCTTTCCAAATGAAACTTCTATCTTCTGCATTATCTAATTTGATTATGAAAAATCCTTTACCCGATGGAATAAGTTGAAATTTACCTTTTATAGTCCACTGTTTTCTCAATGAAGCTTCAACTGTTTCCATTTTTAGTTTGACTAAATCGAGCCTTCCAATCAGACTGTATCTCCACTCATTCAAACAATCTTCAATAACTTCATCAGAGATGAACACAGAAAATGGATCATCTTTCGGATTAGAATTTATCGTCGAAGAATCAAAAGAATTTGTCACAAATTTTGAATCGGAATGATTAAAGTTAGACCTAACTATAGATCCATTTTCCAAAGAAATATTGTTTGTTTTAATCGAAATAACTACCATCTAATGATCGATACCATAATTTGTACCACCAATCATTAAAATTTGCTTTGAATCATCTGAGATGAAAAAGAATTGAATGCTTCTCTCGAAAAAAGAGGAAAAAACGAAACCGAGTCGTCGCCGATTCTATCTCCCCAGAAAAATAGCTATATATCGACTTCCAGATTTGTGTGATAAGCATATTCGTATGCATATCATGGAAAATCTAATTGTTTCGTGATCCGGATAGGTATGCATATTCATATACAAACCATTTGGAATTGTGTTTAGGGTACCGGGTTAAAGTATCAAACCGGTATTCGAGCCAATACACTTATACATTCTATAACCAGTTTAGTACCCAAACCGGTACGCAAATTGAAACGTTCTGTGAACTCTGAAACCGGTAAAGGTTTTGAGTTTGAAAACTGGTGTGTAAACTAAAAAAGTTATGTACAGTCCTGAACTTTGAGTTGGTTCAAAGTTTGCAAACCGGTACGTGAACTGAAAAGTTCTGCAAAGTCCGGAACTCGGTAATTGCATAAATTTGCAAACCAGTACGTGAACTAAAAAGTTATGTAGACTCTGGAACTCGGTAATTGCATGTAAGTTTGCAAACCGGTCCGCGTACTGTGTCTTAGCCGACTCACGAACGGTTCAAGTATTTGTACATTGTACATCTACAAACTATGTCGATTATGATTCAATTGGGATTAAATTATTTCTATGAAGTAATTTGCATTTGGTCAATTCTCTAATTAACACTAGGCTCATTTAATCACATAATTGTGACTCAAGATTGATGTACTAGTGAACATGAAAATGAATATTAAGCTTTTAAGTTCAAACTGACCGGCTAGTTTCGGCTAATAAACCATGTTGGATATAGTCTTTATACACGGTTCGGTTACGGTTTACCTAACCCGAGTGTATATCTTGTATATGTGAATAAGATTCAAAGCTTTCATCTAACGGTGGATATTGTTTACTTGGTTCCAAAGTTATCTTATATTAAACCTAAACAACATAGGCTTTGAAGTATGTATAAATGGAACTCTTGGAAACTGGGATCTTTGAATCCCGACGCTACTTTTTGTGTGTCCTAGTTGTATCTAGAGTCGCCCTCTACAGAAACCCTTTTAGGGTTTAGCGACTACAAAGACTTCACTGGGATTTATGAAGCCTGGATTAGTTATCTTTTATCTTGATAACTCAAGTATCCTGATCTTGATTGTTTGTAGAGCCTTGCTCCAACGATCAAGATAAAGAGTAATCAACAAAGTCTCTTCATATCATACTTTGTTGATTCCTCAAGTTTTATACTTGTGAGGTGAATATCAATCTAGGTTGTACTTCGGGTTGCATAAGTCCGAATTTTGAGGTTCGCCAGACTTTTGTCAAGTTGCTATCGATTTTCATCACCTGGATCTACCGCTTGATCTCATCATCCATTTAGATCGTAAATCAGGAAATCAATCATAGGCTTAATCTGTGGAAGAAGGATTTGGTTTAAAGTCTTCAATTGAGTTGAAGCAACTCTTAGTTGGTGTGAGAACGTCTGAGGGAATCAATTGAGAAGAATTCTGATGGGCCTCAAGAGGCGTAAGGAGCGCGACTGTACCTGAATCAGTGAGGCGCTGAGTTCGGGCTCAAATACATTCCAGATCGAAATTAACAGGAAGTAGGATAGTGTCTGTAGCGGCTTAATACAGTTTGGTGTTCAATCTAGACTAGGTCCCAGGGGTTTCTGCATTTGTCGTTTCCTCGTTAACCAAATTTCTAGTGTCTGTGTTATTTCTTTTTCCGCATTATATTGTTTGTCTTTATAATTGAAATATCACAGTGTTTATGGGTGAAAACTATTCCTGCCGGATTTGGTAATTTGGGGTGTGTGGATGAGGAATGAATCTAAACCCTAAACAAATGCACTGCGCGGTGAGTGCTTGTAGATTCAGAAATCAATATGTGCAAGTCCGGCCTAAACCAAGAAATGGCCATTCCAAACTCGTTTCGGTCACAAAGTGAAGGAGATGGGGTTGATCTTAGGAAGGGAAGCGAAGAAGGTGTTGAGATTGTGAAGGTGTTGGCTTGCTTTGAATTGTAACAAAAAGGTGAGCAGGCTTACGATTGATGCAAGCAGGCTCTGGGTGTTTGAATACGTTTTTGTATTAACACTTGGTTTCTGTCTCGTCTCGACTTGTGCTATTTTTTCTCCTGTTTGGAAAATAGGGAGGAGAACCTATTTATACAAGTCATTTGAGCCTTATTCACGTCTCTCGTGGGAAGTGGGGAAGTGGAGTGATGGAGTAGTGGAGGTGTGTGTTGTTGTTACACGACCAGTCTTGCCCACTTCTCCTGTCATCTCTAACCGTCCATGACTTCCTGACACGTTCTTGTGATGGCGCGTTGCACGCTGCACGCTATAAATCGTCAGAACAATACCCAGTATGTATCCACCAGTTTGTGACATGATTGATGTCTCGAGTGTGTGGGTCGTGGGACCCACAAAAGGTAGCATGTAATGCTAAATTGAATAACTGCGTTATTCAGGAAGTTGATACTTGTGAAGTATCATGTGTATTTTATGCAGGTACTGCATCATGGTGTGGTAAAGTGACGGGTGGTGATCACCATGACGCCTCACTGACCAATTAACTCCTGACCAGGTTTGTATAACCAAGCCGGTGAAGTTGGACGGACGAGATGATCTTTGAGACACTCATCTGCGACCGTTGATGAAATTAGGGTTTTGAAGATGTGCGCAGGCATCATTCTTCAGCCTGGTCGAATCCAAGCTTGGGAGGTGTTTTGGAAAAGACCGACCGGGCATGCGTGTAGACATCATGCAGGTGTACACGTCCGTACCTCACTGTCCCATGAAGGTGCGATCTAGGCCACTCAATTTGACCGACAAAATTGAGTGGTTGAGATCGGTTTGCGGAATAAATCCATTGCCGCAAAGGAATTGGAAACCGCGTGACATGCCTAGTTTGGACGCGCGTTCCAAGACGACCAATCTTGGTCGATAAGTCTGGCGTGTAGGTGATAAGCTGGTGTTCACGCCTATACCTGATTATCCCATGAAAACGTGATCTAAGCCACTCAAATCGTCCGGTGAAGTTGAGTGGTCGAGATCAGTTTGCAATTTGGGAAGTGTGACCACGCAAGTTTGGACGCGCGTTTTGGGATAGCCTGGCATGATATGCCTTGGCCGATCAGTGAGGGGATAGACGGGCCCACGGTGGTCATGCTTGTATGACCGGACATGCTTAATCTAACTGGGACCCTCCATTCGTGCTTAGGAGAAGATGGACGCTCGTGAAGCTCAAAACCCTAATTTTAGGTTTCACGGCCGTGCGTCATGCTCTGTTCGGGCGCACGAATTGGGATAACCAACCATGGTTGGTCCTGACCGATTGGTCAGGTATGTAGGCGGGCCCACGGTGATTGTGTTTACATGCTCTGGGCCCTTTGAATCTACATATACACCCTACATCTATACCTGCGAAGATGGATGGTTGAGACTGTTTTGCGACACATGTAATGTGCCGCAAACCCTAATTTAAGGTTTTCCGCCCATACCGCTCTGGTTTGGACGTTTTGGCAAGCTAGGCCAATTTCGGAGGGAGGCCGACCATGCGGGGTCCGCGTTGGTTCGGCAGGTGAATATTCCATACCGCTTGGGGGTTATGGAATTGATCCTGGGCCATCCAATCATCTTTGGTGAAGTTGGATGAACGAGACCATATCCGCATCGATACGGTCAGTCCGGATGCTCAATCGGGCTAGTATACACACCGAGAGTTCTCAATCGGGCTAGTATAACACACCGAGAGTTGCAACCTTTGTCACGGGTATTTCGTACATGCTTTCAATATAATGCTTGGAGGTTCGTGTTGCTCTGCTTGAGAGCAACACTCTCGTCATCATGCCGCACCGATAATGAGTACAGAAATACAAGGTCGCTTACGCATTAATTAATAATGCTATAAATTCACATGGTATATGGGATTGTTGCTACATGCTCCAACCTGGATGAATTTCATGTATTCTGAGAATGGGATTGTTTCCACATGCTCCATTCTAGGTGAATTAGTAAAGTGAAGGAGTATCCAACACTTATTAATGGCTTTATCTTTTACAAGATGTCGGCGCATGATTTTCTCGGGGTTTTTACAATTTTAACCTTAAATGAAAATCCACCATCAACATTAAGTCCCCTGCCTAGCACATAATGGTTACACTATTGTGGGGTAGGCATGAGATGGTGACAAATTTGTACATTGAGATGACCAAGCTAAGGTGAATAGATATTTACCGGATAGACCGACATCGTTAGGCGTTGCCCTGAGTGGTTGGTTCTGATCAAGGTTGTGAAGGAAGCAGGACTTGATCTGGTGAGTCGCTTTGGTTACCCTTGTATATATCCGAGCTTGGTCCCTTCCTTGGGTCAGGTGTACTCCCTTTCGTCACGCACAACTTTCCCCAGATGTATTTGATAAGCATCGTTGATTGATATCCCGAATTGGTAGCCTTTATAGGTGGTAAGTAAAGACTTCTTTTCTCTTGGGATTCTGTCGACTTGTGAGATTATAAAGAATCATCTCACGCAGTCATTTATTATATATCTCAGGTACTGCTCCGCACTTATCTGATCTCCTGATTGACTGATCGATTGATTGATTTTATTTTTTTTTTTGTGCTCATAACCTCTTCTCCTTTGTAGTTTATCATGGAAGCGGTGGACGATCATTTTGTCGCTTCTCCAGAAAGAAGCTTCGAAGTTGACAAGCCCGAAACCCATGCGCATGAAGAAGTAATGGCTAAGATCGATCTTCCACTTCGTGAAGTCGGCCGTGCTATACAGAGGATGTCTATCTTGCACCTACGTATTGCCAGGGGACACATCTGTGCTCTTTCAGCTGCAATTGACATGGAGGAGCGGTGGAGGCGCGAGGAAGCGTTGCAAGCATTAGTAAGCGCAAGGGCAGAGAGATATGCAGCGCGGTTGAAGAGGCGGAGGGTTGAGCATAAACAACCTCTGAATGAAGATAAGTGTGATTACCCAATCCAGGACGGCGTGATAATTCTTGACTCCGACACAGACGAACCTGAACATCTAAAAGCAATCGGCACGACTCCTAATGTTGATGTGCTCTTTGATGCTCCCGCTGATGATGTTGGGATGGAGTGCGCTGCTGCGGAGATGTATGATGCAGAAGTTGAGGTAGATTCGAAGGGAGGAGCATCAATAGGTGATGGCGCTGAAGCAGAACCTGACAGTGGTGCAGGCGATATCGACCCTCTTGACGACTAAAACCTCTTTTCTTGTTTTTCCGCTTTCCAAGTATATTCCGTACATTTGAACATCTTCCTTGTATTCAGTGGCAGCCGAGTTCAAGGTTTTCTTCTATTTGATTGTTTGAATAAAGTTTTTTTTTTTTTTTTTTTTAAACCCTTTGTCAAGACTGCAACTGTGTTCCTGATGCAAGATCTTCCTGGCCTTGCTGGGGTGAATGGCTCAAAGCTTCTTCCCTTCCCGCGCATATCTTTTCCCTCAACTCTTTTCAAAATGTTTTTTGTTTAGGGTTTCTTTCCTGACATGCTCTAGTGGGTTGATTTAGGATGGGCTTTGTGTCTTTAGGAGTAAAGAGGTTCTCAGGTGGAAATAACACTTCAATTAATTTGAAAATCGAAAATTGAAACTTAATTATGAATGCAAGTATTGCAATCATTCTCTAGAGGAATTACAAATATGATGTGAAATTGTAAAGGGAAACACGCGGAGGAAGTAACAAAACGTTTTTAAAGTGTGTAGGATCTTTGGAAAGTGATAGCACATCGTCTTAGGTACGGTAGGGTTTGAGCCATCGTGAGTGAATTGTTACCTTCTAGTTTGTCGGCGTTGATGAGTTTGCGGTGAGCCGCCTCAGGATGACATCTCGCTACTGGTATGGTTCATCCTCCTTCGGTGGCTGAATCGGGTGAGGTATCCATTATCACTGTAATGCTTCCGACCTTGAATGCGGTTGTCTTTGTTACTAAGTTCCCAATTCCAAACGGGTTTGGGCGTGTTGACGTCGGGGTTTTGGTTTTGTCGTCTTTGATCGGGACAACTTCTAGACTCACGATAAAACCGCTTGAAAGGGCTGACCTCCCATTCGCATCTCTTAGCCAAGGTTGGTTTGTTGGTTGGAGCCGTTACAGGACTTGTCGAATGGAGGCGGTAAGTTGTAAAGAGGGTTGCACGATGAGACTTACTTGAGATCGGAACCTTTCAATGTATCTTTGGTAGGCTCTCTCGGGAAGTTGTGTCACATTGGCAAGTTGTTGGTGCGTCACCGAGACAGATTATCGAGTCCGAAGGCGTGTTGGAGATTCTTTCGTGTATCGAAACCGGTAGAGGACAGACTTCTAGTATTGCTTTGTTGTCATGCATCCAAGAGCGTCCTAGGATCATGTCGTAGTTGGGATGATCTTTGACTATGTAGAACTTTATTTGTGTCGAGGCATCACCCAATTTGACTTCAAGATCGATGTATCCATATGCATCTCTGAGTTCTCCTTCTGAATCTTTAACCACAGTTGGGTGATGAGTAGCTTCCTGCTTCGAAATCTTTGCCGCTCTCAAGGTCTTGACAGTAATGATGTTAAATTCGGAAGCCGTATCAATCAACGCACTATCGAACTTAACGTCTCTCAAACGAGTGACAGTTAGGAGTCCCCAGTTTCCCTTGCTCGCGTCCTTCAGGAAAGACTGGGGTTCTTGGACTGCTTCTGGATACAAACGCCTGCCTGACACAACGTGGTTGAGGGGGTAAATATGTCTTGTCGCTGCCCTTTGGAGAAGTACAAGATTTCACACAAGTGCTCCATCATAGATTGTACGGTCTTGCAATGTAATCCCCGAGAAATCATGCGGTTCACGATAGGGAGAGGGTCTCTACGAACACCTTCGTTTCCAAAGGCGGAGTTCTCCTGTCTCTATCTTTTCCCTGAATATTTGTTTCAACCTGTTACAATCTTTGGTCGGATGATGGACGAATCTGTGGTAGCAACAATATTTGGGATCTGCCATGTCTTTCTCAGTTGGAGGACGCCTGATAGGAGGCAGCTTGACGGAATCGTCTTGGATCCATTCTTCCAAGAGTTCTATCACTTCATTCATTGGGCAAGGAAAACCTGTATCTTCGGTGTCTTGTGCGGGAGCTTTGTCCGCTCCTTTCCGAGACGAAGTCTTGTGTTCGGGGATGCCCGCTTGGTTTGTTGTTCCGTCACTTTGAAGCTTTCATTTTTCTCCTCCGCCCACTACACTCACGCTGAAGGACCGGTGTTGTATTGCTTGTTCGTGAGGCGCCTGCTTCCTCGACTTTCACGTGAATCTTCACTTCAAACAACTGCGGTTCTTTCTAGCAACGCCGGTGTAGTTGTTCTTTGAACGTTTGGCAGCTTCATGGAGTTCGAGAGAACGTTTGAAAGCCCAGATTTTCTAACAAAGCGCGGTATATGGGTATCATCCCATTGATGCACAACTCCACCAATTTTCGTTCGGTGACATTCGGGTCGTGACAATCTAGCGCTTGGGTTCTGAACCTTTTGACGAAGTCGTTGGGATGCTCGTTGTTCCGCTGAAGAATTCTTCCTAGATCTCGAAAAGGTGATCTGTTCGGACACGAAGAAATACTTTCTGTAGAAAGCTTGACCATCTCGCTCCAATTGGATATGCTGTTAGGGCGCGATGTTGTTGTACTGTGTACGCCCTCCCGTAAGTGACTTTGAGATTTCTTTTTTCAGGCGCAGAACATGATTGTATTCATGTTCCCCCAAGGATTCCAAGAATCGAGAGACGTGTTCACGAGCATTACCAGTACCTTCGTAGAGGGAGAACTGGGGAGAGGTGTAACCTCTTGGAAGAGGAATTCGTTGTACATCTTGAGGGTACGATGGCTGATGTTGGTGTACATCCGTTCGGTCCCCTTTTCCTCGATTTTGGAGAAGTCGTTCCAGATCCTCGCGTGTGATGAAGTTGGAAGGATGGTCCCTCTCCCTTGGGCGTTCAGGAGCAACATGAGTTTCTTCATTCCTGTGGGTCCGAGTGTGTATTGAATGCATCTCTTGCCGACTCCAAGGGTTGCCGTGAATCTTGTGGCAATTGTTCGGTTAAAGTTTTAAGGAAAGTGAGTACCTCTTTCTGAGTTGCGGCCATATCCGTTTGAGTCTTAGCAAGAACTTCTTGTTTCTCCATCAAGTCTGCAATGGTAATGGGGGATGGTCCTCCTCTCGTCCCTCCGGCTCCTCGTCCTGATGAATGAGTGAAAGTTGTTGCTCTGGTGACTACCGGAGGTGTTACACTTGAGGAGATGCATGGATTTGCGGCTGCTCTGGCTCTGGTGATGGGAGGTGTTACACTTACTGGAATATTTCCTGCTACGCTGGCGCTGATGGTAGAAGTGACGGCTCCACGAGATGTATTGACCACGGTAGCTCCACTGACAGGTACTTCGATACCAGCATTGTTATCCACACTAGCTCCATCAGAATTGATTGCTGATCCAGACCTTAATTCCACCATCTTGAAATGAATTGTTGATTGAATTGGTTCTAAGATCTACCCTTTTTGAAATTGACGAAATTGAATCGGATTTCGGAGAAATTGACTTTACAACCGAGAGATTAACCTCCCGCTGTGGTCGCCAATTGTTTATGGGTGAAAACTATTCCTGCCGGATTTGGTAATTTGGGGTGTGTGGATGAGGAATGAATCTAAACCCTAAACAAATGCATCTGCGGTGAGTGCTTGTAGATTCGGAAATCAATATGTGCAAGTCCGGCCTAAACCAAAAATGGCCGTTCCGGACTTGTTTCGGTCACAAAGTGAAGGAGATGGGGTTGATCTTAGGGAGGGAAGCGAAGAAGGTGTTGAGATTGTGAAGGTGTTGGCTTGCTTTGACTTGTAACATAAAGGTGAGCAGGCTTACGATTGATGCAAGCAGGCTCTGGGTGTTTGAATACGTTTTTGTATTAACACTTGGTTTCTGTCTCATCTCGACTTGTGTTGTTTTTTCTCCTGTTTGGAAAATAAGGAGGAGAACCTATTTATACAAGTCATTTGAGCCTTATTCACGTCTCTCGTGGGAAGTGGAGGAAGTGGAGTGATGGAGTAGTGGAGGTGTGTGTTGGTGTTACACGACCAGTCTTGCCCACTTCTCCTGTCATCTCTAACCGTCCATGACTTCCTGACACGTTCTTGTGATGGCGCGTTGCACGCTGCACGCTGTAAACCGCCATACCAATACCCCAGTATGTATCCCCCAGTTTGTGACATGATTGATGTCTCGAGTGTGTGGGTTGTGGGACCCACAAAAGGTAGCATGTAATGCTAAATTGAATAATCTGCGTTATTCGGGGAAGTTGATACTTGTGAAGTATCATGTGTATTTTATGCGTGTCTCGCATCATGGTGTGGTAAAGTGACGGGTGGTGATCACCATGACGCCTCACCGACCAATTAACTCCCGACGTGGTTGTATAACCAAGCCGGTGAAGTTGGACGGACGAGATGATCTTTGAGACACTCATCTGCGACCGTTGATGAAATTAGGGTTTTGAAGATGTGCGCATGCATCATTCTTCAGCCTGGTCGAATCCAAGCTTGGGAGGTGTTTTGGAAAAGACCGACCGGGCATGCGTGTAGACATCATGCCGGTGTACACGTCCGTACCTCAGTGTCCCATGAAGGTGCGATCTAGGCCACTCAATTTGACCGACAAAATTGAGTGGTTGAGATCGGTTTGCGGCAGAAATCCATTGCCGCAAAGGAATTGGAAACCGCGTGACATGCCTAGTTTGGACGCGCGTTCCAAGACGACCAATCTTGGTCGTCTTGGTCGATCGATCTGGCGTGTAGGTGATAAGGCGGTGTTCACGCCTATACCTCCGACTATCCCATGAAAACGTGATCTAAGCCACTCAAATCGTCGGTGAAGTTGAGTGGTCGAGATCGTTTGCAATTTGGGAAGTGTGACCACGCAAGTTTGGACGCGCGTTTTGGGATAGCTGAGGCATGATATGCCTTGGCCGATCGGTGTGAGGGGATAGACGGGCCCACGGTGGTCATCTTTGGTATGACCGGACTGCTTAATCTAACTGGGACCCTCCATTCGTGCCGGAGAAGATGGACGCTCGTGATGCTCAAAACCCTAATTTTAGGTTTCACGGCCGTAAGCGTCATGCTCTGTTCGGGCGCATTGGTGGGATGACCAACCATGGTTGGTCCCGACCGAGGTGGTCGGGTATGTAGGCGGGCCCACGGTGATTGTGTTGACATGCTCTGGGCCCTTTGAATCTACATATACACCCTCCATCTATACCTGCGAAGATGGATGGTTGAGACTGTTTTTGCGACACATGTAATGTGCCGCAAACCCTAATTTAGGGTTTTCCGCCCATACCGCTTTCGGTTTTGGACGTTTTGGCAAGCTAAGACAATGGGAGGGAGGCCGGCCATGCGGGGTCCGCGTTGGTTGGCAAGTGAATATTCCATACTTGCTTGGGGGTTATGGAATTGATCCGGGCCATCCAATCATCTTTGGTGAAGTTGGATGAACGAGACCATATCCCCGATACGGTCGATCCAGGATGCTCAATCGGGCTAGTATAACACCGAGAGTTCTCAATCGGGCTAGTATAACACACCGAGAGTTGCAACCTTACGGGTATTTCGTACATGCTTTCATTATAATGCTTGGAGGTTCGTGTTGCTCTGCTTTGAGAGCAACACTCGGTCGTCATGCCGCACCGATAATGAGTAAAGAAATACAAAGGTCGCTTACGCATTAATTAATAATGCTATAAATTCACGGGGGTATATGGGATTGTTGCTACATGCTCCAACCTGGATGAATTTCATGTATTCACAGAATGGGATTGTTGCCACATGCTCCATTCTAGGTGAATTAGTAAAGTGAAGGAGTATCCAACACTTATTAATGGCTTTATCTTTTACAAGATGTCAACGCATGATTTTTCTGGTTTTTATAATTTTTATCTTAAATGAAAATCCACCATCAACACACATGTTGTGCGTTGATCAATCATAGTAGATAGGTCCGAACTTGTTTGTTGGATAAGACTTGATTGATCCTTAGACATTGGTCTTTGGTATCGTCCAAGAACTCTCTTTGTAGTTAGGTTCATGGATTCAGTTCTGTAAACGTTCTAACAACAAGAGAGAGAGAGAGAGAGAGAGAGAGAGATAACTCTAAACACTTTCCTTGATTGAATTTTTACTCTCGGAGTTGTGTTGAGTTAGTCCATACAGATTTCCTATGAAAAAGTTGGGTGGTGTATTTTGATACCCCAGTGTTTTCGTACACTCATATGAAACGCTTAAGTGTTCTTCTCAACATTAGGGATCTACTGATTATTCTTTTTTTTGCTGGCAGAATTTTTGTGCATCTTTTTCTGCATTTCAATTTTATTAAGGATCACTTTCTCTTCTTGTCCCGAGTATCTTAAGAGCAAGGGAAATGGGGGCTTAGAGCCTCCTTCAAAATGAAAGAATTGACCAAATTTGACCAAAAATTTGGTTATACTATAGGTAGGGGAAACGTCCTTTCACGCAAAACTTAATCAAAGTCTCGTTTGGTGATAGAAACAGTGAAAGTCTTCACCACACGACAACTTTTCAGTCGTATGGTAAATAGAAGAAAGATGACAGTTTGTTAGCGATATAAAGTTTGAAATGTAAACAGACGACACTTTGTTTGCCATCCTTTTTTTTTACAAACAAAACAAATTATACCGTATTACTATTTCTTATATTCTTTATCAATATCTTAGATTCTAAAGTCCATGATCGTCAGTATCATGGTATCAAAGAAACTGGAATACCTGTCACTAGTATTAAAGGTATATACCGAACTTGAATCAAATCTAGTCGTGATTCTGAATCGGTTACTGAATTTGATACTTAATGTAAAAACGATGGTGTTGAAATTCCTCAATTATTTGGTTCATACTCTAAGTACTATGATTGATGCTATTCTACCATTTAAATCTAAGGAAAAACCATGATGAGCATGTGTAAAGTCTATTTCTATTTTTGATGGTAAAGCTAGAGTTAAAGAATTAATGAGAGAGATTGAGAATGGTAGATACATGATGTAGATTTTGTTTTTTTGTGGTGATGGTAGAGAAAAAAGGAGGACGAGGAGGGATGAGAATGATGATGGTAATAAGTTAGATGAAGGTAGGAGTGAAAAGAATGATATGCATCAAAGTCAATTGAGTAGGCTAGTTAGTAATTCTCCGAATCATTCCCGAATGATTCGCGAACGTATCCGAACTGACCGCATCCGAATGATACTTCCGAACTATTTAAACTACGAACCTAGTTCCCGGATTATATGGACCTCACGAATGATTCGCGAACGTATCCGAAATGGCCGAATCCGAATGATACTACCGAACTGGATTCGAACGCCCAACCTCGCTCTCCTGTAGGTAACTCTCTGACCAGAGTTCTGTTGATTGGTTTTTGTTTGATTTTGTATATACTTTGTATTTAAATACAATTATTCAGTTAAAATTTTCTATTAGTAGTTGTTTAACCAGTGTTTTATGTGTTGATTTTTGTTTAAAAGTCTAAAAACTCGTTTTGTAATACATTTATGCGATTA
Source organism: Papaver armeniacum (assembly GCA_023531295.1). Classification (NCBI taxonomy): domain Eukaryota; kingdom Viridiplantae; phylum Streptophyta; class Magnoliopsida; order Ranunculales; family Papaveraceae; genus Papaver; species Papaver armeniacum. Next base: position 381,363 of record JAJJWW010014267.1, read on the forward strand.
AATTGTTTACTTCTTGTTAAATAATCACGCTAAAATATTTTCTTCTATCTTATAAATCATATCAAATAAAGTTAGTCTCGTAATAAGTTCATAATACTTATCAATTTATCATATATGTAAGCCGAATTTTATATGCCGAACTCAAATTTATAAAACGAATTTGCACGTACGTATGCCGTTCCGAACTACTGTCCGAACAACGAACCGTTGACCGGATTTTTGACCGAATCCGACCTATCCGAATCCGTATAATTCCCGTACGTATGTCATCCCGAACTACTACCCGTACCCCGAATTGCTAACTAGGGGCCAGAATTGTACAATGTGTATGTTAGTAGGTTTTGACGGGATGTTTTTTTTTTGTCATTCAATGATTTTATAGGTAAGGTCTGGTTCATGTATAAAAAAAAACAAAAAATTGGACGATACTTGTTTTGCTGCCCAGTTTGGTTTCATTTTTTTCCATACGGCCAAGTGTTAGCCGGATAGACTACTATTCCCATGGTAGGTTTTGTACTCCTTCAACTAGACTCTCTTTCATTTTGAAAGGGAATAAACTCCAAAACAGTAAATTCCATAGTCCTTGCTCTAAGTAGCTTGCTTTTGGACTTGAAGAAGCTCATGCATAGTATTTTCCACCTGAGTTGTGACATTGTCAAAGCTTTTTTTACCTCAGTTTCTGAGTTTTGACTTTCTAAGTTTTTGAAGAATATCACGGTTAATTTAAACCAAAATCTTTGGACCTCATCCTTGAATATTGGATGGTATAGCAAGAAGTGCTCGACTTTAACATCTTCCCTGTTCTTCTTGAAATTGCTACCAGTGTTGAGGTATATGCTAAGGCAAGGTGAAAGACCGATGTTTTATCGTGAATCAACCACCAATCATGAGTACAAATAACTATGTCGAGTCTTTCCAGGGCCGGAGTATCGACTATTGCAAAATTAGACCAACTAAAATCCGGTCAACTGAAACCCAAATCAATGAGAACAAATCATGAATAAAGTTTTCAATTTTTTTATTAGTAGAGTCAACACCTCTTCTTCAAGCATGATTATTGTCACATGCCCATTTAATCGCCTAAAATTTTCATGGGACATGACCGACAATGATTGTGGTTCAGTGACTCAACATCACCCAAAATCATTCAGCCTTGCATACTTGCATCAAAGTACGCATCTGCCTTCACTCATAAGGCTTTGCACAACGGAAGTCTTTTCTTCTTTCTCTCTAACTCTTCATGCCCCCATAAGCATAAGAGGTTCTGCCATGTACTTGAACAATTCTCACACAACATCAACAACATAATGAACATAAAGATATACTGCAACAAACTCATTTTATTGCACTAAAGGAAGATTACAAAACTCGTGCATCACATGGACCAAAAACAGGCCATTCACCCTCTTGGTGAATGCCTAACTCTCTCAAACATGAGACTAACTCTCCTATGTAAGCCTACTGATTTTTTCCACTCCTTAAGACTATTTATATAGTAGATACAATGGCCAAAACCGTGCACAACACTTGCACACGCATGGAACAACCATGTGTCCCATCAGGTAGTTTCCATAACCGCCAATCTGCTTCTCAACTGCCACCTTTTGTGTTGTCATGCAGATTGAAGCCACACTTGTCTTGAACGGTTAGGGACACTCTACTAGGGCTATGAACTCATTTCATAACCCTTCCAACTTGTCTCGCACCTTTGGCACGCTTGTGAAGCCAATAATCAACTTATAACCGTCACTTGAGCCGTATTGCACACTTGTTGTGCCATACTGGATTCTATCTTGCGCCAACGTTCAGACCTCTTGGCCCTGCATGCTTATCATTCTAAACTCATGCAAAAACATTCCTTAAGCTTCAAACATCGATGCCAGCTCCTTAAGCTCACTCTAGTTACTCATTGATCGTGTGTCAATCCGTCAAATATAATTTCACTTTCTTACGCACTAAATTTAAATGAAGCACAAGGTAAGGAAGAGTTCGTATCCACAGAGAGGCGTTTGTTGTTATGTAAATTTCAGTTTCTAAAATAACCCAAGGTATGTTTGTTGTTTAAGAACTAAAAATAGTTGAAAGCAAAGTAAATAGTTTGAGAAATCAATAAGGAGAGGATATTGGTCAAGGGATAGTATCATTCACAAACATGTATTTTCATCAATGATTAGAATTGGTATTTTAATCTCGTAATTACTAAGAGTCCTAGGATACCTTGATCGCAAGTATAACCCGTTAATTCCCTGTTTTCATCACAACCACATTAAAAGATGCATATGTGAATTCTTCGTCGAAAGCAACCTAAAGTGTAAAAGCACAATTAAGTTTAACTCCTAAGAGCATTAAGTTTTATGGAATAAGACTCATCAATGCAAACGAATGTGTAAAAGCACTAGACGTTTTAACAAAAGTTATGATTCACTTGTGACTAATAGGATGTATCACTACAAGCACTAACCACAATTATGCTACTTAGAATCGGGGATAAACAACTTTTTCGTATTGAAAACCCTAATATAGCTCTAGAGATGAACACAAATCGGATTGATTAGGACTCAACCTAACAAGTTTTCAAATCTTATAACACTATTAATTGTGAATCACAAACAATAATTTTGAGACAAAACTAATTCATTGAATCAAAAGCATGTTGAGAAATCAACTTTTATCCCATAACCAATAATAAGTTTAGCTACTCATAGCTATGGAGTTCATCATCATCAATATTCAATAATAAAACAAGGAAGAAGAAGAACAAAACCAAACCCTAGAAGCGTAAACAAAAGTGGCTCTCCCAAAAGAATTCCAAACTAAAGATATATCCCATGTGTTGTAGAAAACCTCCCTTTTATAGCTTTTCTCTCCTTCCAAAATTAGGTCAAGTCTTCAAAGTCAGTTAGGTGAGAGTCCACCAAGCCCACGAGGACGAGAAACCCGTGTAGAAAATACGCCCTGAAAACGGTCGCTGGAATCGGTATTGTGGCGGAAATCGGCGGAAATCGGCCCGTGGACCGGGTAAAGTCCGCCCGATCACCGGGTCAACGAGTCGGATCGGTCAACGGGCCGAACCGGGTTGGATCGGGTCATCGGGCCGGATCCGGGTTGGATCGGTTCATGGTCAATTGAGTAGTTAGCCTTCGGGCCAATCATGGCCTTGAGCCGCTTGCACAGCGATTCGGTGCACAATCATTGTACACCGTAGCCGCTTTGAACTGCATCTTGCAAAAGCTCCTTCATAACAAGAGTCTTATCACTGGCACATTTGACCTCAATGCATTCCTGCTCAACCTTACACAGTGCACCTGCTATTGCATTGCCACTTCCTTTCAGCCCTTGCAATTCTATGAACCCATGGAGTCCAACTCAGTCACCACCTCACTGCACCTTATACATCCCTGACACATCAATAGAAGTACCAACACTCTAGCCATCACTTGTCAACACCTTGAGCCATACTTCTCAACACCAACGGCAAAATCACGGGCCCCAAGCCACATCTCCCGTCATTCCATTTAAAGCATCAAGTCCATTTTTGCCATGCCAAGCCATCTCCACCAGTATCAACTCAAAAGACTCATTACCTCCAACTTTGCCACTCCTAGCTTCCATAGTCCGCCTTCCTTCTCAGGCCCTGCAATCATTCCTCATAAACTCAAAGCACCATCATTTTTGCAAGCCCCGCCACTAATTCCCGCCATTCATGACCACCGCAATACTAAGTTCCATGCATTAGCATACTTAAACATCATGCCATCACCGGAAAAGCCAACGACATCCCCGGATATTGGTCGTGATCGCAAAATAACAAGGTGGCAGCCTAAGCGCCAAATCTCGCACCGCACATTCAATCCCGCATTTCAACTCCAGTTCTTCAATTGAGCCATTCACCATCACAGATTCAGCAATTTATCACTTCATCCTCAAACACCATCACCGCACCTCATCATCATTGCAGTATCAACAAAGCGGCACCAGATGCAAGCTCGGGCTTGCACAGTAGCTCCAGTGCCATCATCATGTTTGCATCTCGCCGGCCGAGTTCCTCCAACATCAAACCCCGAGCACCCGCAGCTCTACAACACAATTCCGCCACCGCAATGACAAAGCACCACCAATCCTCAAACATCCACAACCCCGATAATTTCACGAACCCATTCAATCACCACCGAGCCCATAAATCAATTTCAACTTGCCTCCATCTCTTCTCTGTGACTTCTCTAACTCACGGCAATGGCTTCAATTCCTCTCAAAACCTTAATTCCAACAATCGAAACCCCAATTTCCTATTTGATTCTCTCTTCATTTCCTTGTCACAATCATAGTGTCGACCACCATCTTCTCTCAACAAATCAACATATAGCAACAGCAATTCAACCACAAATCCCTTCTCTCCCTGTTTCGATCCATCAAAACCCTCAACTCAATCGATTTCTTCCACTTTGATTCTCCAACCTCGTAATCATCCAACTCTACCCGAGCTCTCACTCTCGATTTCAAGTTTGTAGCCAACCCAAAATAACAATAGCATCGACTCTTTGTTCTTCAACCAAGACTCATCACCACCGCCTTCTCAATCTTTCCCCGTAGTTCGATCCATGGTTGCCTCACTCCTCTCAAAGCCGCTCCTCTCATTCTTCAGTGAAAAATAACATCGAAAGAGAAAACTCTCTTCTCAGCATTTCTAGGTCGTGAAGGAATGAGGCTGGATATAGCCACCGGGCAAAGTGGTTAAGGGTTATCCATGATGATTTTAGGCACCCCAAGAACCGATACGGGCCACCACCAATTACTTTGGCCTGCCGGTTGTAACCGAAGACCTAATTCTCTCTTCCGCTCCCTTGTCGCGTTTCAGCACACCGCTCCACATATAGCTCGCTTTGTGAGATGACAATTTCGCCCTTTGGCCCAATTTGGACAATTTCTTCTTCTTTTCCTCCGTGCGACTCCATTGCACCTGATAACTCAAAAGCAAACATAAGATACATAATTCACACGAAAAATAGCAAAGAAAGCATAAACTCTATATAGTAAATACGGTGTATTCTACACCTATCAGATTCCCCCACACTTAGACTTTGCTTGTCCTCGAGCAAATCAAACAAAACAATAAAATAAAATACAACAACTCCGTGTCGTCGAGGCTACGGTCACTTTTAGCATAAATAACAAGCCTTTAAACCACTAAGTGTCCCTAGTGGACGAGTTATAGTCTCGTGAAGGTTTACTAGAGATATACCTACAAAACCTATATTTCAAACTCCGTCTATTCGTGACAAATCAATGAATGAATCCAAATTGACTACAGGAGGAGGTACCTTGCAAATTCAATTCAATTATTAGTAAATAAACTCTAATTAGATAGTTGAACAAGCCACAATACTCGGAAACTAACAACCACAATCACAATGAAAAGATTAAGAAGATGGATAAAGATGTAGATGTTGGCGGATATTCACAAGTGTTCGATGTTTCCCATATCCGTCATCAAGGTCACTGCTAAGATGAACCTAATCCTATTGGATTGAGCCACTGGTGCTGAATGCTACATCAATCAATTGGCATATACAAGGGAACCAAAAGTGACTTTATTCAACACAATATATATATATATATATATTTTTTTTTTTTTTTTTTTTTTGATTGATTGGATCAAACTGGATCCAATTTTTCAGACGGCATGATTAGATCTTTTGGATCCAAGCGCATGCTTCTTGTAGCAAGTACATGATAGTTGCCTTGGATCCTGCATTCCACGCTTGTTTAGGCGACGGAGACAGGGACTACGTTTCACACATACTGCTATTCCCAAGTGTCTTTTTATTCCATTTTGGTCTAATAGGTCGGTCTTTTTTTTTTTTTTTTCATATATTTTTCATTTTTTTTTCTTCTTTTTTTTTTTTTATTTTTATTTTATTTTTATTTTTTTTTTTAGTAACTCAACCACTCTATTTCATCCTAGCAGTAATAACACGTCGATTTTTAGTGACCCACCAAAGCACTTAGAGAACAATAGATAAATATGGAAAAATAAAAATAGAATGTGATATGGTGATATTCCGAGATATGGTAACAACTATCATATAATTTGTGATTTCGAGCTATGTTCGTCCCTTTTAGTTAATTGGTTCCTCAACTCCTGCATTCAAAATGGTTTCATCCACTAATGGTGTCATCCTAAAAGCACAAGTTCTAGATTTCGGAGTTCAAAAAGCACAATTTTTTTGGTTTTTCTATTTTTTTTTTTTTTTTTTTTTTTATATAAAACACACTAAAACATATAAATGCTCCCCCCACACTTAAACTTTACATTGTCCCCAATGTAAATTGAATCATCCAAAGTAAGTCAAGGTGGGAAATCCTAGCAAGAAAGCAGCAAAAACAAAGAAGATTAAAAACAAGAAAAGAAATAAATACAAGATAGAAATACTCATCGTTTGGGTTGCCTCCCAATTAGCGCTTGGTTTAAAGTCGTCAGCCCGACTATCTCCTTGCTTTCTATGACTCCTCCGCAGGGAGCACATCCACAAAGTTAACTCCTTCCACCACTTCGGAAGTGAAGTTCTCATAATATGGTTTCAACCGGTGCCCATTAACTTTAAGTTCCTTCCTGTAGCTATACTACGAATTTCCACCGCACCATGAGAAAACACATTAGTAACAATAAAAGGTCCGATCCATCGTGACCTTAGTTTACCCGGAAATAAATGCAAGCGAGAATTAAACAAAAGCACTTTCTGCCCTATGCAAAATTGTTTTCTAGAAATCATGTTATCATGGAATGCTTTCGTCTTTTCTTTGTAAATCCGTGAACTTTCAAATGCATCATTGCGAAGCTCCTCTAGCTCTTGAAGTTGTAACTTCCTTTGCTTTCACCCCATCCATCTCCATGTTGCATTGCTTAATAGCCCAAAACGCCTTATGCTCAATTTCCACGGGTAAGTGACAAGGTTTACCATACACAAGCCTAAAAGGAGACATTCCAATAGGTGTTTTATATGCGGTTCTATACGCCCACAAAGCATCATTGAGTCGCATGCTCCAATCCTTCCTTGTCGGGTTCACCGTCTTTTCTAGAATTGATTTCACCTCACGGTTAGACACCTCGGCTTGTCCATTGGTTTGGGGATGATAAGGTGTTGCAATCTTGTGCGACACATTGTACTTCCTTAACAAGCTTTGCAAGAACACGTTTTTGAAGTGAGAACCCCCATCGCTAATTATCGCCCTTGGAATTCCAAACCTGCAAAAATATTAGCTTGCACGAAATCAAAACAACTTTAGAATCATTAGTTGGGGTGGCTTTAGCTTCCACCCATTTCGAGACATAATCAACCGCAAGTAAGATATAAAAATTTCCATGAGAGTTGACAAAAGGCCCCATAAAATCAATACCCCATACATCAAAAACTTCAATAAATTGAATAAAAGTTTGTGGCATTTGATTTCGGACACCTAGGTTGCGGTTCTTTGACACCTATCACAAGTTGTACAAAATATATGTGCATCCTTAAACAGAGTTGGCCAATAAAAACCACTTTCAAGTACCTTGTGCGCGGTTCTCTTACTCCCAAAATGTCCTCCGCAAGCATAAGAGTGACAAAAAGACAAGATAGAGTTAAATTCGGATTCGGGCACGCACCTTCGTATCACTTGGTCACTACCATGTTTCCATAAGTATGGATCATCCCATATGTATTGGTTCCCTAACCTCTTAAGTTTGTCCCTCTCAAGACGAGACAAGTTACAGGGGATTTGTTTAGAAACTAAGTAATTGACAATATCGGCATACCATGGTTCTCCAAAGGAAATTGAGAAAAGTTGCTCATCCGGGAAACTTTCACGCAACGGGATAGTCTCCTTGTCCTGACAAGTCGGCTCAAGTGATCCGCAACGGTGTTCTCAATTCCTTTCTTGTCTTTGATTTCAATATCAAACTCTTGCAAGAGTAAAATCCATCGTATGAGCCTCGGTTTCGCCTCTTTCTTTGTAAGCAAGTATCTTAAGTGCTGCATGATCGAAAAAACAACAACTTTTGTACCAATTAGATAAGAGCGAAACTTTTCTAAAGCAAAAACAATGGCTAATAACTCCTTTTCAAAGTGGTTGTGTAGTTTTGTTGAGCCTCATTTAACGTTCTTGAAGCATAATAGATAGCATGAGGAAGCCTCCCACACGTTGCCCAAGCACCGCACCAACCGCATAATCACTAGCATCACACATGAGTTCAAACGGCTTACTCCAATCCCGGCGGTTTAATGATAGGGGCTGAAATCAAAAGTTCTTTCAAACGATTGAATGCCGCCATACATTTCTCATCAAAGTTAAAAACCACATCTTTTTGCAATAAGTTACAAAGTGGTGACGCTATTTTGGAAAAGTCCTTGATGAACCTACGATAGAAACCTGCATGACCAAGAAAAGAACGAATCTCCCTCACCGTAGTGGGAGGGGTTAGAGCACGAATAAGGTCTATCTTAGATTTATCAACTTCCAAACCTTTAGAAGATATAATATGGCCTAAAACTATGCCATGAGTTACCATGAAATGGCACTTCTCCCAATTTAGCACAAGATTTGTTTCAACACATCGTTCAAGGATTAGAGACAAGTTGTTCAAGCAAAGGTCAAATGAATCACCAAAGACACTAAAGTCATCCATGAACACCTCGATTATGTTTTCAACATATTCGAAAAGATACTCACCATACACCTTTGAAAAGTAGCCGAGCATTGCATAGGCCAAAAGGCATCCTTCTATAAGCAAAAGTACCGAAAGGACAAGTGAAAGTGGTTTTCTCTTGGTCCTCCGGTGCTATCACAATCTGATTATAACCTGAATAGCCATCAAGAAAGCAATAGTATGAGTGTCCCGCTAAACGTTCAAGCATTTGGTCAATAAAAGGTAAAGGAAAGTGATCTTTTCTAGTGGTGGCATTCAATTTTCTATAATCAATACAAACCCTCCAACCGGTTTGCACACGAGTTGGGACAAGTTCATTCTTATCATTCTCCACCACCGTTACTCCCGATTTCTTTGGTACCACTTGTACCGGGCTCACCCACTTGCTATCGGATATGGGGTAGATAACACCCACTTCCAAAAGCTTGAGTATCTCCTTTTTCACAACTTCCATCATGGGAGGATTCAATCGACGTTGCGCTTCCCTAGTAGGCTTTGCATCATCCTCCAAACGAATTTTGTGCATACAAACGGCAGGGCTTATACCCTTGATATCGGCAATTGTCCATCCTATGGCCGTCTTGTACTTCCTTAGCACCCTTAGAAGTTTTTGCTCCTGTAAATCATTAAGCTTGTTAGAAACAATCACAGGTAACTCTTCATTATCACCCAAGTACAAGTACTTAAGGTGGTCGGGAAGAGGTTTCAATTCTAAAATCGGAGATTTAACAATTGAAGGTACAAGCTTTTCATCACTGCATGGTAAAGAAATAAAAGAGATATTATGAGTTTTTGGGCATTCTTGTAGTGAATTGAGATCACCAAGAGCTTCCTTGACTTCATTACCACACTCTACACCATTATCTATGGATGTAGTTAACACGGTTTCCAAAGCATCATCACCGTTTAATTCGAACATTTGTTGTGCCAATGTATCCATCACATCAATGGAGAAACAAGAGTGGACATCGCTAGGATATCTCATCGTCTCGAAAATGTTGAAACGTATTATTTCTCCATCAAACTCCATAGTTAGCGTTCCCTTATCCACATCAATTATGGTTTTCGCCGTTTTCATGAAAGGACGCCCAAGAAGCAATGGAAGAGATGAGTCCGGTGAACTTGCATCCATCTCTAACACACAAAAGTCCGCAGGAAATACAAGTTGATTAACCTGCACAAGAACATCCTCAACAATACCCATTGGGTAAACATTAGAGCGATCGGCTAATTGCAATACAATTTCAGCCTTTTTAAGAGGACCAAGATCAAGTGAATTATACATTGACGCAGGCATAACATTAACGGAAGCGCCTAAATCCAACATAGCTTTGTGAAAAGTTTTGTTACCAATTGTGACGGGAATGTCAAAACTACCCGGATCCTTGCACTTAAGTGGGAGTTTGTGTTGTAAGATTGCCGAAGCATTCTCCCCCACACTAAGCACTTCATTACCTTTGAGCCTTTGTTTGTTGGTACACAAGTCCTTTAACACCTTTGCATACTTTGGAACTTGCTTGATAGCATCAATGAGTGGTATATTCACATGAATCTTTTTGAGAACGTCTAAAATCTCCTTTTCTAGTTCCGCCTTCTTAGAACTTGCAAATCTGCGAGGAAAAGGTAAAGGAGGAACATAAGTAGAAACCGGAGTTTTAGAGTTAGAAATAGGTACCTCAGAAGTTTGGGGAGAATCCTCGGTTTTCTCCTCCAAAACAGTTCCTTTGGTGTTTCCACCTTGCCTTAGAATCGATAATTTCGGGTTGCACAAGTTGTGTACCGCTTCTCAACGTAATAGCATTGACACCCTCTTTTGGATTAATAGGTTGAGAAGGAGTCTCCCCACTATTTTGTGCCTTCAAATTGTTGATATCAACCGCCATGGAGCCCATTTGTGTTTGCAACTCCTTAATAGCACTCTTAGTCTCTTGTTGACTCTCTTTGAACATGGTAGAAATACCTTGCATAAAAGTTTGAAGCTTTGCATCAATATCAGCACCTTGATTTTGTGATTGTTGTGCTTTGAGGTTGCTGAAATTGTTGTTGTTGTGGTTGAAATCCACTAGAAGAGTTGAAAGTAGGTTGTTGAATTGCACCTTGTTTGTTGGCATAGCTAAAATTGGGGTGATCTCTCCATCCGGATTGTAAGTGTTTGAGTAGGGATCATACCGTCTTTGTTGATTTGGAAAGATCGCATTAGCTTGCTCGTCTTCATAAGATTGAGAAGAAGTTGGTACAACCGCGGCTGCAACTTGTTGAAGCATTGCGTTCATGTTACCCATTTGTTGACGAAGTTCCTCCACCTCGCTCACTTCATTCACCCTTCTTAGAATCACATCCGAACCACGACTCAGAAATTGTTGTGAGTTCGCTGCCATGTTTTCAATCAACTCCCTAGCTTGTGCCACCGTCTTGCTAACTAGTGCACCACCACCCGCAGCGTCAATAAGATTCCTATCACTAGATTGAAGTCCTTCATAGAAGTATTGGATGATCATAGCGTCACTAAATTGGTGGTGAGGGCAGCTTGCAACCAATCTCTTGTACCGTTCCCAACATTCATATAAAGATTCTCCCACGTTTTGCTTCATCCCACAAATTTCTTTGCGAATTTGAGTAGCCTTTGATGCAGGAAAATATCTCTCCAAAAAGAGTTTCTTCAACCCATTCCATGTTGTGACACTTAGGAGGTAAATAGTACAACCAATCCTTAGCACTATCCATCAAAGAGAAACGGAAAACCTTCAACATTGCACCATCCGCCTCAACATTTTTGGAAGCATAGCCGTGACAATGGTGTGGAAGTCCAAAAGATGTTTGTTAGGATCTTCATTCACCATGCCATGGAATTTTGGTAATTCTCTAAGCAACCCCGGCTTTATCTCAAAAGTAGAGTTCGTTTGAATACACCCCTGTTGTGTATCAAGCCTATGAGAAGCTAAGTCCTTGAGTGAACGATTTGCATCACCCATTGTTTCTCTTCTTCTCGTTGGAAAATCTCTTCTCCTACTTCCTCCTCGTGCTCGTCCGTTGTGCCTTTACTTGGTTGGAGTATTGTGCCGCGTCTAGTAGCTATCCCGCACCTTGGATAATTCCAATCCTTAGAAGCCAGAGATTATGCACTGCAAAACAATTCGCAAACAAGTGAGAAACAAGACAAGAATCGAAAAGCAAAGATAAAAGCGAAATTGTAAAAAGAAACTAAAAACTTAATAACAAGCCGTATGCCTCCCCGCAGCGGCGCCAAAATTTGATCGTGTGTCAATCCGTCAAATATAATTTCACTTTCTTACGCACTAAATTTAAATGAAGCACAAGGTAAGGAAGAGTTCGTATCCACGAGAGAGGCGTTTGTTGTTATGTAAATTTCAGTTTCTAAAATAACCCAAGGTATGTTTGTTGTTTAAGAAATAAAAGTAGTTGAAAGCAAAGTAAATAGTTTGAGAAATCAATAAGGAGAAGATATTGGTCAAGGGATAGTATCATTCACAAACATGTATTTTCATCAATGATTAGAATTGGTATTTTAATCTCGTAATTATTAAAAGTCCTAGGATATCTTGATCGCAAGTATAACCCGTTAATTCCTGTTTTCATCACAACCACATTAAAAGATGCATATGTGAATTCTTCGTCGAAAGCAACCTAAAGTGTAAAAGCACAATTAAGTTTAACTCCCTAAAAGCATTAAGATTTATGGAATAAGACTCATCAATGCAAACGAATGTGTAAAAGCACTAGACGTTTTAACAAAAGTTATGATTCACTTGTGACTAATAGGATGTATCACTACAAGCACTAACCACAATTATGCTACTTAGAATCGGGGATAAACAACTTTTCGTATTGAAAACCCTAATATAGCTCTAGAGATGAACACAAATCGGATTGATTAGGACTCAACCTAACAAGTTTTCAAATCTTATAACACTATTAATTGTGAATCACAAACAATAATTCTTGAGACAAAACTAATTCATTGAATCAAAAGCATGTTGAGAAATCAACTTTTATCCCATAACCAATAATAAGTTTAGCTACTCATAGCTATGGAGTTCATCATCATCAATATTCAATAATAAAACACGGAAGAAGAAGAACAAAACCAAACCCTAGAAGTGTAAACAAAAGTGGCTCTCCAAAAGAATTCCAAACTAAAGATATATCCCATGTGTTGTAGAAAACCTCCCTTTTATAGCTTTTCTCTCCTTCCAAAATTAGGTCAAGTCTTCAAAGTCCGTTAGGTGAGAGTCCACCAAGCCCACGAGGACGAGAAACCCGTGTAGAAAATACGCCCCGAAAACGGTCGCCGGAATCCTGGTATTGTGGCCGGAAATCGGCCGGAAATCGGCTCCGGTGACCAAGCAAAGTCCGCCGGTCACCGGGTCAACGAGTCGGATCGGTCAACGGGTCGAACTTGGGTTGGATCGGGTCATCGGGTCGGATGCAGGTTGGATCGGTTCATGGTCAGGCGAGTAGTTAGCCTTCAGGGCCAATCATGGCCTTGAGCCGTTTGCACAGCGGCTCAGTGCACAATCATTGTACACCGTGTGCTTTTGAACTGCTCTGCAAAAGCTCCTTCATAACAAGAGTCTTATCACCTGGCACATTTCTGACCTCGATGCATTTCTGCTCAACCTTTCACAGTGCACTGCTATTGCATTGCCACTTCCTTTCAAACCCTTGCAATTCTATGAACCCATGGAGTCCAACTCAGTCACCACCTCTTTGCACCTTATACATCCCCGACACATCAATAGAAGTACCAACACTCTAGCCATCACTTGTCAACACCTTGAGCCATACCCGCTTCTCAACACCAACGACAAAATCACCAGTCCCACCCACATCTCATCCCATTCCATTGCAAAAGCATCAAGTCCATTTTTGCCATGCCAAGCCATCTCCACCCGAGTATCAACCGAAACAGACTCATTACCTCCAACCCGCCACTCCTAGCTTCCATAGTCCACCTTCCTTCTCGAGCCCCCGCAATCATTCCTCATAAACTCAAGCACCATCATTTTTGCAAGCCACCGCCACTAATTCACGCCATTCATGACCACCGCAATACTAAGTTCCATGCATTAGCATACTTAAACATCATGCCATCACCGGAAAAGCCAACGACAGCCCCAGGATATTGTTTGTGATCGCAAAATAACAAGGTGGCGAAAGGCGCTAAATCTGTTGCACATTCAATCCCGCATTTCAACTCCGGTTCCTTGGTGAGCCATTCAACATCACGATTCACCGGCAATTTATCACTTCATCCTCAAACACCATCACCGCACCTCATCATCATTGCGGTATCAACAAAGCGGCACCGGATGCAAGCTCGGGCTTGCCACGGTAGCTCCAGTGCCATCATCACATTTGCATCTGCCGGCCAGTTCCTCCAACATCAAACCCCGAGCACTGCGACTCTACAACACAATTCGCACCACTGCAATGACAAAGCACCACCAATCCTCAAACATCCACAACCACGATAATTTCACGAACCCATTCAATCACCACCGAGCCCATAAATCAATTTCAACTTGCCTCCATCTCTTCTCCGTGACTTCTCTAACTCACTAAAATGGCTTCAATTCCTCTCAAAACCTTAATTCCAACAATCGGAAACCCCAATTTCCTATTTGATTCTCTCTTCATTTCCTTGTCACAATCATAGTGTCGACCACCATCTTCTCTCAACAAATCAACATATAGCTACTGACAATTCAACCACAAATCCCTTCTCTCCTCTGTTTCGATCCATCAAAACCCTCAACTCAATCGATTTCTTCCCTTTGATTCTCCAACCTTGTAATCATCCAACTCTACCCGAGCTCTCACTCTCGATTTCAAGTTTGTAGCCAACCCAAAATAACAATAGCATCGACTCTTTGTTCTTCAGCCAAGACTCATCACCCCGCCTTCTCAATCTTTCCTGTAGTTCGATCCATGCATTTGCCTCACTCCTCTCAGTGCCGCCTCCTCTCATTCTTCGGTGAAAAATAACATCGAAAGAGAAAACTCTCTTCTCAGATTTCTAGGTCGTGAAGGAATGAGGCTGGATATAGCCACCCGGGCAAAGTGGTTAAGGGGTTATCCATGATGATTTTAGGCACCCCAAGAACCGATACGGGCCACCACCAATTACTTTGGGTGTCGGTTCCAGTGTAACCGACGAGCCTAATTCTCTTCCCGCTCCCTTGTCGCGTTTATTTTGCTCCACATATAGCTACTTTGTGAGATGACAATTTCGCCCTTTGGCCCAATTTGGACAATTTCTTCTTCTTTTCCTCCGTGCGACTCCATTGCACCTGATAACTCAAAAGCAAACATAAGATACATAATTCACACGAAAAATATCAAAGAAAGCATAAACTCTATATAGTAAATACGGTGTATTCTACACCTATCACTCATGCGTCAAATATGCTTCACTTCGCCAATTAGCTTGACAATAGTAATGCAACTCTTGCATTACCAACTTGTTTGCATTATTCAAGCTTTGGCCAACCTTGAATATATGCCATAGAACAACTCTTAGTCTATTCTTCACTCTTGCATCCTCCTTGAGCTTGAGCCAACTCAATTCCATGGATATGCATCGATGCCAACATCGCATGTTGATCTGTCACTTTGGCCATGTCTTGCCAAACCTTCAATGAAGCCTTATTGTGTCGGCCAATAAGCTTCATTACTTAGCCAAATGTGCTTTACAGTGTAGCGCCACTCTTGTGCTTCACTTTGGCCTGCAGGTGCCACTATCTTAGTGTTTGATGGTCTATCTGAGAATACCGCTATTATGGCTTGCGTTGCGCTATTATAGCTTACGTTGCGCTATTATGGCTTCGCATTGCACCATTACGGCGGAGTCTCGATTTGGCACTGCAACTCTGTGACGCACAATCATTGTGCTTCACTTTAGTTTCCAATTACAAGCCATAACATTTAAGTCCCTAATTACACACCACCACTTAAAAATAATACTTATCTTCTATAGTCAAGAGGTGATAAACGCAAAAAAGTTTAGTTTCCAATTATAAAGCCAGTGAATAACATTTAAGTTTTCATGCCCTAATACCACCAACAACACCACAACTTAAAAAATTTGTTCAACTTTATTATTATCCAACTTCAGAGAGAAAAATAAAACCATAAATTGCTCCTTACTTGCTAGTCAAGAGGTCCATAAACGCGTGCATAAAAAAAAAGCTTACATATATGATAAATTGATAAGTATTATGACCTTAACGAGACTAATTTTATTTGTATATGATTTTAAGAGAAAAAATATTTTGATTATTTACCAGTGTAAACAATTTAATCACATAAATGGTTCTAAGACTTTTAAACAAAAATTACCTCTAGTTACCTCAATGTTGATGTTTTCATGCCAAATAAGAGCTAACCCTCCTTTACCACCAACAACTGGAAAGTTAAACACTTTATTATATCCCAATCTTAAAAGAATTTGTTCAACTTTATTATTATCCAACTTTGCCTCAGAGAGAACAATATTAAAGAGGAAAGGATTCGACTACCTCACAAGATAGAGTTCCCTAATCATGTTTAACTACCCCACGTTACCTAAGATGGCTAATACTACCTCCGTTTCTATAAAAAGTACTATCATTTTTTTTCATTTTAGGCTAAAAATAAGTCAAATTGAAAATAAATAAATAATTATTTTCCAGATTCGGTGGGAGTATATCAATCACTCACTTGTGATCAAAGTCAACGAAATATAAACAGGTCAGGTCCCATTTTTCTTCTTCTTATAGCAGCCCCCTTCGGCTATAAGCAGTCGGCTTTACTTCCAAGCTATATTAAAAAAGGCAAAGCTTTCTTTATATATAAACCCAGAAAAAAAAATGTTCAAAATCAAGAACCCGCCATAACCGCCACATTCTCCATGGTTGGGTTTGGTTCCGGTGGATAACCATTAAAATGTACAACCCTATGTGAAATAGCATATGTTGAAATCATTATTGGTCATGTGCTTCCTTGGTCCGATATCATAAATTTTGATTCAACTACTTGTATTTCTCCTGAGTTGCATTTCTCATCTTATAATTTCTTGATTGTAGATAACGTTAAGCCGTTATTCTTGATCACCAAGTGGATGAACTTTCTTTCTTGTACATGCCATCGCGACTATCCTATTAGTCTTGTTATTGATAGCTTTATTACGAGTGAAGACGCTCAACTTTCAAAATTTGTTTGTGGTTACACACACTACCATTATTGAAAGGCATTTCACTGGGTACCGATGGAGAACGACGAATTGTTATGATCTTAAAGAACTACAAACATAATTTATCTTTTTAGGTAGTTGTAACTCTTTTGTAGTTTTATGGACCTATCGATTTGTACTTCGTTTCCTTCGTCTAGGCTTTACCACTATATGTTTTCCTTAATAATGTTTTGATGAAATAACCAGATACGGACCAGATATGATTTTTTCTTAATAATTTATCTTTTTAGGTAGTTGTAGCTCTTTTGTATTTTGATGGACCTATCGCATTGTACTCCTTTTCCTTCGTCAAGGCTTTACCACTATGGGTTTTCCTTAATAATGTTTTAACGAAATAACCGGATACAGATCCAACATGAAGCTAGGGTGTGCACTTGCAACCCCAGCCCACTGGGCTTGCAAGCTTAAATTCTCAAACATAAGTTTTTCTCAGAGCCTAAATTTGCTTCCCTTTGTCTAGTTTCTACCCCGGGAGGCAACATATACGTGACTAATTGTTTTCAATACCTTTGCATTTACTCATAACGCATTTTCTCTAAGGCTGATGATTTTAGGCTCTCCTCTTTCTCTCTCCAAAGGGCAAAAAAAAAACTCTTCATCATCATCTTGCTCAGAACTAAGCAAGGATTATTGTCTTTCTTTAGTTTTAATAGATTTTCTAATAGAATAAGATGTTGTTTTTTAATTTATGGTGTCTTTTGAAACATTTCTTCACCATTTTGGTGATTTTATCTTCGCTTTTTGGGCGATTTTTTCTTTGCTTTGTGAGCGATTATTTCTTCACTTTGATGGTGATTTGTTCGATCTTTGTTGGTTGTTTCATGGCTTGTTATTCTAGGTTCGAGAACATCGGCGATTCACCACGGCATAGTTTTGAGTTCATCTTCAACAAAAGGGATTTAGGGCATCCAGGTTTTTTGTTCATATATACAAGATTAAGGGCTAATCACTCCTTTGTTTTTGGAGCATCTCTTGTTATAGAAGACAAACTTTCAAAATGGTCGGAATTGATTCCGGATTATACCATCTTTTCTCTCTACTTTTCATATAAAAATTGTGTACCTTTGCTGTATTTTGCTCTTTGTCATCGCGAATTACATGTAATTGGTATCTTTATTTGTATTAAGGTTTTAATTTTCTTGTATTTTGATGTTCTTTTTCTTGTAAACAATCATGTAATTACCTATTTGGATTGAATGAAATATGGTCTGAATGTTTAAAAAAAAAACAAAAAAAAAAATTCTCTTGAGCTAGTCCACGACCCCAAGTTATCTAGCTGGTTTAATTGTTCTACAGAAGGGGGAATAAAAGAAGGCAGCAATTCTGTATTCTAAAGACCACATTATATTTAAATCATCCAGGAGAGTGAGGGATAAAGCTGTTGATGTGAGAGTTATTAGTAAATTATAAAACACTCCCTAAGTTTTCACGTCCCTAGGTCATTCACGGCCACAAAATGCTGTAGAAGTCATACCTATAGAGGTAATCATCATCCGAAAGGGGGGAGAGAGGGAAATCTTTCAGAAGATTTGAAAACTGGAGCCCTACATGCGTCCACACGATTAGCCTAGTCCCGTACATCTGTAGGTCCATCCAAAGGCGCTCAACTAAGTTACTATTTGCCCTAGTGGGCAGCGAACACTGTGGAAATGACACTGATGCAAAGGGTCTGACTCTGAGCTACTTATTTACTACCCATTTTCGTACAAAAGCTCTCGAGAACCGATAAAGAAGTGTAAGACTGGTTAATCAGAGAGATAGGATACCCTAAAACCATTTGGAGAGTGAGTGATAGAGAGAGTAATCAATGGCGGATACAGATGTGGAAACGGACTTCGACTTTGCATTTTCACTACAGTTAGAAGAAGCGATGACTGCTTCACTGATCGGCGACGAACAAGAAATTTTTCAAAACGTAAGTTATCTTCAAACCCTAGAATTACTTCAAAGGTTAAAACTTGAAGATAAAGATAGGTTACAATGGCAAGCTGAGACCAACCAAATGAAAGATGATCTCAAACGTTTAATACATGATCAAGAAGTTGCTAGAGAAATGAGTCGTATTCCTGATGATCAATGGGAGGAAATTGGTGGTCATTTTGAGAAACCCTTTGGTGAAGGTTCTTCTTCTTCATCTAATGATCAGTTTCTTAACAATGAGCCTTTTAAGTTGTATTTCAAGGGTTTGTTTAGCAATGAAAGAGCTGGAGATACGATCGCTGGCATCGGGTTTGCTGTTTGTGATCCTCTTGGTAACTCTATTTTGGATGGAACTAAACCATTAGTTGGTGATTGGAAATCAGATTTTGCTCCAGAAGAGTTAGAGTTGAAAGTGGAAGCTAAGGCTTTGATTGAAGGTTTAACTGCTGCTTATTCGTTGGATATTAAGAGAATTGATTTTTATTGCGATTACTACCCGCTTTATCAATACGTGAGTAGTTCATTTTTGTTTAGCATATATGTATATGTCTTCAGCATTTATTTTTATTTTTTTATATATATATTTTTTTTATTCTTAATTTTTTTTACTTTGCTTTTGCCAATCAGATCACAATGAGATATCTAGTGAACCAGCAAAACATTGCAACAGTTGTTGATCAGGTGTCTCTGCTTCAAAGAAACTTCATCAGTTGTCGCCCGTTCCTTGTGGCTCGAAAGGATGTTAAGTTTGCATTTAAGCTGGCAAGGAATGCGGTAGATTCACAGATGGCCAAGTTGGGTGAATGTAGCAATGCTAAGAATAAGAAGGAGACGTGTGGCATCTGCTTGGAAGATATTTCTGTGAGCCAAATGTTTTCCGTCAATAATTGCTCACATCGCTATTGTTGTTCTTGTATGAGGCAGCATGTGGAAGTCAAGTTACTTGACGGGGTGATGCCTCAATGTCCCCATGATGGCTGCAAAACCATGCTGAAGAAAGATAACTGCCAACAATTTATGACCCCAAAGTTGAATGATATGATGACCAAGCGGATTATGGAGGATTCTGTACCTGTAACAGAGAAAGTCTATTGCCCAAACCCAAAGTGCTCCAACCTGATGTCAAAGAAGGACATCCCAAAATGTGTTCAGAAAGAGTCCACTAATGAATATCTTTGTGGAAAATGTATGAAATGCAACGGATATTTCTGTTTTAAGTGCAAGGTCCCATGGCATAATGGCATGACCTGTGAAGCTTATCAGGCACAGATAGTCTCCGAGGATGATGTGAAGCTGAAGAAACTTGCTGATACAAAGCTTTGGCGGCAATGCAAGAAGTGCAACCATATGATTGAACTGGTTTGGGGTTGCTACCACATCACTTGCAGGTACCTTCTGTCTCCTCTAGTAGGCATGCTTATATTGTTCATTTGCGGAGGCTTATGCTTATGCTTATGTTTAATGCTATTGGTGGACACTATGTCATAATGGACAGTACGCGGACCCTCTTACTTCCCAAATACACTGAGACCGAGTCCTTTACTAGGCACTGAGTCCTTTAAGTATGTTGAGATTATTAGTTAAATCGGGGTCTGCGGTTTAATAATTCGTATTCTAACAAAGTAAGATGGTCTTTTTAAATAATTCGCGAATAATTCACCGAATTGCTAACTTGGCACTGAGTCCTTTAAGTAAGATGGTCTTTTAAGTACTTGTAGGAAAATAGCTTTATTGTTGTCGATACTCATCATCCCATGGAACCTTTTGAAATATCCTAGGCGGATTTTACAAAATCTTTAGATTAAGAAATTATCTTGATTTCCTAAATAAGATGTTTTAACCTTTGTTTCTCAACATTGTAGGAAAATAGCTTTATTGTTGTCGATACTCATCATCCCATGGAACCTTTTGAAATATATTATAGCACGTGCTTGTTTTGAGTTGCGTTAAATGGACAGAGCTTTACAACTGCCCAATAGTTCCACACCATCTCAGGAATTTACAATGTAAATTTATTTTGTTGAATGAAGATTGACCTGTTAATTTTGTCGAAGGAACGATCATGTCGTTGGATCTATGAATGTTTTTACGTTCCTTCACAAACGTGTATGTTATGTATAATAGAGAACCCATATACTGTTCAACAAACTCCATAACGTTCTTTATCTTTTCTATTGGGGATTTAATTATCAAGTTCAAACTTATGTATATACCCTTGCATGGCTCATCTAGTCATCTTGTTTCCCTTTATTTTATCCTTCGGGCTTTGCTGGAATGTCTCTTTTTTTGCAGGTGTGGTCATGAGTTTTGCTATACCTGTGGAGCAGTGTGGATAAATGGAAAGGCAACATGTGATTGTCCAATTTGGGATGAAGGGAACCAGCTCTTACAGCTCCCGGGACAAGACCAACACAACTAGCAGCACAACCAACATAACTAGGGTCACCTGCAGCTGCATTGATGTTCATGGAGTATGATAAGAAACGTAAGAGTAGCAGAATTAGGATATTCCGTAACTATGGTACATGTTATTGGACCCAACATCAACATGGTATATTGGAAATCGGGAACTCTTTTTTGGGTGTGCCGAAGCTGAACATTGGATCTAAAGTCGAGATATTAAGTTCCTAGTTTCACTCCATTTTGATCAGAGTCCCCCTAATATTTGTATCAGCTGAATACTCCTAAGCTTCTTTGACATGCTGCAGCTTACATAATGACATTGTAGCCGGGAAAGTTGGTTTTACTAATGATTACTAGCTATTTGTTTTTTTTTTTTGCTCGGTAAATATAAGCTTTATTATAGAAATAGCAAGTATGTAGTACAAACTCCATATGGAAATGCTTCTTACACTGGATACATAAGAAACCCTGGTTAAAATAATTCACCCACATAAGAAAACCCTTTACCCCACCAAGGGATAAAGGCCCTAAACAAACGTTGAAATCCCAGGCTCAAGAAAAGCCTTGATTTGAAACCCACACATTTGGAACCCTAAAGCCCAAGAAGAGCCTTTGGTTTTGAAACCTCACGCTTCTGAAACCCTAGCACCACTTTTAGCTGAAACTTATCCATCTTCCATTAGATCCGTCGCCACTTCTTTCATTTGTAAACATGTACCTTGAATTTGAAATCAGTGCTGGTTGATGTTGATGATATTGATTATTTTGGCAACTTAAAGAGATCTCCACCATCAATTGCAACTTTTGACCATCACAATCATCACAAACAATTGCCTAAAAAGAATAGGATAGTTTTACACAATGTTTTGATTAATAATGAAGATGAAAAGGGAAACATCAGAAAGATGAAAAAGAATAACAGAGATTTGAATTTGGGATTGAACAAAGTAGAAGAAAGAAAAAATGGATTTGAACCCCGCAAAAACAGAGAGACAAAATGGATAGGCCAAAGGAAACCTTTGGATGAACCCAAAATAACAAAGATAAACCTCTAAAGAAGAACCCCAAACTCTACGGACATGAACCCCAAACAAAGAGAAATCGATACAATTTTAGCCTTGCTCGGATCTTTTCGGAGAAAATGTTGTCGAAGCTGAGAGAATTTGAGAGAGAGGAGATGAGAGAGAAAAAAAGTTTAGAAAAAGCCTTTATTACTAGCTATTTGTGAGAAAGATATAAAATGTATTGATGAGAAAGAATATGATTAGTCTTAAATAGACCATCATTAGAGATGTAGGATTATTACAAGCACACGTACACCTCACACACACACTCAGAGTCAAGTCAACTATAGTTGACTTGACTTCACTATCTAATACACCCCCCTCAAACTATTAAGGGCTGACAGACAGAACAGTTTGAAGGAAAAATAAAGAAACAAACATCCATTAGTGAAGTAAAGAAGTCTTCAAGAAGTATGTTGAAGTAGTAAAGCATCTAACCTGAAGATTGAGTAACATCCATTAATGACTGCAACAATCTTGAAAAAGTTCTTTTGTAAAAATATCGGCTAACCTTTGGATATGTCAAGTTTAAGAAATCCATTCTCCACCAATGAAACTGATTAGATGAAGAAAATTAGATTTCTTGAAGCAAAGACATGAAAGTCGGGCAACCAGCCCAATCAAATCTGTATAAGCCTCTCGGACCAAGACCAATAGTACCCTTTAAATATCTAAGAATTTCTTAACTAACGAAAATGAACATCAGTTGGTGAATGCATGGCTTGTGACACATAATTCTTTTAGAATGCAAACTACCAACAATGGTTCAAATCACTAACATTATCCAACTTGGTACCATCATGCAAGGAGACTCCTAGCACCTTTTGTGACTGGAGTATCACAAGGTTTACAATCAAGCATATTGGCTTTAGATTTTCCCAAAAATACCCTAATTCACCTAACTCTTTCATAGCAAATTCTTGCTTAAGAGAAGAAATTAACCAAAATATCATCTACATATAAATAAGAACAATCATTGAGAGAAAAGAACAAACATTGAATTATACGGCTTGACTTTCTTGAAACCATATTGCGAAGAAAAGAATGAAACCAAGCTCTGGGTGCTTGTTTCAAGCCATATAAGCTTTTCTTTAGATGACAAACATAATTCGAAGGATAACTGGATTTATAAAACCCTGAGGTTGTGACATATAAACATCTTCATCTAAAAATCCATGTAAGAAAGCATTACTTACATCTAATTGTCTTATTTGCCAATTATAAGCTAAGGCCATACAAAGAACAACTCTAACAGTGGTTGACTTAACCACATGACTAAATGTCTCATTATAGTCAATTCCATCCTGCTGATCATAACCTTTTGCTACCAATCTAGATTTTAGCTTTGTCAATAGGTTTTAATCTTGTACACCCATTTAGATCCCAAAATGTTCATATGAGATTCTCGGAGGTACATACTCCCATGTGTCATTATTCCTTAATGCTACATACTCATCCTTCATAGACACTTGCCACTTATGTGAAGCATAAGAAACATGATGGAAAAAGCTTTGGTTTTGAAATGCCTTTTTGAGATCTAGTAACCATAGTAGAAGATGGAGCAATAGCAGAAATTTCAACGGTAAAGTATTCAGACAAAGAAGAGTCATGAAAATAAAAGCGAGATTCATCAAAAATTACATTTCGGAAATATATGACTTCTTAGTAATAGGATTATAGCATTTATACCCCTTTATGTAAGGTACTATAACCTATAAAAACACACTTGATGAGGTTTTTGGAGACAACTTATCACTTCTAGCATGAGCTAAATGAGGAAACAAAAACCTTGAGAAAGACATAACTGGAGTCGAACCAAACAAGACTTCAAAAGGAGATTTTGCAAGCTATTAATGAGTGAGAAAGGCATCATACCAAAACTCTTTAGGACAAAAAGAATTGAATAACAAAGTATTCCCCATTTCAATAATATGTCTATGCTTTCTTTGACTAGACCATTTTGTTGTGGTGTTTGTGGACAAGATATCCTAATATGGATGCCACTCTTCTCAGAATAAGTTTAGCTCGTGCAGCACCATCTACTTGAAAGGATATGATCTTTGTGGAAAACAAATTTTAGTATGAGTTTTAAAATGAGTAAAACACCGAGGAGCATCGATTTTAACTCCATTGGATAAATCCAATTAAACCTTTGAAATCATCTATAAACACAATATAGTATCTATAGCCATTCAAAGAGGGAATTGTTGGATCACACATCACAATGAATAAGAGATAATGGTTTATGAAAAGGTAATCTCTTACTTTTAGCAAGTTGACAAGGATGACAAAGAGATGAGTTTCCTTTCGGAATGAATTTGTTGTTGTGGTTTTATTAGAGCTTGATGCACCTTGAGGTGGATAATATCTAAAATGGCATCTACTAGCAAAATGCTCGACAAATTTGTTGCTCTTTAATTTTAGTTTTCCTGTTAATTTGTGAATATGGACTAAATAGAACTATTATTGCTCATGATTGAGTAATCTAGGTTTAATTCTCATTGGATCATCATGACTAATCGATTCACAAACCGTAGAGAATCTAACCTACCTTTCTTCCATGTAATTTTTGAAACTTCAAAGACCTGAAATAAAAACTAACTAGTAAAAGTGAAGAAAATTCATAACAAAAGAATCAACTTTCTTTTCTTTAGATCTCCATTTATAAAAATTGTGTGAACATACCCAAACAATGAGGTCCTCTCATAATAGAAAATTTGTTGAATCAAGTTTTGTTTTCCCGAAAAATTACCATCGAAGCGGCGGAAGTTGTTGACGTCTTCTTGTGTAAACAATTTTTTAGAATGCCATTGTTTTTTTGTGAAAGATTATTTTTTCTTGATTTCCGAATGATACCATGAGAAAATAAAATTGATGAGAAAGATATTTATTACGAGTTATGATTAGTCTATTAGAGATTAATTTAAGGCAGTCTATAGCTTTAAACCGCTCTTTAAAGCTGTTAATTTGTGTTGGTAATTGGATCATCGAGTCAAAGTTCCTTTCTGAGGTATATAAACCCAACCAACACCAGGTATATAAACCCAACCAACACCAGGAAAAATATGTTCAAATTGGGTACCCGCCATATATAACCACCAGTCTCTCTTGTTTCTCTCTGATGGTATCGATGTCAAGCAAGATTTTTAATTGCCCCGAAAGAACAGATTCTGCTTATCCTTCGCGAATTGAGAAGGATGAACCACATTTTGAACCCTGGGTAAATACAGAATTGGCTGAGGGTTTTAGACACATCGAACCTAAACTTGAAGAAGATGAAGAAGATGCTTTTCTCCGTCTGTATGTATACCATATCCAAATCTCAATTTCTTTACTTATAACCTTTTTTTTTCGATTTGATCTGATTTGAGTCAGTTCAAAATTGATGATTTGGTTTGTGATTTGTTGATTGATTTTGTGTAGAAAAGCGAAACTGTACCGATTTGATAAAGATGGAAATCAGTGGAAAGTAAGAGGAGATGGTATTCTTAAGCTTCTTAAACATAAACAAACTAAGAAAGTTCGTTTGGTCATGCGACAATCTAAGACACTGAAGGTTATTGTTAATCATCTAGGTCCGTTTTTTGTCTTTGAATTTGATTAGTGTTTTGTCTTTCTGAAGCTTGGATTTGATTTAGGGTTTTAATTTTTTTAATTTTTTATTCATAGTTCTTCCAACAATTTCGATTCAAGAACGGAGTCGGAAATCACGGTTCTGGCATGCTAATGATTTTTCTGGTGGTGAATTGAAGGAAGAAGTGTTCTCTGCTCGGTTTGAATCCATTGAGAGTAAGTTTTTGCTTGAAATTTTTCATTGATTGTTTTCTCAGACTTCCTGACCTGTGCTTGCTTCCTGCCACACAGATGCTAGATTATTCAAGGAAATGGTCCTAGAGGCTGCTGAGTCTCAAGTGCAGAAATCTGAAGAGAGCAAGGTAGAAGGTGCTATATCATTAGCAGATGACATTGCTGAGAAGTTGTATACTGGTGAAAAGGAAGATGTATCTGACACATTTCAGTTTTCAACTGCCAAGTCTCAAGTCAAGCAGAAATATGAAGAGAGCAAGGAAGGTGATACATCATTAGCAGCTGATATTATTGAGAATTTGTATGTTGGTGAAAAGAAAGATGTTACTTCAACTGTTGAGTCTCAAGTGCAGAAATCTGAAGCCAGCAAGGAAGGCGCTACATCGTTAGCAGCTTATCTTACTGAGAAGTTGTATATTGGTGAAAAGAAAGATCTATATAACATCTTTGAGTTTTCAACTACTGCGTCTCAAGTCAGGCAGAAATCTGAAGAGAGCAAGGAAGGTGATACATCATTAGCAGCAGCTATTAGCCTATTACTGAGATGATGTATATTGGTGAAAAGAAAGATGTAACTAAACCATGGGAAGAAGGGTGAAAGCATCAACTGCTGAGACACATGGGCTCAAGTTCGAATATAAACCAGAGAATCATAGACAAAACGAAAAACTAAATTTTATTTACGTTCTTACAACCAAAGTTGTTTACAAAAGAGATGTACTCGTTCTCAAAATCAAATTGTTTGGAGAAACCAAGCTAAAAGTTATTTGTTTGCGTACTCTTTATATTAGAGGGTGTAGCATCTGTTAACTAGAATTCTTAGTGAAGCATTTGAGTGCTCTTTTGCTTCTGGCTGTAAAGCATGCATATGATTGCTTCCACAGCAGCCCTTTCCTGAGTCTGAATTAACAATTGTTTCTTTCAATATAATCCTGCAAAAAACAGAAGTTGTTATACAACAACATCACACATCATCTGAGTGCTCCCCGACTCTCCACAACACCTTATCAGGAAATGCATCTAACAAGCCTGACTCGTTAAATCCTAACGACTGCATGTTAGATTTGTGTCCGCTCCAGTAAGAATTAAGCCTATTACTGATGTTAGCATCAAGTTCTTGGAGGAAGTCAAAGATTTACTGATCAATAAATACAAAACATAATAGGACCATATTCTTAACTGGCAAATAGCTAGACAAAAAAACTCATAATTTGAAGTTACAGAACCATTAAACGTCTTTGAATACCTTTATTCATCCATAGCTTTCTGAATTCGAGGAAGCGGCATATACTTCCAATTGGACACGGAGAATGGCAGCATGTGACCATCTACAAGACATAGAACCAGAAAAGTGATTGAAGCTAATACTGTAAAACTTTTAAGGAATAGCTTAATTGCTATCTGATTTTCTTCCTCTCACTTTTCCCGCCTGATTTGATATGGGCGCCAAAGTAAGGGTATTTGTGTTGTTTTCTAGTCTTTCCTTGCGCCTATGCGCTAGGCGAGGTGCATGGCGCCTCGCCTCGCCTAGCGCCTAATACAACATAAACGTTCGATTTTTTTTTGGAATGTCATACTATTTTTTTTCTTGATCTCTAATAATTTAGGCAGTCAGCTTTACTTCCAAGCTATGCTAATTAAGGCAGTCAGCTTTAAATCAAAGCTGTGTTGATAACTAGTTCCTTTCTGTATATAAATAAACCCAACACCAGCAAAAAAAAAAAAAATAAGTTCAAAATCGAGAACCCGCCATAACCACCACAGTATCTCCGTTTCTCTCTGATGGTATCGATTTTTGATTTCCCGGAAATAACAGGTTCTGATTATCCTTCGCGAATCATAGATTTTGAGAAGGATGAACCGGATTTTGATCTTTTAGATTTCTACAAAAAAACAGAGTTGGCTGAGGGTTTTAGACACATCGAACCTAAATTTGAAGAGGAAGACGAAGATGCTCTTCTCCGTCTGTATGTATAGCTTATCCAAATCTCAATCTCCTTACTTATTATCTTCTCCGATTTGAACCAGTTCAAAATTGATGATTTGGTTCATGATGATTGATTTTCTGTAGAAAAGCGAAGCTGTACCGATTTGATAAAGATGGAAATCACTGGAAAGAAAGAGGAGTTGGTATTCTTAAGCTTCTTAAACATAAAGAAACTAAGAAAATTCGTTTCGTTATGAGACAAGCTGAGACACTGAAGCTTATTGCTAATCATCTAGGTTCGTCTTTGGTTTTTTGAATTTGATTTGTGTTTTTCCTTTTTGAAGCTTGGATTTGATCTGTGCATGAGATCTGATTTAGTTTGATTTTTGATTTGTAGTTCTTCCCACAATTCCGACTCTATTTCATGTTACGAGTCGGAATGCATTGACATGGCATGCTAGTGATTTTTCTGATGGCGAACTGAAACAAGAGGTGTTCTGTGCTCGATTTGCACGCTCTGAGAGTAAGTGTTTGCTTGAGAATTTTTTATATGAGTGTTCGTCACACCTTTTCTTTTTCTGGCTTCCTGACTTGTGCTTGCTTCCTGCCACACAGATGCTAATTTATTTAGGAAAATGTTCGTAAATGCTATTGAGTCTCAAGTGCAGAAATATGAAGAGAGCAAGGAAGGCGCTACACCATTAGCAGTGAATTTTTATAAAGAGTAGCATTGAAAACATATTCTGGTACCGAGAAGGCAATGCTGCTGCTGCCTCCTAGTTTTTTTTTGTTTTGTTTTTTGGCTAGTAGTTTGCTGTAGGAAAACATGGGGAGGGCTTTCACCCGTTTTGTGAAGCCCACTTGTTAGTTTTCTTTTAAAGAATGCATCTTAGCCCACGGATTAACCGGGACCAACCGTTCATTGTTAGTCGTTAATGGGTTGGATGCGGATGAAAATTTTTCTTTTAAAGACATCCAATGCATCATTTATAGATGGATCAAGAATTTTTAAAACTTGGGGTGTATTATGACATTTTTATATTTGCATATAGGATATGTAGGGTGAGTCATTTGTGTTAGCTTTATTTTCTTTACTATAAATTTTAACTAAAACAAACCTGAAAGCATCCAACTTGTGTATCCATTGGACTTGAAGAGAATGCGTGATTTTGTTTACCGCCCATGCTCACTAATGGCATATATGTGAACCTTATACCTGAAGAGAAAGAAAGATGAAAGAAGATAAAAAAAACTATGTTAGTGAAGTTCATCACCCCAGAGAATTACTGATACTATAATCTCAATTTAGTTGGCAAGAATGGTTTTTAGGAGATAAAAAAAACTATGTTAGTGAAGTTCATCACCCCAGATGAAAATGTAATGTTCTGCATGTTAAGAATTTTTATGGCATGGAATTCCTTGTTGGTAAGTGATTATCATATATGTCATTTACTTAATACGACTAATAAAATGCACAGTTGGAAGAATAAAGTCAGGGGTAATTTTGCGGGCAGAGATGTGTTAGTTTTTGAATTAAAGCTGTTTTGGATCCAGATTTGAATCATCTTATTTCCACTCTTGAATTCCACCTTGCGAGTATTTTTTGTGGTTGCTTAGTCATAGAAAGATTTTAGTCAGGGGTAATCTTTGCCGAAAAGCTTTGGAGTTTGGACATATATCTGATAGATGTCGTCTTTGTCTCACTGACCAAGAGACCTATGAACATCTATTGACAGAATGTTCTTGGACTAATGAAATTTGGAGCTGGACCTAGCTATAGGAGGGGAAATTTCATGCCATAATACAAATTTTGGCATCTATTTACGCAGCGTGGCAAATTTCATGCCATAATACAAATTTTGACAATTATTGGGGAAAAATGCATAAAATAAGGGTCAGTTTCACAAGTGCTGGCAGATGTGCAAACAATACCTATCTGCATTATTTGTTTTGAAATATCTGGATTAACTGATTGCCAAAAAACAATCCTGTTATAGGGGCGACATATTTTATTAGAGGGGCGACGGGTAATAGGACAAAAAGGGTCATTACATGGTAATTTGAAGTGCCCCTTATCCAAAAACTGAAAATAACTAATTAACCCTTACCTAGTTTAGTGTTGATAATCTAATTTAGTGTTAATGATTAATTTTCACTTATATTAACTCTAACTCAAAACAAAATCATATTTTAGAGTTAAAAAAAAAATCCATTTTTTTACATTTTCAGAGCTAATTACGGTTGGAATTTTGCTCGTAACCAACCGTAAATCTTAGTTACGGTTTGTAAAAGATGAACTACCAACCAGAATCTTGGTTAAATTTGGGGAAAACCCAATCGTAAAACCGATTCGGTTGGTAACCAAATGCTCGAGACGAACCGTAACTTAGTTACGGTTCGTAAACTAAAATGGTTACCAACCGTAACAGTATTTACGGTTCATCTCGAATTTTAGTTATGAACCGTAATTGGTGACCTTTCTTAACTCTGGGTTCCAGGGTTATTTACGGTTCGTAATTATGGTATCGA
This sequence comes from Papaver armeniacum, assembly GCA_023531295.1. Classification (NCBI taxonomy): domain Eukaryota; kingdom Viridiplantae; phylum Streptophyta; class Magnoliopsida; order Ranunculales; family Papaveraceae; genus Papaver; species Papaver armeniacum. Next base: position 411,947 of record JAJJWW010014267.1, read on the forward strand.
CATCAACCGTAAGATCACTTACGGTTGAAAATAAAAAACGTAACTGAAGAAAATTCTCAGATATAAGAACATACGGTTGGTAATAGTTCAATTACCAACCGTAACAATATCAAAATCCCCAGTTACGGTTCGTAATTGGGTTAAAATCAACCGTAACTCACATAAACCCAGAAATTTGAATTTCAATTTTCATCTAAAACCCTAATTTTTGATAGAAATTAAACTTAAATCGAACAAAATAAACCAAATCGTAACTGGGTTTTTCAAAACATACCTCATATAAGTCATTACACTATACTTGATAAATTTTCGAATCGTCGATTAATCGAAGACGATGAAATTTTGAGTTTTAATGGAGGTTACGGTTGATGGGAGGAGGAGAAGAGAAGAAGAAAGAAAACAAATTTTCAATTTAGCTTTATTTAGGTTAAAAAACTGGGGAGGGTAATCTAGTCAATTTACACCCCTATAAGACATCCCCTAACCAACTAGATAGACATTATTATCACACTGCCGCCCCTCTAGTAAAACCCACTGCCCCTATAACAAGATTGCCAAAAGAAGGATAAGTTCACAAAAATAATTTGTACTATGCATTAAGGAAGAGACTATGACATTTAAATTTCAAAAGACAATGACTTTGGGAATGAAACAAATTAGGGGCCTATAAAATGAAAACATTTTGTCTTGGTGAATATAGACCATAATTCAAGATTTTTGCTAATAAAACATTTCTTATGAATATCCGTTTTGCCAACTACAACAATAATCATGATTTTGATAGACAATGACTAATAATAAATACTACAATAACGATAAAAAGAAATTAAATACAGGTACGTTTTCTGGCCAAGATTTATTGCACAACTATCTATTTTAGAAAAGAAGCTATGGCTTAGAATTGCTGCACATATACGATGAAGTATAGTTAAGATTAGGTTGCCAAATGCGCGAGTAAGTTAGAGGTAGGTTCATTTATTTGATTTTGTTGTAAAACATCATTTTAAGCAGTTATATTATAGGTTGAACTTCCATGATCATGTTTTGGCAACCAAATGGACTGAAAATTAGTGGAAGTTTCAGATGTTTCAAATAAAGCTTGGGCAAAATTTCGTCCCTCGGATACATAACTAGATGTCACGTGAATACTAGTCAAAAAAATGGACACTAAATTTCACTCGCTTAATATTGTCAATCAACCTCATCAAGCTTTGAAAATCAAAAAATGATAAATATATCGAAGAATTACACATCGATATGCACAGAGCTCTAATAGTAGTGTCCCCCGTTAAACTCCAGGATGGCGTGGCCCACCATCTCTATTACAGCTTCAGGGCAAACCGTGGTGTAAATTTCTATCAATCTAGAACTGCTCTTGAAAATTATCCACAAAACTTTTTGATCAAAATGTATCAACTTCATGATGATGAATCATTGAAAAAGATTGCCTCAAGTACTCACAGCTTGTGATCTTGAAAGGTGCTGTCAACTTAAAGCATAGAATGACTCGTATAAGGTTTTGCGTGAGGATTTAGACATATGAATATGAATGAAAGAAAATTTTGGACTTTTGATGTGTTGCTGGGTCACTCTCGCAGAAAAATGGCAAGGTGCATTCTGGAGTGTAACGGTACCGATAATACTCTAGTATGCAACAGCCAAGGATAACCCCCACAGTTATCACTTAAAGCGGCAGCAGACATTAACCCCCAAGAATTTATGAAATTTTGGTACAAACATTAATGCTTTGACCTATTTCAACAACAGCAATAATTTTTCTGATCGGTAATTAAATTGTGCCGCACTATATGGAGCACTACTCGGTCACTATTTTCTGGGTACTACTCTAGCTTAAGGACCATGCATGTCTTAGTAGCTAGCTACCTATGTTTGGCCCCTAACATAGAGTCGAAGCAATAGAGTCATACATTGAACATTAGGCAAATTCCTAAATCGATAATGACCGCCAGAGGCCCGGCCTTTTTCTTTTTTTTTTTTCTTTCCGTTTCTTCTTCTATTTGCCTGGCGTATCTTCTTGTATTTGCCCATTGTCGAATTTTAATGTATCGAATCATAATTGAAGATTCATTGTCGATTATATATGTATGATATGTATATGAAGATAACTACAGGAAAAAAATAGAGTATATTTGTTACATATAATGGCATAAATAACGCTCTCAGGATTGTAAATATCGTAAATAGAGGCATTAAGATTTAAGATTACTTTTGGGCGGAGTCGAATAGTAAAATGTTAGGTTTAATGACTACATGATGATAGCTTTATGGGACCCGGGATCTTTATCATTAAGATTTAAGATTGCCGAATAGTAAAATGCTAGGTTTAATGACTACATGATGAAATATATATATATATATATATATATTTTAAATAAAAACCAGAAACTTAGATATACGCAGAGAGCTCCTCTATGTCAACCCAAGACCTTACATTGGTCCCGAAATATCCAAGTTTAGCTAGAGTAATCAGGTCTCTCGAGTATTTAGGATTTATTTCATTACAGAATATCGAATTAAAATTGTTTTTAAGGTCTAAGATCTTATCCGCAGTGCAGTTAGCTTGCCAGGCAGTGTTTCAGATGCCTCCATTCATAGCTCTGGTAAGTTCTTTATTGCTCCCTGCTATCTTGATGTCCCTGCACTTCAAAATGTATGTCCACTCCAGCGCCTTTAGAGCTTCTAACTGTCTCTTTCGTCTTGCAAATGAGCTCTGATGGAGAGGCATTTCTTGCCGATGGTGGATCCAGAGCGTGTGGTGATGCAGATCCCAATTCCAATTATGTCAGAGATAGGAGCAAAAATAGTTAAGTAGTTGAAGTTAATCAGGATATCACCATGATTATTAACACTTGTAGATGGTCTTCTTGTGGTCATCACTTGTTGCTAATTAATGACAGATTCCAAATGAGTTATGATTTGGTTTCTTATTGCTTGAGGATAAGGATATTTGTGTTGGAACATATTGTCACACCTGGCTTTCCACACAAACCAACATATTGTAGCACAAACTTCAGCCAAGTACCCCAGTGCAGGGGATAATTGTTTCTTCTAAACCAATTGCCACACCATTCAGTTATGTTATTCTCCTGAGAAGTAGCTCTATCTAGATTGATATTAGACTTACAATAGACCTGTTTGGTGAAATCACATTCCATAAAGAGATGCTCACTTGTTTTGGGGGACTGCTTACACAACTGACAGATTGGATCTATATTATGCATGAATTTGGAGAGATGAGCACTTAAAGGAAGCATATTAGACCTCATTTTCTGGGTGAAAAATTGGACTCTTGGAATAGTTCTCATTTTCCATATTTTCTTGGCTATCCTATCAATTGGTTGTTTCTCCTTTCTGAACAAGATATTATATAAAGATTTTACTATGAAATTGCCTTGTGGATTGTCTCTTCATCTAAGGTTATCCTTGTAGTTCGGACGTAGGTTTATTTGACAAGCAAGAATATAGTTTGAGTTTGACAGGATATCTCTGAGCTTTTGGAGGTTCCAAGAATTGTTCTCTATTAGGTCACTGACTAGAGTTGGTAGAGTTGGGTTTGCAGGACTCAAAGGATCTAGGGGGGTTGTTTGTCCTGTCAACCATATGTCTTTCCAGATGTTAATATCAGCTTCATATCCCTCCTCCCATATACTGCGGGGCTAAAGAAGTTTGATCCCTTTATGAACCCCTTTCCAAGCCCAAGAGGCAGAATCAGAGCAAGAAGAATGGAAGTGGTTAATTGAAGGATAATATCTGGTTTTCATAGAAGAGGCATAGAGAGAATTATGATATGAGACGATTGGTGTATGTCTTTTTACTGCTTTCACTTGACTCTTTGTTCATTTTTATTCTTTGGGTAATCGATTCCAAACTCGGTCTCCTTTTTTTTGTGTGGATTGTATTTATTGGGTTGACTCTTTCCAGGTGTTAATATTAGCTCTATCTCTCACCTCCCATATACAGTGGGGCTGAAGAAGTTTAATCCCTTTATGAACTCCTTTCCAAGCCCAAGAGGCAGAATCAGAGCAAGACGAATGGAAGGGCTGGTGGAAGGATAATATCTGGTTTTCATAAAAGAGGCATAGAGAGAATTATGGTATGAGATGATTGGTGTATGTTTTTTTTACTATTTTCACTTGACTCTTTATTCGTTTTTATTCTTTGGGTGATCGATTTCAAACTGGGTCTCCTTTTTTTTTTTTGTCGATTGTATTTATTGGGTTGACTCTCTACAGATGTTAATATCAGTTCCATCTCCCACCTCCCATATATAGTGGGGCTGAAGAAGTTTGATCCCTTCATGAACCCCTTTCCAAGCCCGAGACGCAAAATCAGAGCAAGAAGAATGACAGAGGATGGTGGAAGGATAATATATGGTTTTCATAGAAGAGGCATAGAGAGAATTATGATATGAGACTATAGGTGGTATTTCTTTTTACTACTTTCACTTGACTCTTTGTTCGTATTTCTTCTTTGGTTGATCGATTCCAAACTTTGTCTCCTTTTTTCGTTTGTGTCGATTGTATTTATTGGATTGAGGTACCACCTTAAGTACCTATTTTTCAATGAATCTTTTCCCATTGACCGATTAAAAGAAAATAACACTTTAAGAATCTTGTAGTCTTGGATTTCTACGAATTCTTTTATTTATTGACATAGTTGCTAATAATTTTTTACCAAAGATTCCTATAATATTAGAAAAAATTCTCTCATGCTGGTTTCGCATTTGTGAACTAGTATCATAATAACAGGGCCGGTCCGGAAGGAAGCAGGGAAAGCTCCACTTTGGGGCAACAAGCCTAGAGGGGCAACAAAATATGAATGCTCAATCGTATTTAACCCGCCCACTGTGAAAAGAATTGGGACAGATATGAATATCAAAGACAATGAAGAGGGAATTAACCTTCCCGCTATGAAAAGGATCGGAACTGATATGAAGATCGAAGACAATCAAGAGGGATATTCCAACCTATTGAAAACCGAGGCTTCGGATCGTGTTGCTAAGATTTTTGAATCTTTTAGAAAAGTTTTTTGATCTGTTTACCTCTCGAGGTAATTTTATGGTTTTAGGCTTTAGGATATAAGTGTCGTTATGTATATGTGATTTATTTAATGTTATAAGATATAGATTCACCCATTCTATTTTTTAGGGATTTTTTTTTTTTGATGCATGCAACTTCATTCTGTTTTTCAGGGATTTTGGTTTGATTTAGTTGACTCAAAATCAATCTTTACTTTGTCTCCATGTCGAAATTGTTATGATAAGATCTATATATAGTTCAAAACTTACTTGGAATTCTTGCTCCAGAGATACACAACATGTCACAGGTGCTTCAAGACTAGAAAATGGATATTGGATTACGAACTATTCATTAGCGTTTTGTCCATGAGGTTCTTTCTGCACCTTCCTATGTGAATATTTGGACTCCATCCATATGTTCCCCTTTTTTGTTACGATATTCATAGACGATGGATCACGATGATCAAATGTTAATTAGTATGTTGGCTTTTTAGTACAGAAATGGAATTGGAACAGCTTACGGACAACCTTACGTAGCAATCATGTTATTTGTTGATCATATAGTTTTTAAAATATGGGGGCAACATTTTTTGGGTCTGCTTTGGGGCAAAAAAGTCTCAGGACCGGCCCTAATAATAATTTACCATTTTTACATATGATGTTTTCGACGTTTTTTATCTACACGGTGGAGCATTTGTGAACTAGTAACATCTTAATAGCCCATTATCCCTTATCTCCCATGTGCTAATATAAAGTCCCTCCAATTAGATTATGACTTTTCACATGATCTACTTCCTTCCATTTTTTAATTATTTCATTCATTGTTTTAAAAATAATCAAAAAAAATTAAAAAAATAAAAAAACATCGGATTTTTGCAAAATTAATATATTTGGAAACCTTTTTTATCTCGTAATGAGTACAAACAAAATAAATTTATTATTTTAAGATTTTTTTTCCCATTATTATCAAATCAAATTTGGTGTTATTAAAAGAATCCAATTCAAACATGTGGATCGCACATGTGGCCTTACTAGTACTAATATAAAGAAAAGAGGTATTTTTGGTGAAGCTTTTTCATGTGACAGAAATACCCCTTTAATCTTAGTTATCCCTCATGTCCCCTTTAAATCCCCGATCGAAATTACTTTTCCGTATTTTCACACCTCCGTTACCAGTATTATCCATGGCAACCGCCCAACACCACCACTAGCACCACCTTAGTTATTAAAGAACATAGTCTGTTTAAATTACTAATACAAGTTTAAAAAAAAATAGGCTTTTTGAAATGATTTCGGAGATAAAAATGCTAGTGAGATTGAAGTAAAATTTAGTAGATTGAATTTTCAAGATGAGAAGTGAAAACCCAAATTCAAATTCTTTATAGAATCTTTAAAGAAATCAAATTGATTTAAATGGAGTGAAAATTTTCAATTACGGTAACTATAGATAAAAATACAAAATAACTTACACATTTTCACCAAATATGATTACAAATTATTTATCAAAGAAAGTAGTTGGATAACTGGGAAATGAACATGGTGCCGTTTTGAGTTGGAAATGGTGGTGGTGGAATGTAGATGGGTTTTACGTAGTAATGGTTTTTTCTAATGGTGGTGATTATCAAAGTAAAGGGAGGCGATGAAAAAATAATCATAAAGATAGGAAAGTCTTAAGTAAGTGAGATTTTAACATATGATCGGGTGAAGTAATAAGCTTTAAGCATCATACTAGATAATTGACTTAAAAAAATAATTTGTTATTTTTAAATTGGAAAAGATAAGCACATCCCTTGCAATTGCATGGTGACAAATAATTGGAAGATCATTAATAAATTCTATTAGAGAGTGTTTTCCTTTGATAATTGACTTAAAATAAGCTTATGAATACTGTTGCAATTAATTGGAAGATCATTTTTTTTTTTTTTTTTTTTGCTCGGTAAAAAAAAGTTTATTATTGAAATAGTAAGTTATACAAACACCAAATGGAAAATGCTTCACACATTGGAAGTAAGAAACCCTAAGGCTAAGTGATTAACCTAGATTGAATATCCCTCACCCCACCATTGGGATGAAGGCCCTAAAAGCAGTTCACATCTAACCCTAACTTCACAATGTTCACATAGACTTCACCCATATGCTAGCCACGGAAACCCTTTAAAGAGTCTACCTCCACCATCTTCCATGACCAAAATGAATCGAAATCGTCGCCACTTCTTTCATGAAAACATGTACCTTAATATGAAATTAGTGATCTCGTTTGATGTTGATCGAAAAAGATGTAGAAGGATTGACATGAAAAAAACGGCACCAAAAATATTGCCTCATTGAAGAACCCATAAAGAGAAAAGGCGCAACTTATAAACACCTCCACCATCATCCGCACCACCATCTTCAAACCCCACAATGAGACCAAAAGGGCTCAAAAAGAGTTAGGAAAAGTTTTAGGTTTTTATTGATTAATGAGATAAAAATTAGGGCAAATAAAGATGTAGAAGAAAGCACAACACCACAAAGCTTAGGATTGAAAAGAAACAAAATCCAAGGATTTGAACCAAAGACCAAATTGAAATAGGGAGTAAAACAGATGTAAAATTGAAGTAAATTCCGAGCTCGAATTCGGTCCATAAATTCCTACTTGACTTCAAACAAGTTTGATTTTTTTTTTTTGTAAGTTCCTGTCAAAATAAATCTTCTTCTTCTTGATTTTTACCAAGGCTCTTCTTCTTGATTTTATAGGCTTCATCTTATTTATTGGAATGCGTGTAGAAAACATATAATTCTTTTTTGTTATAAAATATTTTTGATTATTTTTGTTGTATAGAATGGAATGGAACCGTGTTATGTATATGGAAATGGAACCTTGTATTTCTAATGATTCCAGAATTTTACAGTTTCTCCGGTGCCAAACACCCCAAGCGCAATCTTGAAGGCATCTCGGCACCACTTTGTTTTCCTCGACTAGAGGACAATAGCACATGGTCTGCTCCTAAAACATTTACTATTATATCTTTAATATATTCAATTCCCCCTTCCAAACTGTACACCGTATCTTATTTATGGCCAGGTGTGGGGTATTTTCCCCTACTATATACACCACCACATTTATACAAGCACAATACCCTACCCCCATATATATAACCAAGACAACAATCAATCCCCCATCAACAACCACTGCAAAAAAAACTAGTTAGAGCTACTAGACAACAACAATGGAGTCCAAACAGAAAACCAGAACCGCGCAAAATCTCTACACCACAAGCGGTGGCAACGCGATCGGAATCGTCGATAACCAGGTAAACACTCCAGCAACTCCTGCTGCGAAAGTTCGAAAGCCTGTAACCACGCGAATTTGGAATACATTGAGCAGGAAATCAAGTAAACCACCACCACATAAACAAGAGGTGTCCGTGTCGATCGATGAGTTTCGGAAAAATGCAGTCATGGCCGCGTTACCGCCAGTACTACCAATGTTGCCGGAGGAAAAGGATAAAGAAATGATCATAATCGTGGCAAGGAAATCAGTATCTGACGTAGAAATCATCAAGCCAGCGAAGAAGTCGACATCGGAAATATTGCAAGAAGAAATGATCCAACAAGGGAGAAAATCAACGTCGCATATAGATATGATATTTGAGCCGGCAAGGAAATCAGTGTCGCGGATTGAGAAGTTAGAGCCGGCGAGGAAATCCGTATCACATATTGATATTCAGGGGAGGAAATCAGTGTCACATATAGAGATGAATAATGTTAAATCAGTGGCTTCGTTTCTGAATGTGAAAGTTGTTGCCGTCGATATGCCGGGATTTATGCAAGTCCATTGTTTCCGGTGTGCTAGAAGAACTTACGACGGTTTAGACAGTTTTAGCGCTAAGCACATGGCTTATAACATGAAAAAGGTACTACTGTTAAACTTAAACCTTAATCAAAGTCTTAATTAAGGTTCCTATTTTCTTTAATCAAACTTTTTACTATACTAATCTTTAATCAAACTTTTTACTAGTAGTAATTATGGATAGTATATATTTACTAGACCACTACCACTACCACTATCCACGCAAAAAGGAAAAAATTATTTTTCTTGTTTTGGGTCAATTTTTGAGCATTCAATGCTATTTGATAGTGAGTTTTAGATCTACAACCCTTGTTTGTTAGAGTAATTATGATAGGTACACTTATTTTCGACTACATGAAAATTATAATCCTTTTTGGATTTCATATTTTTTTCACGGATAACCTGTTTAAGATGTCGCTTTAAGCTGGCTGGGAAAGCTAAAGGAATCCTTTTAAGACGCCATTTTATGATAGTTGCACGAACTATAACGTTGTTTTCAGTTAGTGTCACTGCAAGCTTAGACCCTGTTTAACAACCAGATTCAAAAGTCAAAAGTAAATTTTATTTGCTTTGTTTCTAAACTTCAGTCTAAAATCTAGTTAATAAAATTATCCTATAATTTTTCGACTTAATCAAGTCGAAAAATTATCTTCTTAAACGATATCCAAACAATTTCTTAGTTTTTACCGTTAAAAGACAGATGTACCATTGTGCCACCAAGAGGTTTTCTGCAGTAGGCCTATAACAACAATTGTAAACATTAACACCCATAATATGTTGGTCAAACGTTTGAACAACAAAAACACTCTTATCAGAGATGCCAGTAATGATATATATCCATACAACTGCAGCATTTACGGGTTTGATACTATTACTGTCACTGACTTATGGCCATGCCGATATTATTATAGCAGTAAAACACTGCATGTTTATTATTCATCAGAAAACAGACCTTTATGACGAAAGAGAATCTTAAATTAGTAATCTTGTTGTTAGCAGTAAATTGTTCTAATAATGTGGGTAGTGTCAGAATTAACTAGTGCTGCCGACTGCATAACCATTATCCCACCAGTAGTACACTGCAACGGTCGTATGTGTTGTTTTTCTGGAGGTAAATAAAATTCTGGGTGGTCAAAGGGTGTTGCAAAAAAAAAACAGAGTTTAGATATGCGTCAGAAATAAGAATCACTCCATGTGATGAACAACATTGTAATGGGAATATACAATTCCAGTTGATTGAATTTGTGCTTGATCTAGTTTACTAATGGCATGTCGATCTCTAGGTAAGACTTAGTTTAGAGATGCGGTGCCATGTGATCCCATTGTTGTTTGAACCCATCCAAGTGATATTTATTACAAAAATTAAATGAAAAAACAATTAATCTAATTTACTACACACTGAGAGATTTTTTTTTTTTTTTTTTTTTTTTTTTTGAGTTTTCGGTTTTAAATGAACCTGTACAGCTCTTGTTGCCCATTTGTTCACTCGAGTGATCTTGGAGATGTAGTTTCCTGCCCACTTGTCGGCTTTCAGTCATATGTTATCTCTGTCCTACAAAAAGTGATTTTTTTTTCTTCCAACCGACTTAAGACGGAAGGAGAAATTGTTTTTGCTATTGGCAACATAGTGCATATAAAACACAAATATGTTCTCGGTTCTTATTACTAGTGTTTTCGAATTTTGCAGGAATTTGATAGGGTATATGGACCGGCTTGGCATTGCATAGTTGGCTCAAGTTTCGGGTCGTTTGTGACACATTCGACTGGTTTTTTCCTGTATTTTTCTATTGAGAAAATTTTTATTTTAATTTTCAAGACAAAAGTTCAAAAAGCATTAGAATGATTATGTAGCTCAAGAACACAAGGAAGAAATTAATGGTACATGGTTCAATTAAAAAGTTTCGGGCTACACCATTTAGCATTTTCGGACCCTTTTTCTTTTTTACCTGTGTGGAAATTACCTTACATTAAAAATTTTACCGGTATCGATCAACATCGCCTGAAAACATTTAACTGGAACTCCAAAATAGAGACGAAGTAATAGATATTTTGGGGACCAATATTTTCTTCCAATATATGCGCTTCCATGTTGTTTGATGTTTTTGTGAAGATTTCGATTAGTAGCTTTCCGGAGCCGGGTTGGAAATTACCCCCGGCCCGACCAACCTGCTTCTTCTGCCCTCGCTTCCACGTTAAGTTTGCATCTTCATATTCCCATATTCTAATAATCTTCTTGTCGGCCAAACATGTTCTTGAAAAACATAAGACAAGATGAAGTCAAGGCTACCATCAATGATTAACTCACTGCGGACCTGGATTTGAATGTGGGGAGTGGGACTAGGATCCAAATAATTTTGGTGAGCTTTGACCAAAACTTAGCTAGGTCCAAGACCAAGGTAAAAGGCCATGCAAGAAGTAAAGAATCCAATTCTTTCTGTTGCGGGCACTTGGTCTCACATGACATGTCTCCCGTATTGTAAAGGGTGGTCTCATTCAAAAAAGAGTAAATCAAATGTCCAATAGCACAACTCTTGTTTTGTCCATTTGACATGCCTTGAGTTGGTCTATATTTACACGGACCCACAACTCTTGAGAGAAGAAGCATTCCACGAATGCGCCCAGGTTATGCCGACAGGAGACGGATGACTCACGACTAGACTACTAGTGCAGTAAAGTCGGCACCCTTTAAGGGGTCCTCCCATGAACGGCATGAAGAGACGGGAGGTCAGTAGGTCATACGGAGTAAATGATTAACTTACAAAGTGGTGAGGCAAAGTGGACCATTTGGTCTTATCTAAATGGGCCTTTTACTCTTAGGCTTGTGTTCTTTAAGTTTTTGTTGTTTGTTTCTCGTCTTTTAAAGTTCCTTTTAAAAGATTTTATCACTATAATAAAGTTGACACTCTTATTTATACCCCTCCATTTATGCAAAAATATTTCTATCACATCCGAAGCACAGTCGTGAAAAAAGTGAAGTAAATGAATTTGAGAAGTAATAGGCGAAAGTCAATTGCACTCGGGAAGGATGTTAATTGTGATTGGGTCTTAAAGAGTTGGACTCTTGAGATTTTAGGGGTGCAAAGATCAAGTGGCCCGTGATATAGGCTTGCAAAACCAACACTCGGTGTGGATATTTGACATTCAAGGTGTGCAATTGCACCCTTGCACTACATTGCCTCCGCCCCTGATCACATCATCACTTCTGAAAATAATCATATTATTAAATCACTTAGTGTAAAAACGGAGATTTTTTTTTCTTCAAATCAACAACCTAAAAACTCAATACCATCCCTCACTCCTGAATAAAAGTAGCACTGGTGCTGCTTACCCTCCCTCCTATTGGCTGGTGAGCGTAACCTCGCGTTCTCATTGGCTAATTGAGAAACCATTCGTATTCGTCGGATGAAATTTCATTATATATGGTTCGTTGATCTGGCAATGTGTGGTGTAGATTGGGTGGATTGGTGGAACACACGCGACGGATGACCTTCATTGTTTAGAAAAATTGCTATATTAATTCGTGTATTTATTTTGAAAATCCAAAAAATAAAAAAACTACTATATTAATTCTGGACATTTATGATTAAAATAAAAAAAAAAATCAATTAAACATATTTATGGAATAAAATAATCTTTTATAACTTCATTTAGTTATTGTAAAAGATCCGAGCAATTAAGAAAATACTACATTATAATTTTGGACATTTATGATTAAAATAAAAAAAAAAAACAATTTATGGATTAAATAATCTTTTATAATTTCATGTACATAAAATAACCTTTTACAATTTCATGTAATTATTGTAAAAGATCCATAAAATAGGCAAAATACTATATTAATTACATACAATTATGACTAAAATAAAATAAAAAATCGTGTCATTATTATAAAATATCTACAATTTAGAAAAATAATCAATTACAAAAAAAATCAACATATTTACGGATTAAAAAAAGATTTATATTTAAAAAAGGAAAATCTAAAAGAGGAAAATCTAACAATATATAAAAATTACTATACTAGTACGACCGTTGCCACGGTGGGAGGGCCGACCGAAGAAGAATATGAAGATGGAGTTTATCCACGACTACTTTCGTCTTCAGAAAAGGTAATACTTTCACCTCGTTTCAGAAAAAGTGACATTTTCGCCCCGTTTAGGAAAAAGAAAAGTGATACTTTCTCCCGTTTCGGAAAAAGTGATACTTTCACCCGTTTCGGAAAAGTGATACTTTCATAGTTTGGAAAAAGTGATACTTTCACACGTTTCGGAAAAAGTGATACTTTCGTTCTGTTTCGGGAAAAGTGATACTTTCTCCCCGTTTTGAAAAAGTGATACTTTCGCCCCATTTCAGAAAAAGTGATACTTTTTATGAAATGAAGCAAAAGTATCATTTTTTCCGAAACGGAAAAAGGATCACTTTTTCGGCTTGAGCGAAAGTATCACTTTTCCGTAACGGAGCGAAAGTATCACTTTTCCGAAACGAGATGTGATAGTATCATTTTTCTGAAACGGGATGTAAAAAGTATTATTTTTTCTAAAACGGAAAATTAGTCGATCCATAAACCAAAATATGGTTGCATGATGTGTTATGCATCTTTGGTGCTGGTTTGCATAATGGCTATGCATTCAATTTTCGAGAATTGTGCCTAAAATGATATTATCATTTTTCTTGAAACGGATGGAGTACATCGTTTTATTAGTTGCAATGGAAAATTAGGTGATGCATAAACCAATATTTTGCTACATAAAGTATTATGTATCCTTTTTGATGGTTTGCATAATGGATATACATTTAATTTTCTAAAATTATGCCTAAAATGATATATATATATCTCCGAATTTTTCGTAAAAACTTCAAATTTGATATTATTGTTTGTACTTGTTGCGTAGAGTTTTTTATAACCTTTCTAACGAGATAAAATTTGTAAAATTCCAAGGCACGGATTTTTAGATATGTTATATTAATGTTTGTTTTCCAATTATACCCCTGAAAAGATAGGATACACAAGGAGTTATAGTAATTAGACTAAAAGAGAGGGACATTTTTGGTTTTTCGGCCTTAACCATTTCCAATCTTTTTGTGGTAATTGATCACTTAGATTTTACAAAAAAGTGGCCATATAAAGGACCTCCCTCGCTTCGCTCGGTCGGCCCAATTAATTAATATTTATATTTATTTTAACAATTTTCATTAATATATAAAGAAAATATAATTATTTACCTCAACACAATCTAACAAGTTCCATTAATACCGATAATTTACTAATAAAAACAAAGTCAATGGTTAATAAATGATGCAAATCATTTTTCATCCCTATTTTCTTTATAGCACGCCGTATAACTGTAATTAATTCCATAGCAGTTTTAAAGATTTTCTTTGGAACCAAGTTTCCATCATTTATATAAAGGATGCAAATCAATCTTCATTCCTACATAAACCACGTGCTTTCGGTTTCTGTGAAAAAATAAGTAACGCACAGAAGATATCGACTATGACTTTTGAAGAAAATCACAACAAAGGGGGAGCAATGGTAGTTGATTCCGATGGTATGTACGCTTATTCAAGTGTCACAATTTATTTGCATTCCTATGTTGTTTTTTTTTTTTCTTTCTCTTATCAATTTTTTCTTTATAACAAGCAAGTACAAAATTTAAATATATGATGTTTATATGTAGGAAAAATTGGTCTTCTTAGGTTGTTATTTTCTCAGGCAAATTTTTTTATTTATCAATTTAAATATATGAAGACCAATTTATTTGCATTCCTAAGTTGTTGTTTTCTTCGGGAACAGTTTATAACAAAAGTAATGAATTGACTTATAAAGAGTAATTACAACAATTGCATTAGTCAAGTGTGTAAAAGTATAAGTAGCACTAAATAATTTTTTCTTTAATTCCAGCAAGTACAAAATTTAAAAATATATAATGTTTATATGTAGGCAAAATTGGTCTTCCCTTCTTTTAAGTTTTTGGTGATTTGTACCACTAATATTTATGGTTTTTATTTTTGTTACAGATGTGGTTGGAGATCCTGACGTCGTTTTTGGCGGAAAAGTTTACCTGGTAAAATCATTCTATCATGTCTTATTTTCTCTTCTTTATCAATTTGTTAAACTCCTTTTCTATGTTTTATATCTGGATTTTTGATGTTCTTTTAGTTTTTCCAGGATGTTCTTATTTTTACTTATTCACTCCTTTTCTAACTAGTAATAGTTTCTCAATTCAAACAAGACATAAATAAGGGTTTGGTTCCTTATCATAATTTTTGGACCAATTGTTTTTGGGAATTAGGGTTTGTTCATTTTTTTTTTATTTATTTTCACAGGGTTATGGATTTTCGTCTTATATCCATTTTACTAATTTTGATTTTGTAGGGGAGGATGTCTAAATTGTAACCAAAGGTAGATTGGCTAGGTGTGTTGTTTTCTTTATGGATAAGGCGCACCTTATGCTTTTTCGTTATCTGCATAATGTGACGCCATATAATTTTTATAATTATCAGCTATTTTAAATTTTAAATAGGTAAATATATGTGTGAATTATGCGAAAAGTGAAAGTAGATTCTCAAAAACATATACTTTTTCATTCATAGATCAGTACATGAGCACAATAAAGGAAGAGGATTACGTCAATAGAAGTAGGTATTAATGGAATTTGGAAGGCATGTAACATATTTCAATAAAAATTAATAGTGTAACTTTATTTAGAAAACGTTAGCATTGCATTTTTTTTTCAATTTTATCCTTTCTTTTTTGTGGATCTCATTTCACTTTGTAATGTTGTAGATAAAGGAGTGCTTCATTCTTCGAGGTCTGACCGTGTCGTGGCATATGCTTTAATTACTTGCATGAACTTGACATTCATATTATAAGTAGGATCACTTTCTTTATTTTCTCTTATTAGTTTTTACCCTATTAAATTATGTTGACTTTCGCGTGTGCTTTAATCATAATTGATAAAGATCAAACAATATTGTAATATCAGTAACCTTTTACGATAACGATTTAATAGGAGTATTAATAACAGACTTAGCTCTAAGATAATCAAAATAAAGTTTTTTTTATTTACGTACCATAAGATAGAAAATCCTTAGTTTCAAAGTGTACATAAGTGATCTTTAAACTCAACTGGGAATCGTTAAAACTCTAAATTTGAATTGATGTATATTTATACAAATTGGGCCAACATAGTGAAATTAGTGGAAGCTTTTCTTTGTTTGAGACTTCATGAATGGGAACCTTTATAGGTCTTTATTCCTTTTGAAGTTTGATGGATTTCTATGGTCAGCTGGATGATTCATTCGAGAAATAAATAACTAATAGCGAGTGATGGATGTGTTTTTTATTCACTTATAATATGCTTTCAAACGAGGTTTTTGCTTGTATATGCTCATTTACATTGTTAGACGGTTTATGGTTGAAGTGACTGCTCATATCATAACTATATAAGTTGGAATTTCAATCAATGATTTGTCCAAACTGCATTCACATTAGACATTCTCTTATGTTTGCTAATTCAATTAGATCATTCCTATTAGTACAGATAAGGTGCACTTACGGTGTAAAGCAATTTTTGCAACCTTAAGATGAAAAGAATCAATTTAGAAGCATGTCATTCTTATACATAACAAAGGAGATGATTTTTTCACAAGTTTCTTTATATTATATTTTTCTCTATTGGAATGCTTTACATGATGTTTAACTTCACATTACAAAGCTTATACATATTTGTAATGGACATCTTCACTCAAAATCATTTAACCTGTAGTGCACGGGATCATTCTATAATTCATGACTATCCATAAACTGAAACCGAAATTAAGTTTAAGTATCAACATATATTAAGAAGATATATGCCCAACTCCCCCTATAGTACACATAATCTTTCAACGTTTTTTTGGAAATCTAACAATAATATCTATCGGGACCAAATTGTAGAAACAATGTCTACTTCAGGCAAAGAACACCTCCAGATATTGTCTAAGAGAGACTTGGTAAACAAATTGACGGCGATGACAACATACTTCTATTACTTGAGTTAAATGAAAATGATAATGAAGTGGAGGATGAAGTTCTAAACTTGGATGTGAATATTAAAAAAATATTTATAGCAGAGCCCGATGATATTATCATGTCGAGTTTATGTTTTATCTTATTCGAATATATCAGACAATTTTAATTAAAAGGAAATGTTTATTTTTTTTAATTTATTTTGATTTGGACGATTTTTTTTATCTCCGACACTTAATAGTTAAAATTGGTGAATTTGGTTCCCATTGTTAATTTAAAAATACCAACTACTAAATGAAACCCCCGTTAGGCCTTCACCGGTGAAGTCCAACATAAATAAATGGGGGATACTCCCCATCAAGCCCAGTGGAACTTTTTTTTTAAACCCTTTGGAACTTGGTGGTATATGGTTTGTAGGAGACATGATGTGCAGATTGGGTGTGTGGTTCTTACCCATTGGAAAAACGACTCCCATTGTTTGTTATGAGTGGCCGCTGGTAGACAAAATCTTAATTGGAAGGCTAAAAATTTATTTCGCATTCTTACAACGAGATATTGTATTTGTAAAGTTTCTCTAATGTCAGATATCGATATGACTATATAAAGAGTGTGATTTTTCATTTAAATAAAAGAAGTTATAGGATGGAAAAGTAGTTGAGTTGGACGCTTGATTGTTAAAGAAAGCATCTGATTTCTAAAGAAAGATATATCAATGCATTTCCTTGATTACATCTTCTTTGAAGGGAAGCACTTCATATGTTTTTTCATTATTCAAAGCTGACAATCTATTTGATATTAATATCATTTTTTTGTTGTTAGTGTCTTTAATACCATAAATCGATACCTATATAGTGTGTGTCATTTTTCATTTAACTACAAGAAGTTGGATCATAGAAGAGCAATTGAGTTGGCCGCTTGAGTATAAATGCCAATATATGATTTCTGAAGGGAAAATATATTTGTGCATTTCTTCGATTACATATTCTTTGTCGAGAAGTACTCCATATGCTTTGGACTATTTAGAGTTGGCAATCTATTTTATACTAATATCCTATTATTTTCCAGTGTATCTAATATCAGATATCAATGTTTTCATTTAACTACTAATAGTAATGATGTTGCCACTACTTAGTGATTTCAAAGGTTTGTATAGTTTTTCAAAAGTATTTTCTGTAATGAGATTTCTTTAATCTCCAACATTTTAAACAATACATGAATATGTTTGATTACAACATCTTTGACGGGAAGCACTTCATATTTTTTACGATATTCAAAGTTAACAATCTATTTTGTATCAGTATATTATAAAAAAATAAAAAAAAATATCAGTTTCTTTAATATCAGATATCGTACCTATGTAGTGAGTAAGGGTATTCGCTCTTAGGCTGCAATAAGTTGGAAACTGGAAGAGCCGTTGAGTTGATCGCTTGATTCGAACACAAATGGATGATTATCTGCGGAAGAGTATATCAATGTATTTATTTAACTACATCTTCTTCGACGATAATCACTTCATATGCTTGGCAATGAGCAATATATTTTATATCAATATAATGTTTTTTTAATACAATTATATAGTGAGAATGATTTTTCATTTTACTACCAATAATATTGATGTTGGCAATGTCAAGAAACTACTAATTTAAAATGTTTGTACAAGTTTTCAAAAATATTTTTTTTGAAGAGGATTCTGTAATCTTCAATAGTTTAAACAATATATAGTTGGTGGATTTGGTTCTAACTTTTATCCACCAAATGATAATCGATTTTTAGGACCCCTTAAGGACGGGTGCGGGCGAAGCCCCGCCTCACCAAATGGGGGCCAAGAGCCATCGTTCCCGGTGCGTAGCACGGGTTCCATACTAGTTACATATTAAGATTTAATATGTATTATATATACTCGGAAGTTCTCAAAGGCGTTTGTATAACAAATATATATATAAACAAGATTATATTTCCCATTTTCAAAATTTTAATATCCCCATCATCATTTTGGCATATTTTTACAAACCTACCAGTCATTTTAATTTTTTTAGGTATAAAGGTTAAACTTGGATTAAGAAAAAAAGAAAGTAACCATTAGAAAGACTTGAAGTTCCCTAGAGTACTCATCGATATACTTATCTATCTGCAATCAATGATGACTTTCCAGTGAATAATTCAGTCCCTGAAAGGTGTAATTCTAAACCATTTCTCTAATGATCCTCATTGGTATATTTTATTATTTATTTCATTTATCAAAGTTGCTACACTTTCAGGAGCTTTTTCGGCTATCACTCTACTATTCCTTTCGTCCCAAATTACCCAACAAATTGAAAACAGAATTAACGTCCAATTTTTCCTTCCTTTGTTCACTCCTCTTCAAAATTTCCAAGCATGCAATTGAGAGCTAGGGTCTCCTCCCTGAACCCATCTGACATTATAGCCACTAATTTAGAAAATAATTCCTGACTTGGTGTGTGTATTGACAGTGTAGCATTAAGTGACTTACTAATTCATCCAACAGTTCTCAGAGAGAGCATGTTGTTGTGTTGATGTTGCATCTTCTCTTTACTAAGTTGTCTATGGACCATGGTAGGGATAGCGTTTTGTGCAGTAGACCGTATAAGAAAACTGAACTTTTGGTGGCACATGTTGAATCCAGATACAAGATTTGGTTATAAAATCATTTGCTCAATTGCACTGGATTTCATCTTCTTCCTCTGTAAGATTTAGTTGTCTCCCAAAAGTTGTTGAAGTTCTGTAACTTCATTTACCTCTGTATTATCCAGATGTCTTCTTAACTGAGTATTCCAGTTTGAATTGGTTACCATATCATATATACCAATTCATTTCGGATATAGAGGGACTTTTGATAGTGTTAAAGACAAAGACCATAAAAATATAAACGGGCTATACCAAAATTAAAAGACCGTATTTTGCTTACTAAACTTTTCTATAAAAAAATGTTCGTTACCTCCAACCCCAGATAGCAGGGTAAAAAAAAGAAAGGAAAGTCTCCCTTCAAAGTACTACTTGGGGATGGATGGAAGCTCCAATGCAACCGTATAATCCTTAGACTCACATGACTGCTAATGGAGGTACCAGTTGTTAGTGCCTAAAAATTACTTCCAGGTAAAACAAGGCCGAAAATGACGCATGGCTAGGTGTAATGGCCGAGAATGGCGCCCGACTACGTGCTACGGCCTTGGCCTAAGCTTCCAAGTCCAAGCATGACACATGGCTAGGAATGACTACCGACTACGTGCTACGGCCCTGGCCTAAGCTTCCAAGGCCAAAAATGACGCATGGCTAGGTGCCATGGCCGGCAATGGCGCCCGGCTACATTCCATATCCGGCAATGGCGCCCGGCTACGTGCCATGGCCTTGGCCTAAGCTGCCAAGGCCAAAAATGATGCACGGATACGTGTCATGGCTGGGGATGGCGTCCGGCTAGGTACCATGGCCTTGGCCTAAGCTATCAAGGTTGAAAATAACGCATGACTACCTTCCATGGCCGGGAATGGAGCCCGGCTAGGTGCTACGGCATTGGCTTAAGCTGCCAAGGCCGAAAATGACGCATGGCTAAATGATATGGTTGGGAATGGCGCCCGGCTATGTGCTACGACCTTGGCCTAAGCTGCCAAGGCTGAAAATGACGCATGGCTAGGTTCCATGGCCAGTAATGGCTCTCGGCTACGTGCCATGGCCTTGGCCTAAGCTGCAAAGGCCGAAAATGACGCATGGCTAGTTTCCATGGCCGGTAAAGGTGCCCGGTTACGTTCTACGTCCTTGGCGTAAGCTTCCAAGACCAAAAATGAAGCATGGCTGGGTGCCATGGCCTGGAATGGCGCCCGGCTACGTGCCATGGCATTGGCCTAAGCTTCCAAGGCCGAAAATGACGCACGGCTACGTGCCATGGCCGAGAATGGCGTCAGGCTTGGTGGTACGGCCCTGGCCTAAGCATCCAAGGCCAAGAATGCACATGACTAGGTGCCATGGCCGGGAATGGTGCCCGGCTATGTGCCATGGCCATGACCTAAGATGCCAAGGACGAAAATGACGCTCGGCAACGTGTCATGGCTAATGTTGTGGTGAAATGGTCGACATGCTACAAGACATATTTTTCCATATTGTGATTGGCTATGCTACGGATTTGAGCGACTGCTTTGGGATGATTCCAACTAAGCCTATTAATTCATTCTTGTCTTAGCTAAAGCATTATGATCTATAACAACTTTATTGTGGCCTTGGCTATGTCTAGCCAAGATGTTATAGGGTATGCACTATATGCTATGTGTTGGTGTTGATGGTGGTTTTTAGTTCAGGACTAAAATTGTAAAACCATGCGTATAATATGATGTCATTCTGCAAAGAGACAGAGCCATGAAAAAGTGATGAATGTCTAACCTTTTCACTGGTGCATTTATTGAGCAATTCAATATATTTACATGAAATATATCCAGAATGGTGCATGTAGCAACAATCCCAAATATTTCAACATCATGCATGTATTATCCATTAATGAAAGGATCATTGGATACTTTCTGTGCTATGTTCCCCGGCTGAACCCTTAATATTGATATGAAATGACAATTAATGCTCACTCGCAGCAGAGTAGCATGAATTTCCCGAAGTATCAAAATTAAGGTCTGCATAAAGTATTCAGTCAAGAGACGCGCTAACTACTCTCTGAAAATAAAAAGAACTTTGTGTCAACACACAAAACTCACCAAATTTAATCAATTTTGTGATGATTCACAACATTCGAATATAAACCTAATTAATTTGCAAAAATTAGGTTTTGCGGCCTGCGCATTATATCAGACCCTGCTGGTCGAAATTAAACCTAGGCAAGTTAGGCGATTGATCCGCCGTGGATTAGTAGGTGCAAAGTCCTACCCAAAATCAGAAAACAAGAAAAATAAAAGAGGAGCCGCGGAAAGTAGGAGCAATAACAAAGGAGGTGTGGCCGCGCCATAGGCTAGCCAGTCTGCCCCAGTAGGCGCCACTTGCAGATGGCCACGCCCCATGCTGCTTGTCGGCCCTCCTCTTTCCCA
Source organism: Papaver armeniacum (assembly GCA_023531295.1). Classification (NCBI taxonomy): domain Eukaryota; kingdom Viridiplantae; phylum Streptophyta; class Magnoliopsida; order Ranunculales; family Papaveraceae; genus Papaver; species Papaver armeniacum. The sequence continues at coordinate 433,867 of JAJJWW010014267.1, forward strand.
TCGACCAATCACGTCGCTCTAAACCTGCCACATGTACATGAGATGTGTCCACGCCCATGTTTGGCCGACCCTCTTTTCTATCGACCAATCAAGACACTTTAAATGTGCCACGAGAACTAAAGGTGTGGTCGCGCCCTATGTTTGGCCGACCCATTTTCTATTGACCAATCAGGTCGCTTTAAACCCACCACATGCATTAAGGGCCAAACGCGCCCTGCCATGCCACCATGCTAATCGGCATGTCAAACGCGCCCTGTCACGCCACCATGCTAATTGGCATGCCAAACGCCCCCTACCGCGCCAACATATTAATCGGCATGCCAACATGCCATTCCGCGGCAACAACATACCAACGTGCCACAACAAGCGAGGTTACATGCTAACCCACTTTTGTTCGTGGCCAAAGCCATAACAAACTCCAATTAGGGTTTTATGATCAAAACACGACTTTTGCTTCAGTGGCATTAGTCGAAACCCTAATTTCTAGTCGTGGCCCAGAATTACGCCACTTTGGTCCCACAACATGCCACGAGTCATACGGGACCTAGGAAACCTAAAAATGGCGCCATGCCATGGCCACCCATGGCTATCCTTGCGCCTGTGGTCATTCCCACATTATGGCCCCGCCATAATCCATTTGACGCGGCCATGGCACCATCTGCACAAAGAATGTCACCGTTCCGCGGCCACATGCCACACGCGCTAATTAGTTTATGGCATGCCAAACCCTAATTTAGGTAAGGCCGCCAACCATGCTAAATAATACTACTTAGGGCATTAGGTTTGATACGGCAACAAGAGCCACAATTGCCGAGCCATATTTGGATCCAACACCAATATGCCAAGGTATAACGACCACGGCTACACCAGGTGCTACTCGCGCCACTATGCCACTAGCGTATGCCAATCGTGTCACTATGCCACTGGCATGTAGCAATCACGCCATTACTCCACTGGCATGTGCCAATCGTGCCACCATGCCACTGGAGCCACTATGCCATAACCATGTGCCAACGAAATGTGGCCATAATCAACGACCCCTTCTATCATGAATTACAAATCTCGGCTGTCTAAATCCCCCACGAAATTGACCGGACCATGGTAAGGCTTAGGTCACCAACCGAGACTAACCTATTAGCATCACACGCTATTCTCCTGCTGCAAGTCTACTGACTTGACTTACCACACATGGTTATATGCCACCTAGCTGGCGTACAATTAATCAGAATAATAAGGTCTTGCATACAAGACCCACTCAGCAATCTGATGCACATTTTCCACGAAAATACTCGAGACATCAAACATGTCAAAAACTGGGGGATGCTCATTAGGGTATTGGTCAGGCGGTTCACGCCACACGCCCATTATAAGAAAGTGTCAGGAAGGCGGGTGATCGCTGTCGTATGCGTCAAAAATAATTTCACTTTCTCAATCCACTAGATATAAATATAGTATTCGATAAGAAAGAGTTCGTATCCACAGAGAGGCGTTGGTTGTTATAAACTTTCAGTTTCTAGAATAACCCAAGGTATGTTGTATTTAAGCAAATAAAAGTAAATTAAAAGCAAAGTAAATTGTAGAGAATAATCAATGGAGAGAGATATTGGTCAAGGAATTCATCTTCAATCTTAGACATGTGTTTGCATATATGAATAGAATTACGATTTAATCTCTTGTGTTATCAAAAGCCTAGAGAATCAAGAAAGCAAGATAATCTATTAATTTCTCAAGTTCATCAACACACACATTAGGGCTGCGTATGTGAATTCTACCTAAAGAATAACCTAACGCCTTGCGCTAATCAAGTTCAATTCCTAGGAGCATTAAGTTTCAGAAATAGGCTAATCAATGCAATTGTCATGCGTTGCGCAAAATAATTCGGACAATGGTCAAACTCTACATATGATTACGAGAGTGTATCACTACAAACCGTAAACATATCATGCTACTTGTATTCAAGGTTATCGCTTGATGAAAAACCCTAAAATAGCTATGGACTAAGATGCAAGTTCAATTAATTGGCCACTTAACTAATCAAACACCATAATCCTATCACAATACTTCAATCATGTGATCATAGAAACCGCCGATAGGAATTGAACGATAAACAAGAGAGAAAACTAATACATAAAGCAAACACAAGTTTTAGAAATCGGACTACATCCTTAACCAATAAAAGAGAATTTAGCTACTCATAGCTATGGAGTTCATCACAAAAATATCAAAGGAATAAAGAAGAAGATGAACAAAAGCAAACCCTAGTTGTGTAACCCAAAACGGCTCTCCAAAGTTCCAAGAATAAGATATGAGATGTGTTGTAGAAAACCTCCCTTTTATAGCCTTTCTCTCCTTCCAAAATTAGGTCAAGTCTTCAAAGTCCATTAGGTGAAAGTCCACCAAGCCCACAAGGATGAGAAACTGAGTGTAGAAAATACGCCCCAAAATCGGTCGCCGGAAATCTGGGATCGTGGCCGGAAATCGGCCGGGAAGTCGCCGGAAAATAGCCCCGGTGACCGGCAAAGATCGTCCGGTCACCGGTCAACGAGTTGAATCGGGTCAACGGGTCAGAACTGGATCGGATCGGGTGAGTCAGAACTGGATTGGATCGGGTGAGTCAGAACTGGATTGGATCGGGTGAGTCAGATGTAGCTGGTCTTCTGGCTAGCTGAGTCAGGCCTAGGCCATTTTGCACAAGCTAGTTGCCAGGCTTGTGCTGTGTTGCACAATCCTTGTGCTTCACCTTTAAAACTTCAGTCATCATGCCCTGGCACCTACTGCAATTCCCAGCAATTCAATCAGCAGCCCATTATCGTTCTCTCCCTATAGTACCAATGACTTCAACCATCAGCACAGCTCCTATAAAGCCTAATCTGATTACCATTAACAGCAGCTCATTCATGTTATTTGAGCTCCAACACAATCCCAGCAACACCATTCTTCCCAGGCCAGCACATTCACTCTACTTCACTGCATTCCATATGAACCCTGACAGCCTCACCTGCATCTCAAACAACTCCTCTTGCAGCTGCTACTCAGTTCAGCTCAACCAGCTTTCACAGAAGCCTCAATTCTCACTCTGCAATTCCATCAAGAGTCAGCTTTATCAACACCAGCTCTGCCTGTAACCTGCCTGCACTCAACCTCACCACAGCACTAACATTTCACCTGCCCATGACCTTTGAATCCCACCACCGCCCTCTCTGCCATTAAACAACCAGACTCGACTTGACTGCAAAACCTGTAACTCAGCATTCACATTCACATGCACCTGCTCCCACACAGCAACACCAGCCAGAATTGCCTTTGCCAGCATCTCAACTCCCCCTGTAATGCACACTACCACCAATTCTCAGTGCACCTTTAACAGCCGGCACCATCTGCAACATCAGCTCTCAAACTTCAATGCAGCTTCAACAGGCCATTGCAAAATTACCACAACATCTACCTGCAACTCCCATTCATTCAAGACAACCACCTGATTACCAGCTCATTGCCTCCACCTTCCACAAGCAACAATGCCTCAAGCCATTTCCCTTGTCTTCTCAAGGCTACCTGCAATGGCCTAGTCACAACACCACCCCAGCCTTTACATTCACAGCATCAACAATTCCATCTCCTCCCTGGCTTCTCCACAACTCTTAGCCACTTCCTTCCATTCTAAACAAACTTCAGTTCACTGTTATTGGCACAACTGACCCTTGCTCATCATCATTTTATGCACCACCACACCTCAAACTTGGCTTAATCTCAGCAGCTTCTTACCACCACCAACACAGTTCAGTTCAAGCTTATTCTTAAGCCTTCATAGCTCATCTCATGCCATCATTCCACCAGTACCCATCAGAACAACACATAATCATCTCTGGGATATAGAAATCATCACATTCTTCACTACAAGCTCGCCAAATCAGGTCAAACCCAGCCTTTGTATTTCAGAAATCAAACATTTGCTCCTCAGAAACACAGTGTACTCAAAACCCACTCTGCTATTTCATCTTTTCTTCTTCAGATCTCACATTATTCCACCCTATTAACCAATCGATTCTCAGCCCAACCCTAACTCCTTCAATTAAGTGTCAATTCTTCACTTCATACCGCAACTCTGCTTCAACCCTGTGTCCTTGAATCCTCTCAAATCGGCTTCAATTCGAATCCGTGAGCATAAGCCGCAAACCGAATCCTCATTAAATCCGAATTTCCCCATTAAGCAACAACAGAAATCGATGGCATCAACTTCAACCAACAACAGTCGACCACACGAACCCGTATCGACCTTGGTTTTCCGGCGAGAAGAACTCTCGTTAGCAGCAGCAATCATAGTTCTCTCTCTCAATTTCTGGTTTCAGGTGAGACACATTCAATGAAATGAATGGGAAGAAAAGAACCAGTCTAGGGTTGTAATAACAATGTTGGATAACGCCACCCCTCTGCATCAGATAAGGGGATACCCCAATGGATGCCCCATAACAAGTTGTGGCTGTCATTTAAAACCTCTCCACATAGAGTTGCCCCTTAACCTTGGGTCAGCTCCATGTATCACTTGCCTGTGAGATGACAATTTCGCCCTTTTGCTCAAATTGGGTAACTTCTCCTTCTTTTCCTCCGTGTGACTCCATTGCACCTATAAAACTCAAAAGCACGCGTAAAGTACATAATTCGCACGAAAAATAGCAAAGAAAGCATAAACTCTAGATAGTAAATACGGTGTATTCTACACCTATCGATTCCCCCCACACTTAGACTTTGCTTGTCCTCGAGCAAATCAAACAAAACAATAAAATACAACAACTCCGTGTCGTCGAGGCTACGGTCACTTTTAGCATAAATAACAAGCCTTTAAACCCCTAGGTGTCCCTAGTGGACGAGTTATAGTCTCGTGAAGGTTTACTAGAGATATACCTACAAAACCTATATTTCAACTCCGTCTATTCGTGACAAATCAATGAACGAATCCAAAATGACTACAGGAGGAGGTACCTTGCAAATTCAATTCAATTATTAGTAAATAAACTCTAATTAGATAGTCGAACAAGCCACAATACTCGGAAACTAACAACCACAATCACAATGAAAAGATTAAGAAGATGGATAAAGATGTAGATGTTGGCGAATATTCACAAGTGTTCGATGTTTCCCATATCTGTTCCAGAAGGTCTTGCTAAGATGAACCTAATCCTATTGGATTGAGCTACGTAGTGCTGAATGCTACATCAAATCAATTGGCATATACAAGGGAACCAAGAGTGACTTTATTCAACACAATAATAATTTTTTTATATAAGATTGGATCAAACTGGATCCAATTTTTTTAGACGGCATGATTAGATCTTTTGGATCCAAGCGCATGCTTCTTGTCAGCAAGTACATGATAGTTGCCTTGGATCCTGCGTTCCACGCTTGTTTAGGCGACGGAGACAGGGACTACGTTTCACACATACTGCTATTCCCAAGTGTCTTTTTATTCCGTTTTGGTCTAATTGGTCGGTCTTTTTTTTTTTTTTTTCTTTTTCTTTTGTTTTTCTAGTAACTCAACCACTCTATTTCATCCTAGCAGTAATAACACATCGATGTTTAGTGACCCACCAAAGCACTTAGAGAACAATAGATAAATATGGAAAAATAAAAATAGAATGTGATATGGTGATATTCGAGATATGGTAACAACTATCATGGTATTTATGATTTCTGAGCTATGTTCGTCCCCTTTTAATTAATTGGTTCCTCAACTCCTGCATTCAAAATGGTTCCATCCACTAATGGTGTCATCCTAAAGGCACAAGTTCTAGATTTCGGAGTTCAAAAAGCAAAAAAAAAATTTCTTGGTTTTTTCTATTTTTCTCATTTTTTTTTTTTATACCAAACAAACTAAAACATATAAATGCTCCCCCACACTTAAACTTTACATTGTCCTCAATGTAAAATTGAATCGTCCAAAGAAAGTCCAAGGTGGGAAATTCCGCAAATAATACGCAAAAACAAAGAAAATAAAGATAAAAGCAAATACATAAAAATAAAAAGATAAGGATAAAGATACAAAACCGGTGGGTTGCCTCCCACTAAGCGCTTGTTTTAAAGTCGAGAGGCCCGGTACTCCTTGTTTGCTAAGACTCCTCCGGAGGAGCACATCCACAAAGTTAACTCCTTCCACGATTTCCGAAGAGAAGTTCTCATAATATGGTTTCAACCGGTGCCCATTCACTTTAAGTTCATTACAGCTAGCTAAACTACGAATTTCCCTTTTGCACCATGAGAAAACACATTAGTCACAATAAAGGTCCGATCCATCGTGACCTTAATTTACCAGGAAACAATTGCAAACGAGAATTAAACAAAAGCACTTTCTGCCCAATGCAAAATTGTTTATTAGAAATCATATTATCATGAAAAGCTTTGTCTTTCCTTGTAAATCCGTGAGCTTTCAAATGCATCATTGCGAATCTCCTCTAACTCTTGAAGTTGTAACTTTCTTTGCTTTCCAGCCCCATCCAACTCCATGTTGCATTGCTTAATAGCCCAAAACGCCTTATGCTCAATTTCCACGGGTAAGTGACAAGGTTTACCATAAACAAGCCTAAAAGGAGACATCCCAATAGGTGTTTTATATGCGGTTCTATACGCCCACAAAGCATCATTAAGTCGCGAGCTCCAATCTTTCCTTGTGGGATTCACCGTCTTTTCAAGAATGGATTTCACCTCTCGGTTGGAAACTCGGCTTGTCCATTTGTTTGCGGATGGTAGGGTGTTGCAATCCTATGCGACACATTGTACTTTCTTAACAAGCTTTGCAAGAACCTATTTTTGAAGTGTGAGCCTCCATCGCTAATTATAGCCCTTGGAATTCCAAACCTAGCAAATATATTAGCTTGCACAAAATCTGAAACAACTTTAGAATCATTAGTTGGGGCGGCCTTAGCTTCCACCCATTTCGAAACATAATCCACAAAGACAAAATATAATAATTCCCATTAGAATTGACAAAAGGCCCATAAAATCAATTCCCCATACATCAAAGACCTCCACAAATTGAATAATAGTTTGCGGCATTTGATTTCGAGCACCTAGATTGCGGTTCTTTGACACCTATCACATGTGATACAAAATGCATGTGCATCCTTAAACAAAGTTGGCCAAAAGAAACCACATTCTAATACCTTGAGAGCGGTTCTCTTACTCGAAATGTCCTCCACAAGCATATGAGTGGCAAAAAGACAAGATAGAATTAAATTCAATTTGGGGAACACACCTACGTATTACTTGGTCACTACAATGCTTCCATAAGTATGGATCATCCCATATGTATTGGTTACCTAACTTCTTAAGTTTGTCTCTCTCAGCACGAGACAAGTTCTTTGGGATTTGTTTAGACACTAAGTAATTAACAATATCCCGTACCATGGTTCTCCAAAGGCAATTGAGAAAAGTTGCTCATCCGGGAAACTTTCACGCAATGGGATAGTCTCCTTGTCCACATCAAGTCGGCTCAAGTGATCCGCAACGGTGTTCTCAATTCCTTGCTTGTCTTTGATTTCAATATCAAACTCTTGCAAGAGTAAGATCCATCGTATGAGCCTCGGTTTCGCCTCTTTCTTTGTAAGCAAGTATCTAAGTCCGCATGATCGGAAAAGACAACCACTTTTGTACCAATTAGATAAGATTTGAAACTTTTCTAAAGCAAAAACAATGGCTAATAACTCTTTTTCAGTGGTTGTGTAGTTTTGTTGAGCCTCATTTAACGTTCTAGAAGCATAATAAATGGCATGAGGAAGCTTCCCCACACGCTGCCCAAGCACAGCACCAACCGCATAGTCACTTGCATCACACATGAGTTCAAACGGCTTACTCAATCCGGTGGTTTAATGATAGGGCTGAAATCAAAAGTTCTTTCAAACGATTGAATGCCGCCACACACTTCTCATCAAAGTTAAAAACCACATCTTTTTGCAATAGGGCACAAAGTGGTGATGCTATCTTGGAGAAGTCCTTGATGAACCTACGATAAAAACCGCATGACCAAGAAAAGAGCGTATCTCCTCACCGTAGTGGGAGGGGTTAGAGCACGAATAAGGTCTATCTTAGATTTATCGACTTCCAAGCCTTTAGAAGATATTATATGGCCTAAAACTATGCCATGAGTTACCATGAAATGGCACTTCTCCCAATTTAGCACAAGATTTGTTTCAACACATCGTTCAAGGATTAGAGCCAAGTTGTTCAAGCAAAGGTCAAATGAATCACCAAAGACACTAAAGTCATCCATGAACACTTCGATTATGTTTTCAACATATTAGAAAAGATACTTACCATACACCTTTGAAAGGTAGCCGGAGCATTGCATAAGCAAAAAGGCATCCTTCTATAAGCAAAAGTACCGAAAGGACAAGTGAAAGTGGTTTTCTCTTGGTCCTCCGGTGCTATCACAACTGATTATAACTTGAATAGCCATCAAGAAAGCAATAGTAAGAATGTCCGGCTAAACGTTCAAGCATTTGATCAATAAAAGGTAAAGGAAAGTGATCTTTTCTAGTGGTGACATTCAATTTTCTATAATCAATACAAACCCTCCAACCGGTTTGCACACGAGTTGGGACGAGTTCATTCTTATCATTCTCCACCACCGTTACTCCCGATTTCTTTGGTACCACTTGTACGGCTTACCCACTTGCTATCGGAGATGGGGTAGATAACACCCACGTCCAAAAGCTTGAGTATCTCCTTTTTCACCACGTCCATCATGGGAGGATTCAAACGGCGTTGCGCTTCCCTTGTAGGCTTTGAATCATCCTCCACACGAATCTTATGCATACAAACGGCAGGGCTTATACCCTTGATATCGGCAATTGTCCATCCTATGGCATCTTGTACTTCCTTAGCACCCTTAGAAGTTTTTGCTCCTGTAATTCATTAAGCTCGTTAGAAACAATCACGGGTAAATCTTCGTTGTCACCCAAGTACAAGTACTTTAAGTGACTTGGAAGAGGTTTCAATTCTAAACTTGGAGGTTTAACAATAGATGGCACAAGTTTCTCATTATTGCAAGGTAAAGAAGCATATGAAATATTCTTAGTTGCTGATTTTTCCGGTAATGAGTTAAGAGAACCAATGGTTTCTTTCATCTCATCACTATACGCATAACCGTTGTCAATAGGTGTAGTGAGCACGGTTTCCAAAGTATCAACACCATTCAACTCAAACATTTGTTGCGCCAATGTGTCCATCATATCAATGGAGAAACAAGAGTGGACATCGCTAGGATATCTCATCGTCTCGAAAATGTTGAAACGTATTATTTCTCCATCAAACTCCATAGTTAGCGTTCCCTTGTCCACATCAATTATGGTTTTCGCCGTTTTCATGAAGGGACGCCCAAGTAGCAATGGAAGAGACGAGTCCGGTGAACCTTCATCCATCTCTAACACGCAAAAAGTCCGCCGGAAATACAAGTTGATTAACCCGCACAAGAACATCCTCAACAATACCCATTGGGTAGACATTAGAACGATCGGCTAATTGCAACACAATTCCAGCCTTTTTAAGAGGACCAAGATCAAGTGAATTATACATAGACGCGGGCATGACATTAACGGAAGCACCTAAGTCCAACATAGCTTTATTAAATGTAGTGTTACCAATTGTGACGGGAATGTCAAAGCTACCCGGTCCTTGCACTTAAGTGGGAGTTTGTGTTGTAAGATTGCCGAAGCATTCTCCCCACACTAAGCACTTCATTACCTTTGAGCCTTTGCTTATTGGTACACAAGTCCTTCAACACCTTTGCATACTTTGGAACTTGCTTGATTGCATCTCCGAGTGGTATGTTCACATGGATCTTTTTTAACGTCTAAAATCTCCTTTTCTAGTTCGCGCCTTCTTAGAACTTGCAAATCTGCGAGGGAAAGGTAGGAGGAACATAAGTAGAAACCGGAGTTTTAGAGTTAGGAATAGGTACCTCGAAGTTTGGGGCGAATCCTCGGTTTTCTCCTCCAAAACAGTCCTTTTGGTGTTTCCACCACGCCTTAGAATCAGCGGCTTCGGGTTGCACAAGTTGTGTACCACTTCTCAATGTAATTGCATTAACACCCTCTTTTGGGTTGATAGGTTGAGAAGGAGTTTCCTACCATTTTGTGCCTTCAATTGATTCAACTCCATAGCCATAGAACCAACTTGAGTTTGCAACTCATACTTAGAACTCTCCGTTCTTTGCATAAAAGATTTCAAAGCAACTCCTCCATATTGGACCCCATATTTTGAGGTTGTTGTTGTTGTTGAAATTGTTGTCTCGGTTGGAATTGTTGTTGTTGAGGTTGAAATCCACTCGGGTTGTTGAAACTAGGTTGTTGAGCCGCTCCTTGCTTATTGGCATAGCTAAAGTTGGGGTGATCTCTCCATCCCGGATTGTAAGTGTTGGAGTAGGGATCATACCGTCTTTGTTGATTCGGAAGATCGCATTAGCTTGCTCGTCTTCATAAGATTGAGAGGAACTTGGTATCACCGCGGCTGCAACTTGTTGAAGCATTGCGTTCATGTTACCCATTTGTTGTTAAGCTCTTCAACCTCTCTCACTTCACTAACCCTTCTTAGAATCACATCCGAACCACGACTCAAGAATTGTTGTGAGTTCGCTGCCATGTTTTCAATCAACTCTCTAGCTTGTGCCACCGTCTTGTTAACTAGTGCACCACCACCCCGCTGGTCGAGGAGATTCCTATCACTTGATTGGAGTCCTTCATAGAAATATTGAATGATCATAGCATCACTAAATTGGTGGTGAGGGCAGCTTGCCACCAATCTCTTATATCGTTCCCAACATTCATATAGAGATTCTCCACATTTTGCTTCATCCCACAAATCTCCTTGCGAATTTGAGTAGCCTTTGATGCGGAAAATATCTCTCTAAAAAGAGTTTCTTCAACCCATTCCATGTTGTGACACTTCCGGGAGGTAAATAGAACAACCAATATTTAGCGCTATCCATTAAAGAGAAACGGAAAACTTTCAACATTGCACCATCCGTCGCAACATCCGCTGGAAGCATGGCCGTGACAATGGTGTGGAAGTCCATAAGATGTTTGTTTGGATCTTCATTCACCATGCCATGGAACTTTGGTAATTCTCTAAGCAACCCGGTTTAATTTCAAAAGTAGAGTCCGTTTGAATACACCCCGTTGTATATCAAGCCTATGAGAAGCTAAGTCCTTGAGTGAACGATTTGCATCACCCATTGCTCCTTGTTCTTCCACGTGTGTTTCCTCTACGATTGGAACCTCTTTTCCTTCTTCTTGTTGTTGGAAAATCTCTTCTCCTACTTCCTCCTCGTGCTCGTCCGTTGTGTCTTGACTTGGTTGGAGTATTGTGCCGCGTCGAGTAGCTATCCCGCACCTTGGATAATTCCAATCCTTAGAAGCCAGAGATTGGGTACTGCAAAACAATTCTCGCAAACAAGTGAGAAACAAGACAAGAAACAAAAAAGCAAAGATGAAAGCGAGTAAATTGTAAAAGAAACTAAAAACTTAATAACTAGCCGTGTGCCTCCCCGGCAAATGGCGCCAAAATTTGATCATTTCATCGTATGCGTCAAAAATAATTTCACTTTCTCAATCCACTAGATATAAATATAGTATTCGATAAGAAAGAGTTCGTATCCACAGAGAGGCGTTGGTTGTTATAAACTTTCGGTTCTAGAATAACCCAAGGTATGTTTGTTGTATTTAAGCAAATAAAAGTAAATTAAAAGCAAAGTAAATTGTAGAGAATAATCAATGGAGAGAGATATTGGTCAAGGAATTCATCTTCAATCTTAGACATGTGTTTGCATATATGAATAGAATTACGATTTAATCTCTTGTGTTATCAAAAGCCTAGAGAATCAAGAAAGCAAGATAATCTATTAATTTCTCAAGTTCATCAACACACACATTAGGGCTGCGTATGTGAATTCTACCTAAAGAATAACCTAACGCCTTGCGCTAATCAAGTTCAATTCCTAGGAGCATTAAGTTTCGAGAAATAGGCTAATCAATGTAAATTGTCATGCGTTACGCAAAACAATTCGGACAATGGTCAAACTCTACATATGATTACGAGAGTGTATCACTACAAACAGTAAACATATCATGCTACTTGTATTCAAGGTTATCGCTTGATGAAAAACCCTAAAATAGCTATGGACTAAGATGCAAGTTCAATTAATTGGCCACTTAACTAATCAAACACCATAATCCTATCACAATACTTCAATCATGTGATCATAGAAACCGCAGAGAATTGAACGATAAACAAGAGAGAAAACTAATACATAAAGCAAACACAAGTTTTAGAAATCGGACTACATCCTTAACCAATAAAAGAGAATTTAGCTACTCATAGCTATGGAGTTCATCACAAAAATATCAAAGGAATAAAGAAGAAGATGAACAAAAGCAAACCCTAGTTGTGTAACCCAAAACGGCTCTCCCAAGTTCCAAGAATAAGATATGAGATGTGTTGTAAAAAACCTCCCTTTTATAGTCTTTTTCTCCTTCCAAAATTAGGTCAAGTCTTCAAAGTCCATTAGGTGAAAGTCCACCAAGCCCACAAGGATGAGAAACCCGTGTAGAAAATACGCCCCAAAATCGGCCGCCGGAAGTGGGATCGTGGGTAGTGGAAATCGGCCGGGAAGTCGCCGGAAAATAGCCCGGTGGCCAAGCAAAGCCCGTCCGGTCACCGGTCAACGAGTTGAATCGGGTCAACGGGCCGAATCGGATCGGATCGGGTGAGTCGAACTGGATTGGATCGGGTGAGTCGGAAGCTGGATTGGATCGGGTGAGTCGATGTGGGCGGGTCTTACGGCTGGGTGAGTCGGGCCTAGGCCATTTGCACAAGCTAGTTGCCAGGGCTTGTCTTTAGTGTTTGCACAATCCTTGTGCTTCACCTTTAAAACTTCAAGTCATCATGCCACGGCACCTACCGCAATTCCCAACAATTCAATCAATGACCCATTATCGTTCTCTCCTATAGTACCAATGACTTCAACCATCAGCAAGACTCTATAAAGCCTAATCGATTACCATTAACGACTCATTCATGTTATTTGAGCTCCAACACAATCCCAAGCAACACCATTCTTCCTGTGCCAGCCACATTCACTCTACTTCACCGCATTCCATATGAACCCCTGACCTCTCACCGCATCTCAAACAACTCCTCTTGTAAATGCTACTGGGTTCACTCAACCGGCTTTCATGAAGCCTCAATTCTCACTCTGCAATTCCATCAAGAGTCAGCTTTATCAACACCAGCTCTGCCTGTAACCTGCCTGCACTCAACCTCACCAGCACCAACATTTCAGCCTGCCACAGCCTTTGAATCCCACCACTGCCCTACTCTGCCATTGAACAACCAGACTCTGACTTGACTGCAAAACCTGTAACTCAGCATTCACATTCACATGCACCTGCTCCCACACAGCAACACCAGCCAGAATTGCCTTTGCCAGCATCTCAACTCCCCCTGTAATGCACACTACCACCAATTCTCAGTGCACCTTTAACAGCCGGCACCATCTGCAACATCAGCTCTCAAACTTCAATGCAGCTTCAACAGGCCATTGCAAAATTACCACAACATCTACCTGCAACTCCCATTCATTCAAGACAACCACCTGATTACCAGCTCATTGCCTCCACCTTCCACAAGCAACAATGCCTCAAGCCATTTCCCTTGTCTTCTCAAGGCTACCTGCAATGGCCTAGTCATAGCACCACCCCAGCCTTTACATTCACAAGATCAACAATTCCATCTCCTCCCCGGCTTCTCCACAACTCTTAGCCACTTCCTTCCATTCTAAACAAACTTGATTCACCATTGTTCGCAATAACCGACCCTTGCTCATCATCATTTTATGCACCACCACACCTCATACTTGGCTTAATCTCGTAGCTTCTTACCACCACCAACACAGTTCGGTTTCAAAGCTTATTCTTAAGCCTTCATAGCTCATCTCGTGCCATCATTCCACCGGTACCCATCGAACAACACATAATCATCTCTCGGGATATAGAAATCATCACATTCTTCACTACAAGCTCGCCAAATCAAGTCAAACCCAGCCTTTGTATTTCCGTAAATCAAACATTTGCTCCTCGTAAACACAAGTGTACTCAAAACCCACTCTCGCTATTTCATCTTTTCTTCTTCGGATCTCACATTATTCCACCCTATTAACCAATCGAGCATCAGCAACCCTAACTCCTTCAATTAAGTGTCAATTCTTCACTTCATACCGCAACTCGCTTCAACCACGTGTCCTTGAATCCTCTCAAATCGGCTTCAATTCGAATCCGAGCATAAGCGCAAACCGAATCCTCATTAAATCCGAATTTCCCCATTAAGCAACAACGAAATCGATGGCATCAACTTCAACCAACAACAATCGACCACACGAACCCGTATCGACCTTGGTTTTCCCGCGAGAAGAACTCTCGTTAGCGGCGAAAGCAATCATAGTTCTCTCTCTCAATTTCAGTTTTGGTGAGACACATTCAATGAAATGAATGGGAAGAAAAGAACCGATCTAGGGTTGTAATAACAATGTTGGATAATGCCACCCCTCTCGCATCGATAAGGGGATACCCCAATGGATGCCCCATAACAAGTTGTGGTTGTCATTTAAAACCTCTCCACATAGAGTTGCCCCTTAACCTTGGGTCACTCCATGTATCACTTGCTCTGTGAGATGACAATTTCGCCCTTTGCTCAAATTGGGTAACTTCTCCTTCTTTTCCTCCGTGTGACTCCATTGCACCTATAAAACTCAAAAGCACGCGTAAAGTACATAATTCGCACGAAAAATAGCAAAGAAAGCATAAACTCTAGATAGTAAATACGGTGTATTCTACACCTATCGGGTGAGGCGATTAGTGGCGGCAAGAAGTAGTGGGTGTAAACTCACCCGTTTCCTTCATAGTGCGGACGTAATTTCTAGCACTTACACATTACCCCACTTCTCCATCACTCAACTACTCCCACTTCCTACGAGATCAGGTGCGTTCAATTATGACTTGTATAAATAGGTTCCTACCTATTTCAACCAAACAACGGTTTTTGGTTAACAACAACAAAGGTATCCAAAAAAACACCAAAGAACTGATAGCTTACATTCCGCAAGCCAGTTCCACATTCTGATACAAGTCATAAAACAGCCACACCTTCAGAATTAGCCATTTTGGTCTCAACACCTTCTTCGCTTCCCTCCCCAAGACTAACCCTTTCTCATTCACTTTGTGACCAAAGCAAGACTGGACGGTCATTTCTTGGTTTAGGCTAGGATTGTACAGATTGATATCTCGAATCTAAAGTACTCCCGTGCAGTGCATTTGTTTAGGTCTAAATTCGTTTCTCATCAACACACCCAAATTTACCAAAATCGGCAGAAACAGTTTTTACCCCAAAACAACTGGCGACCACAGTGGCATATTAATCTCTCGGTTGCAATATCAATTTCCGATTTCATTTTTCAATCCTCCCAATTTCAAGATGTTAGATCTCAGATCTGGGTCAGCAACAAATCCTAATGTTACCAGTGCTGAAAACGTCCTTGGTGTCAACATTCCTTCTAGTGAAGGAAATGTACCACATGTCAGCACGATCAACACCCGCGGCACGGCAGCCTCTATCACCAACACCGGCGGCGTAGGAAACGTTCCCTTAGGCGCTACACCTCCAATCATGAAAGACAGAGCCGCTGCTGCCACCCCCAATATTTTTTCGAGCGCAACACCTTATTTTTACGTAAGCGCTTCCACTCCCCGTCAGACGATATTACTGTGAGGAAATCAAACCGATGATTTGATGGAAAGACAAGAAGTCCTTGCTAAGGCTCAGACGGAGATGGATTCAACTCAAAAGGAGGTACTTACTTTTCTCAAGACACTAACGGAGCGGCTACCACAAGAACCACGCCAACCCCAAATAGAGCCAATTAGGAGTACTTTTAATGCTCCTGGCGCCAGTACCTCAGCATGACGCGCCTTTGTAGATGAAGAGGATCGTTTTGCTCCTAAACGTCCATTGAAGATGAATCAACCATCCAATTTCATCACACGTGAAGATTTGGAACGACTTCTTCAAAATCGAGACAAAGAAAACCGGTGGACATGTACCAGCATCAACCTCCGTATCCTCCTGATATGCAAAGAGTTCCTCTTCCAAGGGGATATTCTTTTCCTCAATTCTCCCTTTATGATGGTACCGGTAATGCTCATGAACACATATCTCATTTTCTGGAATCCTTAGGGGAGCAAGAATACAATCATGTTCTTCGCCTCAAAGAATTTTCGAAGTCACTTACTGGAAGAGCATACACCTGGTATAACAACATAGCACCAAACAACATATCCAACTGGTCTGAGATGGTGACCGCCTTCTACAAGAAATATTTATTCGTGTCGGAGCAAATTACCTTTTCAGACCTTGGAAGAATGTTTCAACGAAATAATGAGCATCTGAATGATTATGTCAAGAGATACAGAATTCAAGCACTGGATTGTCACGACCCAAATGGGACTGAACAACAATTGGTGGAGTCATGCATTAACGGTATGGTTCCTATTTATCGCGCTTTACTAGAAAACCTGCGCTTCCAGACATTTTATGAACTCCATGAAGCTGAAAAGCGGTCGGCTACAACGACACCAGCGCTATTGGAAAGAACCAGACCATCCAGGAGTGAAGATTCACGTGAAACCCGAGGAAGCAGGCGTCTCATCAACAAACAATATAATACTGGCCCTTTGGTAAGCGTGGTGAGTGAAGGAGGAAAGAGGAAATCTCCAGCAGGGGTACAACAACCCAAACGTGCAAAACCAGCATACCTCCACTCCGGAAAGGCGCGGCTAAGACTCCTGCCCAACAACAAGAAACCGGAGATGCTGCTCCAAAATTCCCGTTACAGATTGAGGAAGTAATTGATCTCATGGAAGCGTGGATTCAAGATGATGCTATCAAACTACCTCCCTTCAGACGCCCGCCAACTGAAGAAGAAATGGCAAATCCCAAATATTATCGTTACCACAGATTCTTCAATCACCCAACCAGTGAATGCACCAAGTTAAGGCGCATCTTCAAGGATAAAGTGGACGCATGGGAACTTCAATTAGGTAATGAAGGAGTTCACAGAGATCCCCTACCTGTCAGGAGCTGCATGATTTCTGGGGACTCCATCCACAAGACTATGCAGTCTATGATGGAGCGTTTATGTGAAATATTGTATTTCTCCAAGGTGCAGCGTCAAGATATATTTACAGCTCTTAATCGTGTTGTATCAGGCAAGCGTCTCTTTCCAGTCATGGAAGCTGCTCCCAAACCCCAATCTTTCCTGGAACCACAACTGATAGATGTAACTGGGGACTCATAACCACCGCTCACTTGAAGGATGTCGAGTTTGACATCACACTGATTGACGCGGCCTCTGATTTTAACATCATCACCATCAAGACTCTGAGAGCTGCAAAGATTTCAAAGCAAGAAGTTTTTCATTGCCCAACCACAATCAAAAAATAAGGAGGAGAACCCAGAGATGCTTATGGATACGTCAATCTCAAAATTAAGGTGGGAGATGCTTTAACGCACGCTAAATTTCATATGGTTAAAGAGTATACAAATTATGATATGGTCCTTGGGAGCTCGTGGATACACGATAACAAGGCAAAACTGGGAGTATGTCCTTTACCAGTATGTGTACCTGAAAGAATCACCAACAAGCCGTCCAATCTTGAGGATTATTTGCTGTCGTATCAGCCACTCACGGATGTGACACAATTACCTGGAGAGAGCGTAGCAGCATTTATTCGCAGATTCCGGACACAAGTAAGTCTTATTGAACAACCCTTTTTACAACCAGTCACTCCTCCTTCCGCCAAAGCTTGGGGACTCGATCTGGTTACCAACCCAGCCGTCGCTAGGAGATGTGAATGGGGTGTCGCCCTTTTTAAATATTTTGTCAAGAACCTAGAAGTCGTCATAGTTAAAGCTGAAGAATCTAGGAAAGTAATGGTGCAACGCCCAAACCCATTCCAAGTTGGAGATTTGGTAGTAAAAATAGCTGCCCATCCTGCTCTATCCGCAGAAAGGAGAGACGAACTGTACCTGGTAGCAGAAATTATTCTGGGAGGATACTGCAATCTCATCAATGCTGACAAGTTAGAAGGCATAGTAATACACGCCCGGTGGCTCAAACCCTTTGAAGCCTAAGGTGTCACGCCACCTCTTGCCTCGAAAATTCCTCTTAGTATTTCCTTCAGCAATTTCCCTTTTCATGCAATGTTTGTAATTCCTCCAAAATGATTGCACTGCTTGCATTCATAATTATGGTTTCAATTTATTGGTTAATTAAGGTATTGTTTCTTTTAAAATAAGTTTCCCTGAATCATCTCAAAGGAAAGTACCAAGTAAATCCAAACCCTCACAAAGTCATTACCTATCAATTCAAAACCAGAAAAATCAAACCCTACAAGAGATATCTTATATCATTCATAAATAATGGAAAAGAGAATATGCAAGGAAGGAAATCATCAATGGGCGGCACGGACACCTTGTTTCAAGAACAGCCGGCTTCAACCTCCGCCTGACGAGATTTCCTCGCTTCTTATGGCGTGTTTCTCTGTTCGTGATAACCCACACTTCTATATATCCAGGCAGCATGCCACAGACGCCCAAAAGTGTGTAATTTGAAGGGAAAATCAAGAAGCAGGTCGGTCAAATCTTTAACCATTGTTATTATTTCCCTGTTTTGAGTTATTATGGCTGACGCATGCGGAGATGTTATTATGGAAGAAGTTAGGGGAGAGAACGTGACATGCTGACCAACGCTATTGGTGTGTCGTCTTTCCATCCACATTATTTATGTGTTGTGTCTTACCATTTGCTGAATGGCTCCAGGAGAATGGAAGAACTTGTTTTTCGCAAAGGGGTTTTGGATTCTTTTTCAGTTGGAAGATTTTGTTCATCCAATTAAAGATATGAAATTATCCGAAGCAGAATGAAAGAATATTATTTGGTGAAGCCCTAGCTCCGGTCACATGAACAAAAAAAAAAACCCTGAAGTATCAAAACATCTACAAGATACGAAAAGATTGTTCTTTTACGAAAGGAAATAACAAAATGGGAAAACTAGTTATCAATGTAAACACCAAGGTCAGTCACGCCTCCACTAGAGTCCTCTCCAACGGCTGCTCCAGCACCCTCTCCAATGGTCGCTTCAACAGCATCCCCAACGGCTTCTCCAACACCCTCTCCAACGGTCGCTTCAAAAGCATCCTCAACGGCCACTTCAACCTCTCTAACGATAGCTTCGGCATCCTCTACGAAAGTTGTTTCAGTCTCCTTCTCGTGAGCCGCACCGACATCTTTCTCAGAAACTGCTCCAATAGCCTCTTGAGGATGCGCTGATTCATCCACATCAGAGTCCAGGATTACGATACTGTTATGAACAGGGTAATCAAGCTTAACCCCGCCTGGAAGTTTCTTATGCTCAACCCTTCGTCGTTTCAGTTGAAAGCAGAGAACCTTTCAGCCATGGCACTTGGTTCGGAGATGCTTCATCGCACTGAGACGCCTTATCACACTGGGACGCTTCATCATGTCTCCACTTCTCCTCCATGTCAACCAAAGCCATGAAAGCTTGAACACGTCCTCGAACAATGCGTAAATGAGTGAGAGGCATGCCCTGTATGGCCCGACCAGCTTCACGAAACAAAGGATCAATCTTGTTTAATACCTCCTCAAACGCAGAAACCCTGGGTTTGTCGACTTCAAAGCTTTTTTCCGAAGAATTGAAAGAATAATCATCGCCAGGAATTCCCATCATATACTACAGAGAAGTATTATGTTTGCATTAACAACCTACGTGGTAAAAGGAAACAAAAGGAAAACCGCGAGAAGATATGAAGCGATACCTGAAAAGAAGACGAATGCAATTCTGTGGTGATCGATATGGAAAGAAAGACTCAAAGTGCTCTTTTATATTACACCAAGATGAAACCTGGAAAAGGAAAACTCTTTACATGCCGCATATAAAGGCTCTAGATACGGAATATTAACTGGTTAGATGCTTATCTATCTGGGATAATTGACTCACCTGGGCTGCTGACGGCAAGAAGCTCGCCGCCGCAAAAGAAAGCATGAAGAGGGACGAACATATAAGATAAGGAGGAAGTGCAGAAGTGACTCCTTTTTACACGCGTGGCACTTTTGGAATTTAAGTAAAAGAGGAATTCCTTCCTGAACCTTGCATAAAGATGTGCAGCTGAGCCTGCAGCGCAAAAGCTCCTTGGCCCAATCAAGGCACCAAAACGCCAGCCACGTACAGGCCTATCGCCGAAGGTCAATCAAGATTTCCTGGAAATCCCCGCATGCCTCGCCTTTTCAGTTTGTTCTCGTCTGTCACCAGCTAATGCTTACCCCGTAACAGTGCCAATGTTACGTGCTAAGCAAGGGACTTAATGTTGATGGTGGTTTTTAGTTTAGGGCTAAAATTATAAAACCCTGCGTATAATATGTTGTCATTCTGCAAAGATACGAAGACATAAAAAAGTGATGAATGTCTAACCTTGTCACTGGCACATTTATTGAGCAATTCAATATATTAACATGAAATTTATCCAGAATGGTGCATGTAGCAAAAATCTCAAATATTCTGTAAATTTCAACATCATGCATGTATTATCCATTAATGAAAGGCTCATTGGATACTTCATGTGCTATGTTCCCCGTCTGAACCCTTAGTATTGATATGACATGACAATTAATGCTCACTCGCAGCAGAGTAACATGAATTTCCCGAAGTATCAAAATTAAGGTCTGCATAAAGTATTCAGCCAAGAGACGTGCTAGCTACTCTCTGAAAATAAAAATAACTCTGTGTCAACACACAAAACTCACCAAATTTAATCAATTTTGTGATGATTCACAACATTCGAATATAAACCTAATTAATTTGCAAAAATTAGGTTTTGCGCCCTGCGCATTATATCAGACCCTGCTGGTCGAAATTAAACCTAGGCAAGCTAGGCGATTGATCCGCCATGGATTAGTAGGTGCAAAGTCCTACCCAAAATCAAAAAACAAGAAATAAAAGAGGAGCCGCGGAAAGTAGGAGCAATAACAAAGGAGGTGTGGCCGCGCCATAGGCTAGCCAATCTGCCCCAGTAGGTGATGAGTGCCAAATAGTGCATATTTATACACCTTTTTATTGGCATTTTACTCATCTTTTGCGCTTATAAATCAGATATTATCCCATATTCGTATTTTCTTTGTTTTCAAGAATAAATATTTGTATTAATTAATTTTGTGTTTTTAGGTAATAAATAAAGCTCGGAGAAACTAAGGAGCAAAAGAGCGAGAAGAATTGGAGTCAAGCATCTATGGAGCAGATAGCCAAAGCCCGCGCGCGAATCAGTTGCAACCCAGCAAGGGAGACTTGAGCTGGAGCAACCCGCGACCCGGATCCGAGCCCGTCCACTCCAAACCGTTGAGATCTCTCTCATCCACATCCTACGGTCGCTACAGCCGCCTCATCAACCCTCGATGTACTCGCGCAACACCAGATCGCTCCCAAAACCGGCTACCTCTCTCACCGTTAAGATCTTCTCCAACCAATCCGACGCCGCTCCATCGGCCTCATCAAAGCTTGATGTTCATGCCTCACAGCAAAATCCCTAACCCTATACTACCCACTCGACCAACCCTATTTTCATTTTCATCTTCTCTTTCTTCTTCCCTTTGCTCTTCCGCCACCCCCTTCTCCATACCCTGACAAACCCTCTGCAACATCACCTTCACCACCATTCCTTCTTCCCTGACACCACACCAACACCAACAGCTACCTATTCCGCCACCCTCAGCCCTATTCATCTCTCGCATAGCCTCTCTCTCTTCCTCTGAGGCTGTGTTAGAGATAAATAGACTTAGGGTTTAGTCTAACATCACAAGCATGGCGTTCTCAGAGCCGCAGGAGCAAGAAGACAGTGATTCAGGGCGATTCAGGGTATGGGTTTGAGTTAATTTATGTTTTAAAATTAAATTAGGGTTTGGAATTATTTTGGGGATTTCATGTATAAATAGAAGGTGTATTTGGATGTTTGAGACACGCCTGGATTAGCCGGAGTGTCAATTTAGGTTTATTTTCTATTTTTAATCATGTTTTAATTTTGTTGTTAGGGTCTCAATGAAACTCTGATTTACAACTGTGTTCATGGTCATGTGTTATTTCTTGAATGCTTAATTAGTGTTAAGACAGATTTAACCGACAGGAAGCAACACATTGCTCTCAAAGGTGCATACCAACGCCATGGATGCACCGTAGTTGGAACTCCCCGTGTTGTGTATCTTTTGCAACCTAATTCAACCAGATTGATATTATAATCCTTAGATTATTTGTACTTTAATCGGACAGGTAATACTTTGGTAGTATACCTTAGTTGTGATTACTCACGTTAAGTGGAGAAACATATTAGACGTAAGGTAGATCGACACCTCTCCCTTATTCGTCAAAACAAGAGCAATGTCATGAGTTGAAGACACAAAGTATAAGTTAGTGTGGATTTGAGACCCTAATATCCCTTTGTCACTACATTTTATTCCTTAGTTTAGGTTTATCTCATCACTTCTCATTAGAATAGGCAAAACATCTTATAAATACCTGGGTTGTTTACTCGTCACCACTTGAAGTCAGTTAGAGCAGCCTTAGATCAACATAAGGGCACCACAAGTCTCGTGGTTCGACCCGCACGTGCCAGTGCTACATCACGACACCGTGCACTTGCGGTATCACCGTAGGCTTCATTTTATACATCCTTTCGAGGCCTACCAAGTTTTTGGCGCGCCGATTCTTGGGACTTGCGCGTGCCTCGTGATCTTTGCTTGCTTCATTTGAGTTGCAAATCATCCCCGTACATATTTGCTTTACCTTATTGTTCTAGCTGTACCTTGTTTATTTTCTCGCATTTTTGCATCTTTTATAACCATCTCGTTATTGCATTCTATTTTACACCATGCATCTTGCTTGTTGACCTGAGCTATAAGCTTCATGGCCTTGTAGCTTAGTGTTAGTATAACTCTTCAAGCCCTCGACAGTCCAAATTAATCTTCCTCATCAGGTCAAAAAGCATGACCATCTTGGTTGCATAGTTTGTGATCTGACCATCTTGGCTGCATAGTTGAGCATAGTTTTTCATTATAGAGAACTAATCTCTTTGTTGAATTGCAGTGCATTTTACAATGCCGCTGTGTCGCTAACTTGCTAAGTCACGAGCAACCTCGTGGAAAGACAAGGAGCAGACACAATATAGCCGTTGTGCCTGTGCTTAGGTTGGTTGTTCTAAAACTTCAATGTACCTCATTTTTATAAATGCTAACCCATGTCTCCCGATAACCTAGCCGCTTAGCAAGGTACTTCCCAACACCTTGCAATATAGAGTACCATCTTGAGCGTAACCCGCAATATCCGAAATGTGTGCATAATGTATGTTTGTTAAACACGATTGCCCATTCTTGCCTTGTGTGAAACCTCACCCCAAGTGAGTTTCCAAATTGCACATCTCGCCACTCGTATTTGTATGCTCGTGCCCCGTATTGCTCGTGAATGATTTGTGAATGATCTCGTGGTACCCCGATGTGGTTGTGCTAGCATTGTGTGTCCGCCGATTTGCCGCATCCGTGAAACCTAAACCACATTGTCTTGAGCTATTAACCTCATTCCGGGTCGCAATGTTGAGTCACTACTTGTAAAAGCCAAGTCATATGCTGCTGATGAGTGCCAAATAGTGCATATTTATACACCTTTTTATTGGCATTTTGATCATCTTTTGTGCTCAAGACTCAGATATTATCCCAGATTCTGTGTTTTCTTTGTTTTCAAGAATAAATATTTGTATTAATTAATTTTGTATTTTTAGGTAATAAATAAAGCTCGGAGAATCTCGAGGAGCTAAAGAGCGAAGAATTGAAGTCAAACATCTATGGAGCAGATAGCCAAAGCCCACAAGCGCAAATCGGTTGCAACCCAACAAGGAAGACTTGGGCTAGAGCTACCCATGACCGGATCCGAGCCCGCTCACTCCAGCCATTGAGATCTCCCTCAGCTACATCCAACGGTCGCTCCATCACTATACATCATCTCTTGATGCTCCGTGCAACACGAGATCACTCCAAAAACCGGCTACCAACCTCGACCGTTCAGATCTCTTCAGCTCCATCCGACGTTCGCTAGGCCATTCCCATCGACTCTCGCTGCACCCGCTCAACAACAAATTCACCCATACCCTATACCCATCGACCTAGCTTCATTTCTCTCCATCTCTCTCTTTCTTCTCCCCCTACCATCTCGCAACTCCCTCCCCCGACCATCTCCTCGCCACCGTCTCTCGCGCGACCACCTACACCACCAACTCCATCATCTCCCGACACAACACAACCACACTACTCCGCCACCCTCGTTTTGACTTGTCTCCACGCAGCTTCTTCCTTAGAAGCTAGGGTTAAGACAATCGAAACTAGGGTTACAACAAATCAAGGGTAGGATGTCTCAGAGCTAGAGGAGCAGAGGAAAGCTCGATTCACACGCGAATCAGAGTATGGGTTCATTTTATTTTCAATTAATTTCTATTTTATAGAATTAGGGTTAGGTATTTTGGGGTGAAGCAATTGTATGTATAAATAGAAGTGTTGGATGTTCATAGAAGACACGCCTGGATTAGCCAGAGCTGTCAATTAGTTTTAATTTGTGTCTTGTTATGTTTTAATTTCAATTTCCAGGGTGTGTTGAAACCCCTGCTCATATGCTAAGATAGCTCCCTGTTTTGTATTGTTCTTGAAGCTTCATGGTTTAATTGAATTGTTTGGTTGAGTATATGACCCTGTGATGGAGTGTCTTGTAAGAAGACACTCCATACTAGGGGGAGTGTGTGAGATTAGCAAAACGACATTATGGTGCTCTTCCCTGGAAAGAGCCAAGACCATAATTAGACTAGGAATTGCCTTAGCTTAATATCGTGGTGGATTCACCACCTCGGTCACTTTCCATATTTTGATACAACCTTAGCTCGGTTCATTTCAAACTCAGCCTTTTCGGCACAAAACCTAGTTGTCGTCACTTATTATCACTTCAAACTCGTAGAGCATAGCTTTAGATCACTAGAGCACCACAAGTCTCGTGGTTCGACTCGCACTTTATACTGTCGCAAAACTGCACACCGTGCACTTGCGGTATAATTAGTAGGCTAAAATAACCCCATTCTCAGGCCTACCAAGTTTTTGGGCGCCGGCCGGACTCAAGCGAGTGCCTTTGATTTTTGTGCTTTGCTTTACCGATTTTCACCCCTGTATATACTCATTTTGTTTTTCTTTGGCTTTATTTTCTTTGTTTTTAGTCCTTTGCTTTGCATTGTTGCTTTACATTGTTTTTAGTCTTTCATTAATGTTTTAGTTTGTTTTTCAACCACCGCCTGTAGCATTGAGCTCGTTGCCCTAGCACCGAGGCTCGAGTGCCGAGCTCTACAATTGAATACTATAGCTACGTTGCTTAGTTTGTGAAAAAAATTGAAAACCGAATTTGGTCTCGTTGAGCAACAGTACCTAGGGTCAGCCAGACAGTGCAGTGAGCCAGCCCAAGAAAACCAAAGAAAACCCAGTTCTTGAGGTTAGTCCTCTCAGTATGCCACTAAACACCCTGTATGCTCGTGCCATTGATGCTCAACTCTTATGCATGTTTGATCTTGATTCGAGCCTTGTATGAGCTTTGTTCTCATAATCTGCGCATGCTCTATCCTCGTTGCATCCGTGTTTCTACGAACCCATCCCTGCAATTTATGAGCATTCACGTGTGAGAACTAGTGCACTGTGTATTGTTAGCCTCGTACTTGTATGCCTGTTAGGTGCGGTTAAACCTTACCATGTTGACCCCCTGTTGAGCCAAGCCCCGAGCATTAACACCTGCAACCCAAGCCCCTCGAAGTGCGGGGCTTTGTTGCAACTTGCCCGATTAATCTTAGCACATAACCTTGCGCTTGAGCCGTGTGAGCAGCCAATCCTCGTTGTGGCTGTGACCCGTGTGCCCGTGTAAGACCCCCGCTAACACAACCCTGAATGTGCTAGCTCGTGAAGTTAGTCTCTGCAAGCCCCCGCAAGCCCCCGTAGCCGCAGTCGTTCAAGCACCTCTTGAATAGACCAAGGTTGAGACCAAGACCTCGAGCATAAGCCTCGTGTGAACCCCGTGAGCCTACTATCACCGAGCTACACAACCCGCCCGCCACCCCCGTACTTGTCATTTGTTAGCCGAGTCTGCCTTCCTTGAGTTGTGCTTTGCAAGAGCTGTGGTGCACCTAATTTGGGCTGTGTGTAACCTGCCTTACACCACCTTATGCTGTGTGAAACTGCCAACCTAAGCTGCAGAAACTGAGCATATAGCCTGGGCTGTTAAACCAGCCAAACTGCTGGGCTGTCACAACAACCTGGGCTGCTTAAGAAAACCCAATTGTGGGCTTGACATTCCACTAAAATTCTCAGCCCATAAATCTGAGCTGTTTCAGCTAAACCCACACTGCTGGGCTGAGCCTTTTCACTGGGCTGCATATGTTAACTTAACGTGGGCTTAAACCAAACCAAATTTCAACTCAACCCAAATCCGCAGCCCACTATCAACTGGCCGATCGACCACTTCAGTGGGCTCACCGAAACTAAATCGTGCACATAATCGAACCAGGCCCACTGGGCTAGCTAAACCCACATCTGTTGGGTGAACATGGTGGGCTAACTAAACACTTTTGGCCGATCAACACAACCTGGCCGCAACCAAATCGAGCCTGCAGTCTATTCATTTCTCGGGGCTATCTTGTTTCAAACACTTCGGGCCATACATTTTTCCATACTGGTCTGTGCAGGTTCACAAATCCCGGGCTTCAAACAATAACAATCCCAATAAACCAAAAAGCCCAAAATCCCAACAAACCAAATGAAACCCAATAAATCAAACCAATCCCATTAAAACCAAACTTAGTCCACTTCACTGGGCTTTGAGTTCAATTTGAGAGCTAGACCATGTCAGGATTTTGGTCTGCATCTGGGGATGGAAACAAATCCCTTAGAGAGCGTCTTACGGCACGCTTCACAGATGAACCCACATACCATAGTGATTTTAGAGAATTTTATGCGCCTTCTCGTGGCCCCGACCTCACATACCCTAATCACTATGAGCACATGTATCATCCACCACAAAGTTGAGAATGAACACTCTCCTCATACCCAGTCATCACTTCTCGATCAATTAGAAGCTCGACTATCCGCTTTAGAAAGGCAATCTGTCGAATCTAGTTTTTCTAGGCAATATGAAACGCATGCTTGCACCTTATGTGGTGGCTTAGACCACCCTGCTGAATACTGTTATATCTTGCATGATTTTAGACAGTCTAGGGAAAACCATGATAATCCAATGAACGAAGTGTCTAGAAGTGACTATTGGGACCATAATCAACCTGCACACATGCATCATTCACCAAAGTGGGGAGATGAACAATTTTATACTCCCCAACTCCTAGTTTGCAATCAACAATGGATACACTCATGGAGCTAAATGCTAGGCTTGAAATGAATGCAATGCATGACCATCCATATAGCAACATGTCTAAATTTCCCTTCTCTAGTGAACCTCATGCACAACCATACATTGAATATCCATATGAGGAATGCATACCCACTAATGAAGACTCTCCTTCAATGGAACAACTCAAGATGATTCTTCAAAGGAACCTGATTGAGTTACAAAATGATAGGATTGAAAATAGTGTTTCTAGTCTTACTCATGCAACTAACATTGAATATGAACCTAATCTAGAGGTAGATGAGTACACTAAAAATACTACAATTTTGAATGGAGAGATGGATTTTTGCTATGATGATGATGATGATGATGAATATGAAGAGCATGTGTATTTTGAAAATATAATAGAATTTTAGGTTCAGGCGACATTAAGTGTCTCTCCTGTGAACCCTATGAATGATGCTTCTTCCGATATTCATGCATGTGATATTGATGTGGAACCCGTGCCATTGTCCCGTGAAAAGACCATGATTTACCCACTCGACCTTAGGAAAGAGTGTGACGGTGCAAATGATTTTATACATGAAAATAACTTAGATGTACCTAACCTCTCTCCGAGTCACAAATTGAAACTCCTTCACCCAACCTAGGTGTAGTTTGTCACAAAATTGCAAAACCAACTTTTCTGAAAATGCCTAACTTAGGCCTAGAGCTTTGTGCTTCCCAAGTCCTCTTGGACTATTTTGCATCAAAGTATAACACTCTTAAGGAGCCACGGTTGGAATGTGTATGTTCTGTAATTAGCAAAACTCATTTCGAGTTAGACCTTTTTGCATGATGTACCTTTAAAATTGCAAGACTTTGTGCTTTCAAACACACCCGTTCACAAGTTTAGGTTTGGGGGAAACTCATTCACATACACAGTCTTACGTGCACTCTCATATTATATTTGTAGGCTGTTAATGTGTGTACATATCGTCTTTTGGGTTGATCCTCAACTTTTATTTGTTAGTTTATGGTGAATTTTCATTGTATATATCCGTGAGGACTTGTTAAAATTTTTCTTTTCTTGATTCGGTTGAGTCTTCATGCATATATATTATGCTAATCCGATATGATCTCCGTTGAGAATATTGGATTCTAGCCTTGACGAATGAAGCTCAGCCTTGCTCCCGCCAAAATACCGGTAATCTCTTCCCTTTTATCTTATCAAGATAGTTCTCGTGGTACGTGACTCGTTTAAATTTTCCTATCTCGTGACACATTGAGGACAATGTTTGATTTAGGTTTGGGGTGTGATTTGCATTAGAGTTTTTAGTCTTTTATTTCATCTTTTATTTTGAAAAAAAAAAAAAAAAAAAAAAAAAAAAAAAAAATTCAAAACTCTTTTTGTAAAACCTCCAACTTTAGAGATTTTAGAGTCACTAGCATGCTTTTAGTTATGTTTACATAGAGAATAAAGAAATAAAGAAATTGGAAGTACTAGGAGAACACAATCGGGTTTCTTAGTTGATTAGAGCGTTAAAGTTGGATTTAACCATACCGGAGGGCTAATTAGGTCTGTTTAGATATTCGGTAGTAGAATTGTGATCACCCATAGTGGAGACTACCCATTTTACATCAAGCGAGGTACCGACCTTCACTCTTTGTGACTTTCTAGAAAAGCTTTTAGAGTGTGTGTCACCGTACGTCAATTCCGGTAGGAATAGTGAGCTACCCAACTTCGCACCACTTTCAAAGGACTACTTTTGATCTCTTGAGTGCTTATTCCGTCAATCATGAGGGTGACGTCTAAAGATGAAAACTCCTTCTAAATATCGATTTGCAGTTAGCATCTCTCTCTCTCTCTCAATCAACCAAGACCCATAGAAACACATCATCACAAGAACCTGAGAATCGAATATTGAAAGAAAAATTGATATAGTCCAAGGTTTACGTGCAACAAAGAAAAGAAAAGAAAATAGGATGAGAATTAATGAAGTTTGTGAAAAATTGAGTTTTATCGTTTTATTGTAACTTAGATACAAAAAAAAAAAAAAAAAAAAAATTGTTGTGTTATTATTTTCGTTTCATGTACATAAGATAAAAAAAATAAAAAAATAAAAAAAAAAAAATAAAAAAAAAAAAAAAAAATTTATTATTATTAAGTTTTTGTGAAGTTCAGAAGTTAAGTCATCAATAGTTGAAGACCGAAGACCGAAGATTGAAGACGTTTCTATGGTTCTTATGAGAGATTGATGTTAATTGCCGATCGGGTGAGAAGTGAGTGAGTACTCCCACCCTTACTAATGGTTGATTTTCCTTCTTAGAGATCATTAGAAAAAGATTCTTTTTGTCCACACGGTGGAGTCTCCGATTTTATTTCGGAAGGTTATCCTTCTTACCTACAACGTGTGCAGTGGATTTCTCTCTTTACTCCGCTCGCACACATGAGAGACTAAAAAGCGATCTTTTTGAGTGCAATTATCATAAAACCCTAATGGTGAGGCGAAGTCGAGGCTTATGATCACAATCGAATCCGATTCTTTCATATGGTATGGTTACTCTCGCTCAAGACTTAAGGATGAGAATGCGTTCTTCGATAGTTCTAACTTCGTTACTAGCATGCGTAAAACTCTATGTCCTCATAGCTTCTTGGAGGCTTGAGACTCTTTTACACTCTGAAGTTGGAGAAGGTTTTGTGGGTACACCTCTTGTAAACCCTCACGAGACTACAACTCGTCCAATTAGGGACACCTGGCGGTTTAAAGGCTTAGTGCATACGCTAAATGCACTCGAGAGACCTGCGACAGGGTATAGTTAGGATTTCTTCATTTCTGTTTCACTTGAGGACAAGTAAAATTCAGGTTTGGGGGTATTTGATGAGTGCCAAATAGTGCATATTTATACACCTTTTTATTGGCATTTTGATCATCTTTTGTGCTCAAGACTCAGATATTATCCCAGATTCTGTGTTTTCTTTGTTTTCAAGAATAAATATTTGTATTAATTAATTTTGTATTTTTAGGTAATAAATAAAGCTCGGAGAATCGAGGAGCTAAAGAGCGAAGAATTGAAGTCAAACATCTATGGAGCAGATAGCCAAAGCCCACAAGGCTGTGTCGATTTGCAACCCAACAAGGAAGACTTGGGCTAGAGCTACCCATGACCCGATCCGAGCCCGCGCACTCTGAGCCATTGAGATCTCCCTCAGCTACATCCAACGGTCGCTCCATCACTATACATCATCTCTTGATGCTCCGTGCAACACGAGATCACTCCAAAAACCGGCTACCAACCTCGACCGTTCAGATCTCTTCAGCTCCATCCGACGCTCGCTAGGCCATTCCCATCGACTCTCGCCTGCACCCGCTCAACAACAAATTCACCCATACCCTATACCCATCGACCTAGCTTCATTTCTCTCCATCTCTCTCTTTCTTCTCCCCTACCTCGCAACTCCCTCCCCCGACCATCTCCCCGCCACCGTCTCCTCTGCCGCAGCCCACCTACACCACCAACTCCATCATCTCCTCGACACAACACAACCACTTACTCCGCCACCCTCGCTTTTGACTTGTCTCCACGCAGCTTCTTCCTTAGAAGCTAGGGTTAAGACAATCGAAACTAGGGTTACAACAAATCAAGGGTAGGATGTCTCAGAGCTAGAGGAGCAGAGGAAAGCTCGATTCACACGCGAATCAGAGTATGGGTTCATTTTATTTTCAATTAATTTCTATTTTATAGAATTAGGGTTAGGTATTTTTGGGGTGAAGCAATTGTATGTATAAATAGAAGTGTTGGATGTTCATAGAAGACACGCCCGGATTAGCCAGAGTCATCAATTAGTTTTAATTTGTGTCTTGTTATGTTTTAATTTCAATTTCGTGGTGTGTTGAAACCCCGCTCATATGCTAAGATAGCTCCCTCATTTTGTATTGTTCTTGAAGCTTCATGGTTTAATTGAATTGCTGGTTGAGTATATGACCCTGTGATGGAGTGTATCGTAAGAAGACACTCCATACTAGGGGGAGTGTGTGAGATTAGCAAAAACAAGATTATGGTGCTCTTCCCAGGGAAAGAGCCAAGACCATAATTAGACTAGGAATTGCCTTAGCTTAATATCAGGTGGTGGATTCACCACCCTGGTCACTTTCCATATTTTGATACAACCTTAGCTGGTTCATTTCAAACTCAACTTTTCGGCACAAAACCTAGTTGTCGTCACTTATTATCACTTCAAACTGTAGAGCATAGCTTTAGATCACTAGTAGCACCACAAGTCTCGTGGTTCGACTCGCACCCGCCCGTGCCGCAAACCGTACACCGTGCACTTGCGAGTATAATTAGTAGGCTAAAATAACCCCATTCTCAGGCCTACCAGCTGCACTTTATGCTCTGAAAAGTCAGACCCCTGTATGCCCTGGAATCTATGCTTGCATGACCTGTGAACTAGGTTAACACTCTGTGTGAGACCTGTGAATTGTGCCATGTGCCATGTGTCATGTATTGCCCTGTATTGTATGCTATGTGTCATGGCCGTTTAACCCCGAGCCTTGTGTGAAACCTCGTTGTGCTCAAACCCACTCCCGAGGCTTGAGACTTGTGGGAGAAATCTCGCACCTTGCTAGACTCCGGGTTGTGCCTCGCCTGCAAACCCTGTTGAACTAATTATTTGTTTGAGGTAGCTGGGCTAGCCCCGTATTTCAAATTGTGCATCGTGTGAACCCCGTCGTGAGCTTTGTGAGCCCTTTGCCACCTTGCTAGCCCCCCGAAGCCGCAAGTGTGAGTTCCTGATCTCCAAGGCAGCGCTTTAAAACCTAGTTGTCATTTGCCCGTGAGCTTTGTGTGAAGCCTTGTAAACTTACTATCACCGAGCTACACAACCTCGCCCGCCACCCCGTCTTTGTCATTTGTTAGCCGTGAGTCCTGGCCTTCCCGTGTTTAGCTTTGCAAGAGCTGTGTGTGCACCTAATTTGAGCCGGGTGGTGTAACCTCGCACTGAGCCCTAGCCAGTGTGCCGCATGTACCAAAATACTGAAAGTTACCAAGCTACTCGCACCAATCAGAGCCCTATGCCGTATAATCGGGTCTGCACATGTTCATACTCTAGCCCGTGCATATAATCAAACAAACCTCGGCTCCATCTATTTGTCAAATGTCCGTTTGTCTAAACATGCCTCGGCTAATCAATCAGGCAATATAAGCCACACTGCTGGGCTTAATTCAAATCTCAAGCCCACGTAACCCGAGTTTGTGGGCTGTCTACACAAACAAAGCCCAAGATCATCGGGCTAACTCAAACCTAGGCTTTGACCGAGGCTGCATAACTACACATCTCGGGGCTCTAGCTCGGGTCTCAGGTGCAACCAAGCCGGGGCTGGACCATCTAGGCTAGCACCCACACTGTTGGCTGTCTGCACAAAAACTGAGCCCACATCATTTGGGCTAGAACCCAATTTCACTAGGTTTACCACACCCATTAAGTTTTGCAAACACTTCTGGGCTACACACTTTGCAACAAACAAAGCTTTCCCACATAAACCAAAGTTTACAAAAACAAAAATGAACCCATTTAAACCAAACAAGCCCACATAAACCAAACTTTCCCAACAAACCAAAACCCAATAAACCAAACTTAGTCCACTTCACTGGGCTTTGAGTTCAATTTGAGAGCTAGACCATGTCAGGATTTTGCATGCATCTGGGATGGGAAACAAATCCCTTAGAGCGTGCTGACGGGCACGCTTCACAGTGATGAACCCCCACATACCATAGTGATTTTAGAGAATTTTATGCGCCTTCTCGGGGCCCCGACCTCACATACCCTAATCACTATGAGCACATGTATCATCCATCACAAAGTTGAGAATGAACACTCTCCTCATACCCAGGTCATCACTTTTAGATCAATTAGAGGCTCGACTATACGCTTTAGATAGGCAATCCGCTTTAGAAAGGCAACTGTCGAATCTAGTTTTTCTAGGCAATATGAAACGCATGCTTGCACCTTATGTGGTGGCTTAGACCACCCCGATGAATATTGTTATATCTTGCATGATTTTAGACAGTCTAGGGAAAACCATGATAATCCAATGGCGAAGTGTCACAAAGTGACTATTGGGACCATAATCAATCGGCATACACATGCATCATTCACCACGGTGGGGAGATGAACAATTTTATACTCCCCCAACTCCTAGTTTACAATCAACAATGGATACACTCATGGAGCTAAATGCTAGGATTGAAATGAATGCAATGCATGACCATCCATATAGCAACATGTCTAAATTTCCCTTCTCTAGTGAACCTCATGCACAACCATACATTGAATATCCATATGAGGAATGCATACCCACTAATGAAGACTCTCCTTCAATGGAACAACTCAAGATGATTCTTCAAAGGAACTCCGATTGAGTTACAAAATGATAGGATTGAAAATAGTGTTTCTAGTCTTACTCATGCAACTAACATTGAATATGAACCTAATCTAGAGGTAGATGAGTACACTAAAAATACTACAATTTTGAATGGAGAGATGGATTTTTGCTATGATGATGATGATGATGATGAATATGAAGAGCATGTGTATTTTGAAGATGTAATAGAATTTTTAGGTTCAGCGACATTAAGTGTCTCTGAACCCTATGAATGATGCTTCTTCTGATATTCATGCATGTGATATTGATGTGGAACCCGTGCCATTGTCCCGTGAAAAAGACCATGATTTACCCACTCGACCTTAGGAAAGAGTGTGACGGTGCAAATGATTTTATACATGAAAATAACTTAGATGTACCTAACCTCTCTCCCCGAGTCACAAATTGAAACTCCTTCACCCAACCTAGGTGTAGTTTGTCACAAAATTGCAAAACCAACTTTTCTAAAAATGCCTAACTTAGGCCTAGAGCTTTGTGCTTCCCAAGTCCTCTTGGACTATTTTGCATCAAAGTATAACACTCTTAAGGAGCCACAGTTGGAATATGTATGTCTGCTCAGAATTAGCAAAACTCATTTCGAGTTAGACCTTTTGCATGATGTACCTTCAAAATTGCAAGATTTTGTTCTCACAAACACCCCTGTTCACAAGTTTAGGTTTGGGAAACTCCTTCACATCTGCAGTCTTACTTGCACTCTCATTTTATTTTTGTGTAAGGCTGTTAGTGTGTGTACATATTTTCTATTGGGTTGATCCTCAACTCTTTAGATTGTTAGTTTATGGTGAATTTTTGTATATAATCCAAGAGGACTTGTTAAATTTTCTTTCTTGATTGGTTGAGTCTTCTTGCACATATATTATGCTAATCCGATATGATCTCCGTTGAGAATATTGGATTCTAGCCTTGACGAATGAAGCTCAACCTTGCTCCCGCCGACATCCACAGGTAATCTCTTCCCTTTTATCTTTTCGGCCATAGTTCTCATGGTATGTGACTGCTTTAATTTTTCCTATCTGTTGACACATTGAGGACAATGTTTGATTTAGGTTTGGGGGTGTGATTTGCATTTAGAGTTTTTAGTCTTTTTATTTCACCTTTTATTTGAAAAAAAAAAAAAAAAAAAAAAAAAAAAAAATTCAAAACTCTTTTTGTAAAAACCTCCAACTTTAGAGATTTTAGAGTCACTAGCATGCTTTTTAGCTATGTTTACATAGAGAATCACCGAAATAACGAAATTGGAAGTACCGAGAACACAATCGGGTTTCTTAGTTGATTAGAGCGTTAAAGTTGGATTTAACCATACCTGGGAGGGCGAATTAGGTCTTTGTTTAGATATTCGGTAGTAATTGTGATCACCCATAGTGGAGACTACCCATTTTACATCAAGCGAGGTACCACCTTCACTCTTTGTGACTTTCTAGAAAAGCTTTTAGAGTGTGTGTCACCGTACGTCAATTCCGGTAGGAATGGTGAGCTACCCAACTTCGCACCACTTTCAAAGACTACTTTTGATCTCTTGAGTGCTAATTTTGTCAATCATGAGGGTGACGTCTAAAGATGAAAACTCCTTCTAAATATCTATTTGTAGTTAGCATCTCTCTCTCAATCAAAGCAAGACCCATAGAAACACATCATCGTCAAGAACCGGACAGAATCAGAATATTGAAAGAAAAATTGATATAGTCCAAGGTTTATGCAACAAAGAAAAGAAAATAAGATGAGAATTAATGAAGTTTGTGAAAATTGAGTTTATCGTTTTATTGTAACCAAAAAAAAAAAAAAAAAAAAAAAAATTGTAGTTTATTTTCGTGTCTAGTTACCACAAAGTTAAAAAAAAAAAAAAAAAAAAAAAAAAAATTATTATTAAGTTTTTGTGAAGTTGGAAGTTCGTCATCAATAGTTGAAGACCGAAGATTGAAGACGTTTCTATGGTTTCTTATGAGAGAGTGATATTAATTGCCGATCGGGTGAGAAGTGAGTGAGTACTCCCACCCCTTGCTAATGGTTGATTTCCTTTCTTAGAGATCATTAGAAAAGATTCTTTTTTGTCCACACTTTTGTGGAGTCTCCAGATTTTATTTCGGAAGGTTATCCTTCTTACCTACAACGTGTGCAGGATTTCTCTCTTTATTCCCGCTCGCACACATGAGAGACTAAAAAGCGATCTTTTTGAGTGCAATTATCATAAAACCCTAATGGTGAGGCAGAAGTCGAGGCTTATGATCACAATCGAATCCAATTCTTTCATATGGTATGGTTACTCTCGCCACACTTAAGGATGAGAATGCGTTCTTCGATAGTTCTAACTTGTTACTAGCATGCAGAAACTCTATGTCCTCATAGCTTCTTGGAGGCTTGAGACTCTTTTACACCAAGTTGGAGAAGGTTTTGTGGGTACACCTCTTGTAAACCCTCACGAGACTACAACTCGTCCAATTAGGGACACCTAGGGTTTAAAGGCTTAGTGCATACGCTAAATGCACTCGAGAGACTCCGCATGTGGGTATAGTTAGGATTTCTTCATTTCTTGTTTCACTTGAGGACAAGTAAAATTCAGGTTTGGGGGTATTTGATGAGTGCCAAATAGTGCATATTTATACACCTTTTTATTGGCATTTTACTCATCTTTTGCGCTTATAAATCGATATTATCCCATATTCTCGTATTTTCTTTGTTTTCAAGAATAAATATTTGTATTAATTAATTTTGTGTTTTTAGGTAATAAATAAAGCTCGGAGAAACTAAGGAGCAAAAGAGCGAAGAATTGGAGTCAAGCATCTATGGAGCAGAGCCAAAGCCGCAAAGGCAACCGCTTGCAACCCAACAAGGGAGACTTGAGCTACGGAGCAACCCGCGACCCGGATCCGAGCCCGTCCACTCCAAACCGTTGAGATCTCTCTCATCCACATCCTACGGTCGCTACAGCCGCCTCATCAACCCTCGATGTACTCGCGCAACACCCGGATCGCTCCAAAACCGGCTACCTCTCTCACTAGTTAAGATCTTCTCCAACCAATCCGACGCTTTCGCTCCATCGGGTCTCATCAAAGCTTGATGTTCATGCCTCACAACAAAATCCCTAACCCTATACTACCCACTCGACCAACCCTATTTTCATTTTCATCTTCTCTTTCTTCTTCCCTCCGCTCTTCCGCCACCCCTTCTCCATACCCCGACAAACCCTCTCGCAACATCACCTTCACCACCATTCCTTCTTCCCCGACACCACACCAACACCATGACTACCTATTCCGCCACCTCGCCCTATTCATCTCTCGCATAGCCTCTCTCTCTCCTCTCGAGGCTGTGTTAGAGATAAATAGACTTAGGGTTTAGTTCAACATCACAAGCATGGCGTTCTCGGCCAGCGGGAGCAAGAAGACAAGTGATTGGGCGATTCTGTGGTATGGGTTTGAGTTAATTTATGTTTTAAAATTAAATTAGGGTTTGGAATTATTTTGGGGATTTCATGTATAAATAGAAGGTGTATTTGGATGTTTGAGACACGCCTGGATTAGCCGGAGTGTCAATTTAGGTTTATTTTCTGTTTTAATCATGTTTTAATTTTGTTGTTAGGGTCTCAATGAAACTCGATTTACAACCGTGTTCATAGTCATGTGTTATTTCTTGAATGCTTAATTAGTGTTAAGACAGATTTAACGAGCAGAGCAACACATTGCTCTCACAAGGTGCATACCAACGCCATGGATGCCTTTGTAGTTGGAACTCCCCCATGTTGTGTATGCTGTGCAACCTAATTCAACCAGTTGATATTATAATCCTTAGATTATTTTGGTAGTATACCTTAGTTGTGATTACTCTGTTAAGTGGAGAAACATATTAGACGTAAGGTAGATCTGACACCTCTCCCTTATTCGTCAAAACAAGAGCAATGTCATGAGTTGAAGACACAGTATAAGTTAGTGTGGATTTGAGACCCTAATATCCCACTGTCACTACATTTTATTCCTTAGTTTAGGTTTATCTCATCACTTCTCAGCCGAATAGGCAAAACATCTTATAAATACCCAGTTGTTACTCTGTCACCACTTGAAGTCAGTTAGAGCAGCCTTAGATCAACATAAGGGCACCACAAGTCTCTGTGGTTCGACCCGTACGTGCCCAGTGCTACATCACGACACCGTGCACTTGCGGTATCACCGTAGGCTTCATTTTATACATCCTTTCGAGGCCTACCAGTAGGCGCCACTTGCAGATGGCCACGCCCCATGTTGTTTGTCGGCCCTCCTCTTTCCAATCGACCAATCACGCCGCTCTAAACCTGCCACATGTACATGAGATGTGGCCACGCCCATGTTTGGCCGACCCTCTTTCCTATCGGCCAATCAAGTCACTTTAAATGTGCCACGAGCACTAAAGGTGTGGCCGCGCCCTATATTCGGCCGGCCCCTTTTCTATTGACCAATCAGGTCGCTTTAAACCCGCCACATGCATTAAGGGCCAAACGCTCCCTGCCACGCCACCATGCTAA
The DNA here is from genome assembly GCA_023531295.1 of Papaver armeniacum. Classification (NCBI taxonomy): domain Eukaryota; kingdom Viridiplantae; phylum Streptophyta; class Magnoliopsida; order Ranunculales; family Papaveraceae; genus Papaver; species Papaver armeniacum. The sequence goes on from JAJJWW010014267.1 coordinate 472,349, forward strand.
TTGGCATGCCAAACGCGCCCTGCCACGCCACCATGCTAATTGGAATGCCAAACTCCCCCTACCATGCCAACATATTAATCGGCATTCCAACATGCCATTCCGCGGCAACATCATACCAACGTGCCACAACAAGAGCGGTTACATGCTAACCCACTTTTGTTCGTGGCCAAAGCCACAACAAACTCCAATTAGGGTTTTATGATCAAAACACGACTTTTGCTTCAGTGGCATTAGTCGAAACCCTAATTTCTAGTCGTGGCCCATAATTACGCCACTTTGGCCCCACAACATGCCACAAGTCATACGTGACCCAGGAAACCTAAAAATGGCGCCATGCCATGGCCACCCATGGCTATCCTTGCGCATGTGGTCATTCCCACATTATGGCCCTGCCATAATCCCTTTGACGCGGCCATGGTACCATCTGCACAAAGAATGTCACCGTGATGCGACCACATGCCGCACGCGCTAATTAGGGTTATGGCATGCCAAACCCTAATTTAGGTAAGGCCACCAACCATGCCAAATAATACTACTTAGGGCATTAGGTTTGATACGACAACATGAGCCACAATTGCCGAGCCATATTTGGATCCAACACCAATATGCCAAGGTATAACGACCACGGCTATACCAGGTGCTACTCGCGCCACTATGCCACTGGCGTATGCCAATCGTGTCACTATGCCACTGGTATGTAGCAATCACGCCATTACTCCACTGACATGTGCCAATCGTGCCACCATGCCACTGGCGCCACTATGCCATCACCAGGTGCCAATGGAATGTGGCCATAATCAACGACCCCTCCTCTCATGAATTACAAATCTCGGCTGTCTAAATCCTCCACGGAATTGACCGGCCCATGGTAAGGCTTAGGTCACCAAACGAGACTAACCTAATAGCATCACACGCTATTCTCCTGCTGTAAGTCTCCTGACTTGACTTGCCACACATGGTTATCCGCCACCTAGATGGCGTATAATTAATCAGAATAATAAGGTCTTGCATACAAGACCCACTTAGCAATCTGCTGCACATTTTCCACAAAAATACTCGAAACATGAAACATGTCACAAACTGGGGGATGCTCATCAGGGTATTGGTCTGACGGCTTACATCGTGCGGCGTGCAACACGCCCATTATAAGAAAGTGTCAGGAAAGCGGGCAGTTAGTGGCGGCAAGAAGTAGTGGGTGTAAACTAACTTGTTTCCTTCATAGTGCGGACATAATTTCTAGCACTTACACATTACCCCACTTCTCCATCACTCAACTACTTCCACTTCCTACGAGATCATGTGCGTTCAATTATGACTTGTATAAATAGGTTCCTACCTATTTCGACCAAACAACGGTTTTTGGTTAACAACAACACAGGTATCCAGAAAAACACCAAAGAACTGACAAATTACATTCCGCAAGCCATTTCCACATTCTGATACAAGTCATAAAACAGCCACACCTTCAGAATTAACCATTCTGGTCTCAACACCTTCTTCGCTTCCCTCCCTAAGACCAACCCTTTCTCTTTCACTTTGTGACCGAAGCAAGACTGGAACGACCATTTCTTGGTTTAGGCCGGGATTGTACAGATTGATCTCTCGAATCTAAAGTACTCCCGTGCAGTGCATTTGTTTAGGTCTAAATTCGTTTCTCATCAACACACCCAAATTTACCAAAACCGACAGAAACAGTTTTTTCCCCAAAACAGCTGGGCTATGCTTAGTTAATCCGCTGCCATTATTAGGCCATCGATCACGATTTGATCATCATCTGTTATGGAGACCCCTTTATGTTATGCCCACTATCTCTCCAACTACTATAATTGCCTAACTACTTTAATTTTTCACATGGGGTGTTTCCGCGCTACATGTTTCCGTAGACCACCAGATCAATACCCCATGAAGAATCCCCCATGTGATGTATTTTGATATTTCTTAGGTATTTTTGATGAATCGTAGATCTCATCTTAGTTTGGTTAAATCGTAGCCATTAGTATGCCATATGTTTATGGCGTAATTGTGCCTTGTTGTGGCATAAGCTATCATGGTCGGAAATAGTGCACAGAGTTGCCATGGACTTGGCCTTAGCTACGATGGCCGAGAATGGCGCATGACATGGTGCTATGGCCTTGGCCTAAGTTGCCAAGGTTGAGAATGACGCACGACTACGTGTTGTGGCCTTGGCCTAAGTTGCCAAGGCCGAGAATATCGCAAAGCTACGTGCCATGGCCTTGGCCTAAGATGCTAATGCCGAGGATGACGTACGGATACGTGTTGTAGCCTTGGCATAAGATGCCAAGGACGAGAATGGCGCCCGGCTAGGTGCTACGGCCTTGGCCTAAGCTTCCAAGGCCGAAAATGACGCATGGCTAGGTGTAATGGCCGAGAATGGCTCCCGGCTACGTGCTAAGACCTTGGCCTAAGCTTCCGAGTCCAAGAATAACGCATGGCTAGGTGTCATGGCCGGGAATGGGGCTCGACTACATACTACGGTCTTTGACTAAGCTTCCAAGGCCGAAAATGACGCATGGATAGGTGCCATGGATGGGAATAGCGCCCGACTACGTGCCATGACCTTGGCCTAAGCTTCTAAAGCCAAAAATAATTCACGGCTACGTGCGATGGCTGGGAGTGGTGCCCGGCTAGGTGTCACGGCCTTGTCCTAAGCTGTTAAGGCCGAAAATAACGCATGGCTAGGTGCCATGGCCGGAATGGCTCCCGAATACGTGTCATGGCCTTGGCCCAAACTATCAAGGACGAAAATAACGCACGAAAATGTGCCATGGCCGGGAATGGCGCCCGACTAGGTGCTACGACTTTTGCCTAATCTTCCAAGGCCGAAAAGACGCATGGCTGAATGTCATGGACGGGAATGGCGCCCGGATATGTGTTACGGCCTTGAAAGCTTAGTCCAAGGACGAAAATGATGCATGGTTAGGTGCCATGGCCGGGAATGGTGCCCGGCTATGAGCCATGGCCTTGGCCTAAGCTATAAAGTCCGAAAATGATGCACGGCTGCGTTCCATTGCTGGGAATGGCATCCGACTAGGTGCTACGGCCTTGGCCTAAGCTGCCAAGGCCGAAAATGAGGCATGGCTAGCTTCCATGGCCGGTAATGGCACCCGGATACGTGCTATGTCCTTGGACTAAGCTTCCAAGACTTAAAATGGCGCATTGCTAGGTGTCATGGGCGGGAATAGCGCCCAGCTACGTGCCATGGCATTTGCCTAAGCTACCAAAGTCGAAAATGACGCATGGCTACGTGCCATGGCCAGGAATGGCGCTCGGTTAGGTGCTACGGCCTTGGCCTAAGCTTCCAAGGCCGAAAATGAAGCATGGATAAGTGTCATGGCCGGGAATGGCGTCCGGCTATGTGCCATGGCCTTAGCCTAAGCTGCCAAGGCCGAAAATGACGCACGACCACGTGCATGGCTAATGTTGTGGCGCAATGGCCGACATGCTACATGACATATTTTTCCAGATTGTGCTTGGCTATGCTATGGATTTGACCGACTGCTTTGGGATGATTCCAACTAAGCCTATTAATCCATTCTTGTCTTAGCTAAAGCATTATGAACTATAACAACTATATTTTGGCCTTGGCTATGTCTAGCCAAGATGTTATAGGGTATGCACTATATGCTATGGGATGGGCTATGCTTAGCCAGTGCGCCACAATTATTAGGCCATCGATCACGATTTGATCATCATATGGATATGAGCTAGGGTTTGAATTTATGGCAATATGCCAAACCTAGATTTAAAGTATGGTGTTATTCCAGTACCTATTTGAATACGATAACGCCGTTATAGCATGTCCAAGGAACTCGGTCGTGGGAGTTTGCGACTTGTGACGATACTTGATATGGCTATGTATTAATATTATACTTATAGTAGCATATATTTGTACATGCAGACTATATGAAGGGTAGTTGTCACCAACATCATTGGAAACCCAAGGATAATATTTCTCTATACAAGTGGTCAATTCGTCTAGGAGCTTGTATGTGATAGACCGGAAAATTTACGCTTGGCGCCCATGCCAGAAATTCCCCGATGCGCCATGATGATGCTACTTACCGAGCCTTAAAACTAGGCAAATTGCGTGTTCATTTTCCCTTGCAAGCATGCTCTTGGAGCATGATGCAGCTAAATTAGCTTCCACACCGTTCCAACTTACCCTTGTTCCGCAAAAGGTTTATTAAGAAAACAAAAACTTTCTTAAACAGCAAAAACGACCTTTTGAGGCCCTAAACAATGGAATTTGGCTAAAATTCCAAGACCGTGATGCAAAGGAACACATCTTGATCGTTGGGCCGTTTCCAATCAATTTAGACATGTCTTGATCTAAATTATGACACTCGGGTTTTCAGCATCCAGATAGGCTATAACTTGCTCTTCTGCATCAACTTGTCTCATCAAGTTTGTCCATAATCATCTCCTGTGTCGAACTACCGAGCCAGATGATATGAGAGGACAATGTGCCGCAATCATCTCTCAAAAAGATGATATGAGCGACAAAGTGTTGGACCGGTAATGATGCAACTCATTGCGGCTGCCTACGTACCCTTCCCTACTCTAAAGGGATCAAGCACATACCGTAGTTCATCCTCGAAGGGGCAGCAACTCAAGCCAAACTCGTTTGCAAGGCCGTGGCCTAGCAATAATGGTAATGTCTTGGTCCGTATAGGCCGTTTTGTCAAAATGCACAATGATTATGCATTATCGGGTCCGCAACGTGGCATCGTGATGCCTTCGCATCATATGCCCCATTGGCAAGGTTACAAAGCTATAAATAAGACTTAGGAATCATTTATACTCTTCCGGCTAAGCTATGAAGCTTACTTGGTGCATAGTCCGCATATGCACCTTCAACCAACTATCCCTCCTATATATGTTAACTTGCAATTTCTACAACTAAGAATTAGGGAGCGGATTGACATGTCTACTTCACTATTCATAGTCGTTGCCATGTACTTCTGAATAACCAGAAATGATTGCTAAGTTCTGTTCTGTGATGCACAATGATTACGCACCACTCGTTCTGTCTACCGCACAATGATTGCGTGCCACTCACTCTGCGGTGTTGCACAATGATTGTGCAACATTGGTTCTGGATACCGCACAATGATTGCGCGACATTCTCCCTGGCATATTGCACAATGATTGTGCAATATTCTCTCGGCCAGCCCTCTCTGTCCTGATGCACAATGATTGTGCAATATTGGCTCTAGGCCAATAACTTTCATAATGCGCAAAGGATGCGCTCCAAGGCTCTAGGCCATCTACCCAACTGGCCTAATGCATCATTTGATGCGAGATTTGGCTCTTGGCCAAATTCCAAACATAATGTGCCATTTTAGCGTGATATTGGCCTTAAGCAAATCCACCTCTTACCAAGCAACAAAAGCTTTGGATGAAGCTTCATCTCATGCCATGACGCATCTTTTAGCATGCGCCATGCTAAAAACACGGGGTGTTACATTGTCCAACCAATATGATACAGTGCCAATAATGAAATACTCTGCTCATATATATACGTATGTTATGTGATGGTTAAACCGGAGGTTGGATATGCATGATTCTTTGCGGAATATAAGTTGTAAATACAAATCCTTAATCCTAATGCTGGGTCAGGTATACATTACACTTCTGCAACCAGGGCAGAGAAATTTTACAATTTATGTCCTTGTCAAAAACTCACCATCAACATTAGTTCACTGGTTAGCATAAAACAAATAACGTGTTTCGTGGTAAGCACTAGATGGTGACAATGACACTAAAGAATTCATAAGTAAAAAGGATAGTTACTTATCTGTATTGTCGCATATAGTAGCATATACTTGGAAGCATAGCGCATATGGCTAAGGTGTATCCATGCCCATGGAGTTTGGTCTTCATGCAGCTAAGGTGACGCCTATCTAGTCCTACAGGCTTTTGGTCGACCATTCATGGTCCAATAAGGAATCCTTTATATGCACGTCCGCGGCCATAGCTATGAGCAAATACCTCCTTCTTTTGTTATCATCTCCCTTTTAAGTGTCTGTGGAGTTTAGGCAATCAACAGACGATCCTTTTTTCAGCTCGATAATCAGCAGTATCCTTTGTTTCATTACAGGTACGACTTTATTTGTGTGACTCATTAGGCGGATGAGGTTTTCTCCAAGGCTGATTTTGATGAATCCCATAGGGAAACCCTTGTTTGTGCATCATTCGTTCTAGGAGGCATACGGATGTCAGTTTTTAACGTTTGACCCCAACTTCCGAAGCTAATAGATAAAGCTATCATATGCAAAAAGAATCACTTGATTTGGAGTTTGTATGGCCGGTCATCCATGCGTGGACATTTACAACTTGTAATCTCATGTGATTTTTCAGACTCCCCGGACTTTAGTGAAGGAGCCGTATATCTTGTCCCATGCATCAGTTAGATACACCCTTCTAGTACGTCATAGCAGAAACATAGTTGAACACCTCTCATGAAGGATGTGGCGTCTCGTTCCTCACCGATGGTTGCTAATTTCTGTACTTCTGAGAGTATCTTGAGAATTATTAATTCAGCGTCTCTTCTATGATTTTCCGGTGTGGTTAAAGTTGACAGTAATTGAGGCGAAGTCCCCATGTCATGGGTGTGATCAGGTAAAGGAATCCAGGAAGGCTGACATCTTCTTCTATTGCCTGTCTGCTGAATGGATTCCCCATAGTGAGGGGATATCATGTAGACTTCAATCTTCATCTGAAGTTCTTACGATTCTTCGGATACGACTGTCGAAGATGATGTTCTATGTGGTACAAGAGATGATACCGAACATTTCCCCAAGAGTTAAAGCTCGCAGATGAGTCTTTTGCATAAGTGGATAAAGATTACATTGATGGCACTGAACCGGACTTCAAAAAAAATTCTTCCCTTAGTGGTTCTTCTTATTTCCATCCGGAGCTAGTGCTACCAGCTTAATAAAATATTAAAAGGGGGGCCAGCTTCTCATTTACATTGTCGAGTTGGAGCGGGATTGATCGTATGGTTCAAGTCCCAGGGTTTTGACGGATTATGTGATAACTGGTTGCAAAGAAATTTGAACATGACTCACTTAAGCGCATAATCTTCAGATGCACGTGATATTCTTTAGATCCATATCCATCATGTTGCGCAATTCATATAACAGTCAGTGCGACTTTGCTGCTTTGTTGGAGAGCCTCGGAACATTCGTAGGATTGGTACTTCTGCTTTGTTGTTGCGGACTAGTGGGCGCCTAAAATCATATCGTAAGATAATGATTTGAAACTTAGTGCATGTTTGAATGTCGCCCATGTTTAACTTGAGAGTAATATGGCTATATGCGCTCTTTCATTTTCCGTTGGGATCTTCAACGCGTGCATAACCTTGCATCTGATATCCCATGCAACTTTCAAAGCTTTGACAATGATGATGTTGACATCTGTTCCACGTCGACTAGTATATTCCCAAACTCAACTCGATCGATAAAGGTGGTGGTGAAAAGTCCCCGGCTGGGATTTTCATCGTTCTTATCGATTGCGACAAAAGTGACACGATTGATGGCTATAGAGATATCCTTGCGCTATGTTGATTTGGTGATGGTGCCAAGGCTCGGGCGGTTGTTGAGGCAGACATGGAGTGTTTGGTTCAGGCATCTTGCTGAGGTGTAACTTCTCTCTTGGATCTTTCATTAATAGCGATACCAACTAAGAGTTGGTCCGAGTAATGTTCGTTGATCAGACACCTACTCTCACGTGCATCTCCATGATCCTCTTCTATGGAATGCCTCGTCCTTTCTAACAAAGCTGGAGCAGTGGTGGCCGATCGCTTGGTCGCTTCGTGAAGTTCCGAAAAAGTTTGAAAGCGCAAATTTCCGAGTAAGGCTCGATAGACAAGGGTCATACCATTAATACATGACTCTACCAATTTTCGTTGAGTCACGTTCGGGTCGTGATCCAAGGCTTGTATTTTGAACCTCTTGATGTAGTAGTTGGGATGCTCGTTGTTGCGCTGAAACATCCTTCCCAGGTCCGAAAGCGTGATTTTTTCAGAAGCGAATAAATACTTTTGATAAAACGCGTTCACCATCCCGTCCCAATTGGAGATACTATTGGGAGCGAGATTATTGTACCAAGTGTAAGCTCTCCCGCTGAGTGACTTGGAGAATTCTTTGAGCCGCAATACTTGGTGGTATTCATGCACTCCTAAGGCTTCCAGAAATCGAGAGATGTGTTCACGGGAATTACCTGTTCCATCATAAAGAGAAAAGATAGGTGACACATATCCTCTTGGCATAGGGGCTCTCTGGACATCCTCTATGTAAGGCGGTTGGTGGTGGTGGAATAATGATGACCCCTCTTTTCCACGATTCTGCAGGAGTTCCTCCAAATCTTGTCGAGTAATGAAATTCAGTTGTTGAATATTTTTTGTTGTAGTGGAACGGATACCTTCCTCACGAGGTAGCTCCCTTGAGTTGCCGACTCCAGCGACAGATCCATGGATGTTCTGGGCTTGCTCTTCTTGAGTATGGCGTTGCTCCGGAGTTAATTGTTCCGTTAAAATTTTGAGGCGGGTAAGAACTTCCATCTGAATAGTCGCCATTTCCGCTTGCGTCTTGGCCAGGTCCTATTGTCTCTGCATTAGGTCCGATATGCTTGGGGGTGCTTCTCTGTTTCTGGCACCTTCAGTGTTAACATCATCTTCTGCACCGCCGGTGGGGGAAGTAGTGTTATTTTTTGGGGTGATATTTTGAGGACGATTCTCATAATTTGCACCGTTGATGTTGTTGGAATTGGGATCAACCCTTGCATTGGATCTAAGCTCTACCATGTTTTCAAAAGGTTGAAGAACTGATTTTCAAATGGATGAAGAATCTAATTTCCTGACCAAGAGGTTGATCTCCGTCTGTGGTCGCCATTTGTTAGTACCTAAAAATTAATTCCAGGCAAAACAAATGCACCGTTGTGGTACTTTCTATTTAGGTTTGAAAATCAAAATTGAACAGGACAAGCCTAAACCACGATAGCAGTCGTTCCGTCCTGCTTCGGTCATGATGGAGAGGAAGATGGGTTGATCTTAGGGAGGGAAGCAGAAAAGTTTGAGAAATTGGCAATGATATCGAATTGTGTGTGTTGGGTATTCAAAACTATGAAGAATACAAAAATTTTAGGTATGAAAGCTTGTTTTGTTTCTGAATAGGTTAAGCCACCTATTTATAGTAGTTTAAGATACACAATGCCAATCATGTAAGTAGTGGAAGTCGGTTATGGAGAGATGGAGATGATGGGTTAGTGTGAGATAATTTAGGGAAGTTTCTGGAAACCCCTTTATGTTATGCCCACTATCTCACCAACTACTGTAAATGCCACACTACTTTAACTTTTCACATGGGGTATTGCCACGCTGCATGTTTCCGTAGACCACCAGACGAATACCACTTGAAGAATCCCCCACGTGATATATTTTGATATTTCTTAGGTGTTTTTGATGAATCGTAGATCTCATCTTAGTTAGGTTAAATCGTAGCCATTGGTAGGGCGCAATCGTGCCTTGTTGTGGCATAAGCTATCATGGCCGAAAATAGTGCACAAAGTTGCCATGGACTTGGCCTTAGCTACGATGACCGAGAATGGCGCATGACATGGTGCTGTGGCCTTGGCCTAAGCCGCCAAGGCCGATAATGACGCACGACTACATGTTGTGGCCTTGGCCTAAGCTGCCAAGGCCGAGAATGTCGCACGGCTACGTGTCGTGGCCTTGGCCTAAGCTGCTAAGGCCGAGGATGACGTACGTCTACGTGTTGTGGCATTGGCCTAAGCTTCCAAGGCCGAGAATGGTGCCCGGCTAGGTGTTACGGCCTTGGCCTAAGCTGCCAAGGCCGAAAATGATGCATGGCTAGGTGCTACGGCCTTGGCCCAAGCTTCCAAGGCCGAAAATGATGCATGGCTAGGTTTCATGGCCCGGATTGGCGCCCGGCTACGTGCCATGGCTTATGCTGTGGCGCAATGGTCGACATGCCACGGGACATATTTTGCCATATTGTGCTTGGTTATGCTATGGATTTGACCGACTGCTTTGGGATGATTCCAACTAAGCATATTAATCCATTCTTGTCTTAGATGAAGCATTATGAGTTATAACAACTATATTGTGGCCCTGGCTATTTCTAGCCAAGATGTTATAGGGTATGCAATATATGATATGGGTTGGGCTATGCTTAGCCAGTGCGCCGCAATTATTAGGCCATCGATAATGATTTGATCATCATATGGCTATGAGCTAGGGTTTGAATTCATGGCAGTATGTCAAACCTAGATTTAAAGTATGATGTTATTCCAGTACCAATTTGAATACGATAGCGCCGCTATAGCATGTCCAAGGAACTCGGCCGTGGGAATTTGCGACTTGAGACGATACTTGACATGACTATGTATTAATATAATACTTTTAGTAGCATATACATATATATTTTGTACAGGCAGACCATATGAAGGGTAGTTGTCACCAGCATCAGTAGCAACCCGAGGACAATATTGTTCTATATTAGAGGTCAATTCGTTTAGGAGCTTGTCCAACCAATATGATAGAGTGCCAATTATGAAATACTCTGCTCATATATATATGTATGTTATGTGACGGTTAAATAAGAGGTTGGATATGCATTACTAATTCTCTTGCGGAATATAAGTTGTAAATACAAATACTTAATCTTGATGCTGGGTCAGGGTTACATTACACTTCCGCAACCATGGCAGAGCAATTTTACAATTTATGTCATTGTCAAAACTCACCATCAACACCAATTTACTAGAAGAATACCAAAATCCATATAGGATAAATTGTACGGTAAACTGGATATTTTCATTAGCAATGTTTCTATTCTCAAGGACGGGCATCTTCCAAATTAAGATGTTATGCATTTGCTCTCAAAAAAGATGTTATGCATCGCCCTTAGTCAGGCATCTTCCAAATTAAGATGTTATGCATTTGCTCTCAAAAAAAAATGTTATGCACTTTCCGATATGCCATCTTCCAAATTAAGATGTTATGCATTTGCTCTCAAAAAAAAATGTTATGCACCGCCCTTAGTCGGGCATCTTCCAAATTAAGATGTTATGCATTTTCTCTAAAAAAAAAACGTTATGCACCACCGCCCTTAGTCAGGCATCTTCCAAATTAAGATGTTATGCAGTCACAAAAAAAGAATGAAGGATTTGGAGCCAAAGAATTTGGGAAGCAAAAGCCTTGCTCAAAGGGTGGAATTAAGCATAAATGGGCTTGGAAGCCCAATTATTTTAAAATTTAAAGTTTGAAAGCCAGGTAGCTAGGCTGGCGCACACCCATGCCTAAAGCTGGCTACGCCCCTGCTGTTGGATGCGGAAGGGTTTGGAAGAAGAAGAAAAAAGGTCTAGGAAACACTTCAGAGGGTGGAAAATGGCAACAACACTAAAATATGAGGTCGGATGGGTTCCTAAAGGAAGAAAACCCCCAACCAAGCAAATTGCATGCATACACATCAGAGTCTCAGCACCATCCATGAGCTGATAGATAGTGACACTAGCAGCTGGAACAAACATTTTTTGAAAAAATAAATGCTCTAGTACGACTATCCTACTAAGGTTGCACATGGGTAGAGAGTAGAGACTGGATTTGTGCTCTAGGGATCTTTGTCTCTAAAATGGGAGTGTGGCTCCAATTCTTCCACACGTATAAATCATACTTACCCTAGGAGTTGGTTAAATTTCCCAAATAGGTGATGGATATGTCGTTATTAATGTGTGATTACCGACTCTATAGGCACCACGTAATGGTTCTAGTCTAGAACTAGCTGTGTAGCTCCAAAGAATTCTCCAAGAATCCAACCAAAAACGATCAATCAAGAAAATGAAAGGAATAAAAGCATCAATTATTAGACAGAGATGAGCTGAAAAAGAAATACCGGTAGAAAATCCTAATTTTGTACAAACAACAAAATCCTCCTCAAAAATTGTGCCCACATACCACATAAAATAAAATAAAAATTCACAAACAAGCAGCCACAAAATTCAATCAATTTATCCAACAAACAAAAACTACTACAATTCTCACAAAGAAAATCTAAATATGAAGACTGAAAATGAAGATTGAAACGAACAAAACCCTAATATAAAATTATACGTACATAAATATATTTATCTCTGTGTGATTTTTCATTCACTGGACTAATAATTGATTGATCGAACAACTTTTAAATAAATAACAATTGCCGATGTTGATCACAATTTAGTTCTTCAATCAATCAACAACAATCATGAACCATGATTTCGTAAAATTGACTTGGAGTTGGAATTTATTATGTTTTGCGCTTACCCTTCTTGTTAGATCGTTGATTAGCACCACCACCACCAGCACCGCCAAATGGTTTCTTAGCACCACCACCAAAACCAGCACAAAATCCACAACCAGATAATTTAGGCGACGGAGGGTCTAACACAGGCGATGAAACTTTTCCCGTTGTACTTGTTCTCGTTCTATCTTCTTGTTTTGATCGGCTCCTTTGCATCAATCTTCTACCTCCAATCGATCCAACGCTTTTACTCGATCTTAATTCTCTGAATTCCACACCTTCTTCTCCTCCTCCTCCTCCTTCTCCTTGTTTTTCTTGATTAGCTGGTTCACCTTTCTTGTTTAATTCACCTGAAATGAATCTATCTTCCCATACTAATCCTGATGAACCCTGTCTTCTGAATGAAATTGCAGATCTTTGTAAACCTTCCATGCCCAGTAAGCTAATTTCTCCCCCGTCTCTCTCTTGTATTATGGAGGCAGGCTTTAGAGAGGTATGATGATGATGATGAAAATGAGGACTTTTATTTTTGTTGGGTGCTCCACATGGTGTTGGTTTGGACTTTATATCATAGACAGGAATTAATGAAGATATAGATAGATTAGATGATTAGATATTGCAGAAGAAGAAGAAGAAGTGGGTAAAAGACATGACATGGCATCAAATGTGACTATGTCTTCTAGTCAAAAATACCTAAATAACAATTGATTTATCAAAAATGATTAACCTACTTATCTAAAGAAAATCTAAATAAATTATCCGTGTATCTCGTTCAGAATTTTCACAGCCAGGTTAAAACCATATCCCAAACTGATCCATAATTTTTACAGTCAAATTAAAATTATAGTCAGGATTTGATTATTTCTGAATAGGGTCAAGTTTTTTTGACAATGGGAACATACAACAACATTCATGAAAATTCCTTCGATTTCTTGGTCTTCGACTTTTGGAAAATTGAATACAACTGTTGCTTAGTGTATGCAAAGTGGAGGAATGTTGAATTTATTGAGCTCACAACTAAGCATTACCTGATATTGATATCTACTTCTTCTTCCTAGTCAAAGGAATTTTTCTTGATTCTTTTTTGGATCCTTTGCGCGACTATCACAAGATACAAGATAATTTTATCTACGCATTCTACTGAAAATTTGCATTTTCACTATTCATACTAGCTTTTTTACTACAGTTCAGCTTAAAAAACTGCAATTGGTGACTTGTATTTTGTTCTTTGAAGGAGTCCAATTTTAAGATGAGGAAACACAGACCAAGAAAGCACCACGGTCAATTGTCAGAAAATATGTTTAAATATAAGTGTTGACTGATTTTTTGTCTACTTCAAGACAAGGGAGGCGCTTTCCCATTTCCACACATCTTAAAATGCCGCCCATTTTTGATGTCATGGTCAATATGACAACATTAAAAACTATGTCGATCATCAATAACATCTCCCTCCCATACTTGCACCTGAATGTATACATATAATTCTTTTAGGATGCTAATATGGGCACAATCTCGATGCAGAAAATTAACCCAAAAAGAATGGTCTAAGACCATCATGGTGTGACATTGTAACATTTTTCCTACAAATCTTGCACACAGTGTAGACAGATGCAGCTATAAATGACATATACGATCAGTAACCAGATCCTTTTTTCTTAATCGAACAAGAAAATTAAACAAGTAACCGGATCCAAATCATAGGCCGAGTCTGCTTCAATGTTCAAACTCACTTTCAGCCGTGGATTTGGTGAGCAGATCCAAACAAACCAAGACCGAGTCCTTGGACTCATTCTTAGTACGCTCATAGATCTGATACCAGGCTAGTTCTTAGATAGTGTGATATCAAGCTTTATCTCAATCCGTTCCAGCTAGTTTTGGCTGTAACCACTAAGGATTCCCTGTGCTAAACCTAAATCAAGAATTAGTTATACCATACTATCATAACTTTTACCACACACTACTGTGGATGCTCTACGCAATTAGCGCAAACCTGGCTAAGAGCTGTGTAAAGGTAGAAAACTTTATGGGGTCAACATCTTAGAGAAATTTTTAGGTGTTAAATTTGGTCTTTTTCTCATTATATTGTCAGGTAAGCAAAGCAAAAGGTATTCTAATTTGTTTTTGTTATATATAAAATTAGATCATTGTGGTTTACCTAGATGATAATTTTAGGCACATTCTGATGATTGAAAAGTCATACTAATGAGTTGTTACTAACTGAGGGATGATTTAAGGGACCTACAAATCTTAAATTATAATCATCACAAACAAAATGATGCAGAAGTAGAGATAATTCCAAATTCATTGCAATGTGCAATGTAGAGCTGGAAAGCTGTTATTTGAAGTCAGTAAAACAAAGGATGAAATAAAAAGCAGGTGAAGATTACATTTAACTTTTTCCTAATCCTCTTTGTTAAGCTAATTTAGTCCATAACGTAAACATGAGGAACTCAAGGGTGAAACAGAAAGGTCATCGAGAATACCGCTAAAAACCTAATTAACAAAATCTAAATGATTAATCACCCGACTACCTGTGCATGTTCGTGAAAGTTGATTTATTCATGTAAAGAATGGGAGAGCAAAAGCGAACTCAATTGAGTTGGTAAGATTTAGCTTAAACTGGATTAGTTAACTTATTTATAGAACCATCCAGTTCAGACCTAAAAGGTTCAGGTTTTCTCCAGAGTTTTCCCCTTTGACATTCAAAGGAGAATCTAAACTATTATTAAATCCATGAGTAGACAGATGAATGATAAAAAAACAACAACATGGAACACTAAGTTTTAAATATGCGAATCTGGTATTTCGGTTATCTAAGGTGTGATTATGGTAATTTCTGGACCACACTCAAGATTCCTAACTCAAAAGTCTTATACTGCAGTTTAAGTAATAAGTTGGAAAATACCTGTATCAAAGAGTTGAAAATATTTCATTGCTGTCTCAATCTTGATATTACAAAAGAACAAGCCGCTTTCCTATTTACAAAATTAACTGGTAGAGACTGTCTCAGACTTTGACCGTTGATATGGCAGGCGGTCCTCAGCGATCCCATCTTCAGCACGTTTGTCTTCAAACCATTTAACAACTCGTTTTTTCGGCAGGTTTGTTACATGCACAATACTGCTGATCATAGCATTCTGCAGAGTAGTTTGTTGTACAGGGATAAAGTAAGAAACTAACAAAATCATTAACAAGAGAATAAAAGCAAAACATTATATCAGATAAACATGAACGACTAAATTTGTAAAATTGACCTTGTAAATGGCAAAAAAAATCATGTCCATTTTCTTATCTACCTAATTTTCATTTTCATTATTCCAGTTCTTGTGTATTGTATGAAACTCTTCTGCACATATGTAATGCAGGAACGTAGATCGGTAGGTAGCTTGGTAGGTTGGGCAGGTGTATTAATGCATGAAATGAGTTGTAAAGAAGAAAGAAAAAGGGTCAGCACAGATAGTTAAAACCAAACCAACAACAAGAATTCTCTCAAAATCTTAGAAATTGGATAATAAATTCTGCAGATTCAGATATTCAAAGCGATAAAATACAAGCTGTGGGACGTGATAGAATGAGAAATATGTATTTTGATATTAGATTAATGGAACTAGATACAGTATCACTAAATGGAAATATGCAAGTGTTTCCTCAGTTTGATCAGTCAGTTTTGTTACTTCTGCTGTAATTTAACAGTTTTAGAAAATTTCTTAATTTGACAAGTAAAGACTCGAGTCAGAATTCTAATGCTATTACTGTTGATATAGGACGAATCAATCTCCTTTATTTCATAAAATTTCGAGAAAAATAGTTTTCACCGGGTATTTATGAAAAGATGATGTAAATTATGAAAATTAGTTTCTACAAGCTTATAGAAGTTTTTACTTACAGTTGGCCGCTTACTACGAAGATAAACTCGTTCAAGGGTTTCAATTTGCACTTTCTTCAGTCTCTTTTGAGCAGACCATCTACTTTGCAGGGCATGGACTGGAACTTTTACCTTAGGGTCAGGTTCTACGACACCATCACTTGCTTCCACAGAAGGTTCCGAGACATCCACAACCGTTTCTGTAGAGACTTCTATAGGTTTAGCTTCAATCTCTATAGGTTTGGGCACAACTATGTCAGGTAAAGCAGCAGACAACATAAGAAGATTTGGCGGAGGTTCACGAAGCAATTCAAGGACCACGGCCCTATCAAGACAGAGCTCAGCAGCAAGGGTCTGTATCTGCAGGAAGATTAGAACATTGGGTTATATATGCTTAATGTAATACGAAGTGGACTGCACTAACCATATAAGTCAAAGCCAATTAACTGTCAAACAGAAACTGATGATATACTGTTACATAAGTAGACATACATATATGCATAATTAGTTAAGGGAAGGTATACAAAAATCATAAACGATACAGGTACATTTGGCAACGGAAGAAGAAGAACAAGAAGAAGTGTTTAATAGAGTGAGCTTACACTGATTTTGCGCCGACCAATCTTCAAAGCTGTAGCCAACCGTCGCAGCTGCCAATTTTTTAGCTGCACTGGACTTTCTTCTTCTTCGTCGTCGTCATCATCATCAATTTCTTCCTCTTCTTCATCTTCTTCGTCTTCTTCCCCATCTTCAGCATCATCACTGTTTTGAATGCCCTCTTCACTTAATTGCAACATTTCAAATAAATCAGCATCTTCGCCAAAAGCCTCCTTCAACTCTTTTTCAAGCCTAGCTAGGTCTTCCTCAGTTAAATCATCATCACCATCTTCAAAGGATCCATCACTTTTAAGGTCTTCTTCCAGCTGATTAAATAGTGCCTCAATAGCATCTTCATCTATATCATCTACAACCTCTACTTCACTCTTTTTAGTCAAACTCTGCTGAAAAAAAAGATAAGCAAGATCGTAAGTGATTCACCTCCCGAAAAAACTACTAAAACTCAACCATTCAATTTGTATTGATAATTGCATCACAATAACAAAAAAGAACGGTGAAGACGATCGAAAGCTACAAAGTCACCCAGTGATAACCTTGAGGGATATCTATTGTGGGCTTCAACATCCCATATGCTTCATGTAGGACACCATTTCAAATCCTCTCAAGGCCACTGAGGTTTGAGGATTAACCTATGTGGACGCTTGTTGCACTTAATCAAAAATACATCCAGGCACTGAGATTACATTACAAAAGAAAAAGCGATGCAGCTTATATCCCAACTGTGACCTAGTTTTATTTTCACTCAAATGAGAAGAAATAAATTCTAAACATGCCATCAGTTGTAGTGGTCTTTAAGGGTAAACAATGAAAGTTTTTGGATGATGAGTATAAATTACTCCCTCCGCTTCAGAAAGATATGCTTGTTGAGGTATATATTACACATAATACAAGCCAATCTTTTTGAAATGGAGGTAGTAATTTTTTCCCCCCACTCTATACACAGGTGATACATCCACTTTGAGTTCCCATTTTCCATTGTGTGCTTTCAGGTTTGCACACAACAATGGTGGTAAAACAATTCAGTATTTCAACTGCACCTACCTTATCTCAACTGCGCCTACCTTATCGAAGGGTTGCACCGGGGAGGAGGTCGATACAACAAAGTAAGAACTAAACTAACAGGGCTATATTACACTTAACAATTGAAGAATTTCAAAACCAGCAATAACAACTAAGGAAAAAGATATCATCTCTAGATAAACTACTAATTCATAATTCATAGTTCAAGCAATAATTCAAGCACTTCACAGGGAAAATCTATCCATTTCCAAAAATTTTATTAAATCCTATCCATAAGTAAGATCAATTAGACAATTCCTAGCCCAAATTACTCAAAAATTTGACAGAATATAAAGACAATCAAAACAAAAAACCCCAGAGAAAAAAAACAAAACCTACCTTCTTCTTGCTCTTGTTATTGTTGTTGCTGCTGCTGTTCTTCTTCTTTTTAGAAGATGAAGTAATTGCAGAGTTGGGGTTGTTTTTACGCGCAGAGAAAGTAAGTGTGGATTGAGTAAGAGGTGAATGGGGGAGTAGAGGGAGGAGAAAAGGTTTGAATTTGCAAAGAGATTTAAGGTTTTTAGGAGAAGAAGATAAAACCCCAAAAACCACTGTAGCAGATGATGAGGCAACAGCCATGGCTCCTAGTTTCTACCTTGGGTTCTAGAAAATGGAGTCTACTACTATCTTTTCAAGGGTTGGGGACCCACCAAGTGACATTTTGGAGCAGCAATGCCGTTTGCTCACCCGATAGTCTTCAGTCATCTGAGTTCCGACTCAAAAAAGTACTAAAATAATAAAGTCGTGAAAAGCTTTTGGTATTCCGTATTTCAGTTGCTAACCTAAATGCGTTTTGTGGTTTTTGAGATTTTGGGGGTGGTGGTGGGGGTAGGGCAAGGATTAGTCATCCTGGCTCCGCCACTGTAATGGATTAATTCTCGATCTCCTACCTGCTAATGCCTGCTAAGGCAGTCAATGAGTATACCCAGTTAATATTGGTGAATGTGCTCTATCTCAAAGGATTTTGGAATGATTACAATTGATTTGATTCATCACTGACTAAGATGTCAAAATTCTATCTCCTGGATGGAAAACAATCAGTCGACGTTCCTTGCATGTCCTCGCAGGACAATTAGTATATTAGTTGTTATAATAGCTTTAAAGTACTGCGTCTCCCATACAAAAAGGATTGGGAAATCCGTCCACATATTTCTATGTACATAATTTAACACGTGCATCGCGATGATGTCAGTGAACTTATTAAAGGAAAACTCTAAAACTGGGACAAGCAATCAAGACCTTTGATCATTCTCCTCTCCAACCCACTACCAATCTCAATATATGCTAGAATCATTCCCCTCTCCATCGTTCAGATTGTGCCACATCTTGTCCCAAATCTAGACCAGCCCATGTTATTCCAGCTGTAGCAATATCTCCCAGTTCGTACAATTCCAACAAGAGAATGCAAGATACCAAAGTTCAAAAAAAAAAATTGATAACGAACCAAAATGAACTTTATAGAAAGTAGGACTGGTTTTGCCTTCTAATGATTCGAAGGCAGAGCTGATTGAGATGGTAAATAGTAATAGTAAGCTTCATGTTTCTAGCCGCTGCTTCTACTGCTGTAGATCGTCTCTTCAAGAGTTGCGGTAGTCGTCCTTGTGCACCTCCTCCGGTCGATTTTGTGGCAGATCATCCTTTTATGTTCAGTACAGGGGCAAAGTGGTGCAATGTTGTTCATGGGCACTACACCATATTCAATGATTAGTAACTAAAATTCGTAACCAACATGTAGGCAGATTCATGAATTCGTGAATCGAAAATTTCGATTCTGAAAATTTAGTAACGGTTCAAGTTCGATTCGAAATAAAATTATCTTAGTGACGGCCCATCCCATGTTACTATTAGAAACTGATAGAAAAAAATCGTGTGAAAAGAGCGTGTGCTAGGTAACACCTAAGTTTACGCGTGCTACAGACGTGTGTGAGAAATCTAACCCTAACTTATACTTATCTTCTTTTCTCTTTCATTTTCGTTCATCCAAAGCATCATGAGCCTCCATGAGGAAAACATGAACAATCTCTCAATCTCTCAGAAGGCTTGTTTATCAGAAACCTTCGTCTCCGTCTATTACTCTCGATCTTTCAGTATCTCCGTCTCTCGCTCTCAATCTCTCTTGCTATTTATCGAAGAAGATTCATTAAAATCAACAAGAAAAAGAACTTTTCTGTTTGTCCTGGTATCTCTACCTCGATTCAAAGGTAAAGCATCCTTTGATTTTTGTTCAAAATCAATACTTCTATTTAGCGATTTTAGAGCTGATTGCTTAGGTTTTGATCTTGTTTCAGACTAATGTTGTTTGTTTGAAGCGATGAAGAAAACCTAAAATCCAAAACCCAGATTTCTCTTCAAACATCATGATGAATAGTGAAGCGATGATCAAGATATGGGTGGTTGAGGGTAAGTCTTTTCTATTGTTTTATCGATTACACCCCAAAAATTTCAATTAGGGCTTCCAATTTTGTGCTTTTAGGTGTTCCTAGATTTCGTTTTGAACTTTCTTTGTTGTATGTGTGTTCGATTTTGATTTATATCTCTATTTGTTGTCTGTGTGTTCAATTTTGGATGAGAAGGATGAGCTATATACGAACTCTGGCATGCTTGTGTTGATTCTCTTGTTAACATTCCTCATGTTGGTGACAAGGTTTTCTAACTTCCTCAAGGTCACTTGGAGCAGGTTATGGTCGAAATTGTGTACATGTTTCTTGTTACATCAATGCTAATAGTGATGTTAAGTCTTATTACTTATGTTTGATTTGGGTTTGTAGGAAGCATAGACCAACAAGAATTTGATATACAATTGCCAAAGCACAATTTGCCTTCACAAATTCTTTGTCGGGTTGTATACGTGCGATTAAAGGTATATGAATTTCTCTATGAGTCTCAATATACCACAAGTATTATGTGTTCAAACTAGTTAATTTTCATTTAGTGTTCTTAGATTTTTACTTTGGTGGGGATACTTGTTGTTTCAACTTGGTGTTACAGGTGAATTAGAAACTGATGAGGTATTTGCGCAAGGGACTTTGCTTCCCGAGATGATGGTCGGATACTCATTCAATTTGCTTGTGTGGTTGTTTATCACGGACTCGCATGTGGCTAATTCTTTGCATCTTTACGGGAAGAGGTGTCTGGTATTGAGAAGGAAACTTCTAGATTTTCTCTTGGGAGCTATTCACGTTCTTTTGCAAGGTCTTGGTGGTTTTACGTTTCTAAAGCGGCATCTTTGATGAATGCCTTCTGTCTTTGGTTTGTTTTCTAATCGAAATCTATAAAATCTTGTATATGCTACACTAAACCCGTTCCCTTGAGGAAAATTTAATATCACATAATTTTTGTGTATCTCGTTTGAAGCTAATTGGCTGATTTCTTAAAGGTTAGGTAAACTATTTGTTTTGTCACAAGACATATCTCAACATTTGCCGTCACAAGAATCGAAGGCTAGGGATTTGCATGGGGTTAGAGTGGCACTTTCTCCATGTGTATCTTGGTAAGTTGGACTCTACCTTGATTATGAATTTTCTATGAATTCAGTCCATCATGGAGTCGATATTTTTGAGTACTAAATATATCCGGCACAATGAAATCATACTATGTTTTGTTAGGTTGTTCAAAGATAAATTTCATTTGCGAAGAGAAAAATTGAATTATATAGCTCGATCTTGCACACTTTTTAGGAATGTTGAATGGGATTTGAAGAAAGAATTGTAGTCATACTTCTCCAATGGTCGGTCAATTGTTGTGTGTATTTTAGGTTTCTTTTAAGAGAGGGATGTATCTAATTTGGTGTATTCATGTTTTTCATGCAGCTTTTGTGATTTCTTTTGATGGACCAGATCGTGTAAGCTTCAACTCCTTAAGGATTTTAAGATCGCTATTTGAAGGTGGACCAGCTAGAGAACTACAAAGAAGGAAACGCATAAGGTATAACAGATCGAAACTTTGTGATTTCTTTATTTTCGGATAAAAGTTCATATTTTTTTGGTACTTGTAGATATTATGACTTTGATTGTCGCGAAAAGAAGCTATGTTGGAAATTTAAGATGTTTATGCAATTTGTTTCATCCCTATTTAGTTGTTATGATGGACACCTATGCATCTTTGTATTGATATGTAATCACTAAGTATGTTGATCATTTTCTCCCTTGTTAACTCCCTTTGTAGGGATTTAGCAACATGTTAGTCTGTGGCCTCTTTTTTCGGTATCTCTTAATACACGATCACTTACTTTACTTTTGTTTACTTTGGCGGGGGTCGAGAATGGCTCCGAATGTGCATCAAGATCTCTCCTTACAATACAATTGCAATTCAGGTAGAAATGGATAGATATCAACATCGAGAAGAACCGGTGCGCAAGTGTTGGTTTGCTTTCGTGTTACAGTAGGAGAAGAAGTTCCGTGACTGCTTTTCGCAGAACTCTAGCCATCTCTTGTGATATCTAATCACATTTGATGAACTACTGAAGAAGATGGCATCGGGTAATTAACAATTCTGAGTTTCTTCCATTTTGTTGCAATAGAGACACTAAGTTGTATCGGTACTCAATCTTATGTATTACTTGTTGTCTTGTCTTATGAAATCCAACAAGCTCTAATGTTTTGTCTTGTGTCAATATGTTGTGCGAGAGTTTGCGAAAATCTATTTATAAATCCATTGTTTTCTTGCTTAGGCAGAGAAAGCGATTATCGAGATTATTGAGGACAAGCGAATATTGAATTAGATAAAGAAACAAGTGGATTCAGGTAATCTTGTTGGTACCGGTGGAACTCTTAGATTTTAAGATGAGAAAAGAGTCATCTGCCTATACTTATCAGTTATGAATCATCTGACAGTTGAACCTAAGTATCATTGAACAAATTGATAAACATATATATAATGATTTGAACAATGTTTGCTTCCATTTTTTTCTTTGTGGAATGAGTGTCTAGTGGAGTGACTTCTTTGAATGAAATGTTTGAATGTAGATGGAATGTTTAAAGTTTGCAAAATGAATGTTTGAATTGGATGGAATGTCTAGTGGTGCCTATACTTAGCATTTTTGGAGTGATAAAGAGTTATCGCCTATACTTAGCATTTATGGATCATCGGCAGGTTGAACTCAACATGAGCACGCAAGTATCAATGTATCATATAGCATTTATTTTTGTTGCTTATATTTTTGGATGATAAGTCATCTGCCTATACTTACTTGATTATGACACTTCTATACTTAGCATTTATGGCTCATGAACACAATGAGAAATTGGATTGAATGACTTCTTTTGAATGTTGGAATGTTAAATTGGATGGATGACTTCTTTAGAATGTTGGAATGTTAAATTGGATTGAATGACTTCTTTTGAATGTTAAAATGTTTGAATTGGATTGTAGTGTAACAATTCCTGGGGATAGGGTACTGCGAGGGTAAAATGAAAGGGAGGGAACATTAATATTGACCAGGTCAATAAAGACCGACTTTTTTTTTTTTGGTAAAATATGGTGTAGTGGGGACATGCCCTTAATCCTTTATCAAACTAGGTTGTGTGTCCATCTCAAGTGTTGTCACTAAGTAGGTTTGTTCTTTGAAAGTTCAATGTTTAGAATAAGATGCATCGTTTGGGTAAATTTCAGTTCCACGGTGTAACATACCACCATCGAATAATTTACTTTGAAAATCTCTGTTCTTCATAACAAATATGCAACTTAAACAAAAATGAAAGTTGGTACGCTCATGTGCAACCAGAACAAGAGGTTAGCAAGTAGTAGTTTAGAACCTACTAAACCAAACATTCCGGGTCAAACCCTTCATCCAACACCAAATGGTATGTATTCAAAATACCGTCATTTGTAATTTTATGGTTTTTCTTCAACCCAAGTTATCCAAAATGTGTTTTTTTCCAGAAGAATGAAAAAACAAGAGGAAGACACGAAACTAGATGTCATCCAACATATCACCAAATTACTCGTAGAAATTCTCTCTACCATGAAAAAGACATCACTATTGCAGTGTTGTTGTTGCTGCTTGAAGTGTTAGTTGAACTAAATGGGTTAGTTGGTGCAATGAGAGTCATGGAGAGAATGAGATTACAACTGGTATTGGAAGATGTATGTGAACTGCAGGTGAGGAATATTAGAGAAATGAAGTGTGTTTATGCATAAAACTCGTGTGGTGGTTGTTATGTAGCGATCTAGTGGCTGAGTGTGCATGCTTTAGACGAATGCTTAGGAGCTGAAACTGATGCAGTTGGAAGTGGTGTTTGGCTGAGACAGAATTGGTGGTGCTAAGCTTGTAAGGTTGCAGGTAATGGCATTGCGGATGCAGGAGTTGGTAATGAGTCTCAGTTGAGTATTTTGTGATAGGATAATGAGTGAGTTTGAAGATTAAAATGAAATTGAAGTAGGAGATGATGAGTTGAAGTTGTTGCAGTTGCTGGTAGAAGTTAGGTTGCACATGAAAGAAGTGAAGCACCATGGTGGTGCAACACTGCTAATAAAGAACCATCATAGCGCAGTAGAAGACCATGGCCGTGCAAATGGCCTAGGCTTAAGTAATTCCACCAGTCCGGCTAGTTAGACTCTGACTCTTTTCTGAATCATGACATCACTGAGTTGACTCAGTTGACTAGACTCAGTTTGACTTTCCTTTGACTCGGTTGATCGGTGACCAGTTTGACTTTTTCGGTCAGCTGAACTGTTACCGATGACTTTCCCAGCCAACTTTCAGCCACTTATTTGAATCTCCTGCGATATTATTTGGGCAGAGTTCCTACATAGGTTTTTCTCACACATGGGATTGGCGGATATCTTAGTTGTGGACTTTTGAAGACTTAACCTAGTTTTGGTAACAAATAAGGAGAGTAAAAAAAAAGTTTTCTACTTCTTTTGGATTATCTTCTACAACTTTCTACTTGGAGCGTGGAGTTGGGAGCCGTAATCAAGGTAGTCAATATCGGTTGTATCGGCCGATATTATAGGTTTTTATCGTGTATCGGAAGAAAAAAATGTACGATATCTTAAATATCAGCGATACAAGGATGGAACGATAAAAATGCTCGTATCGGCCGATACAAACCGATATATCGGGCTCACCTGTACACTGATAATATCGGCAAGAGTAATTTGGTAAAATAAATTATTGATATATCAAAATTTATAAACAGAACCTTTCCTCCTAATTATATTCTTCCTCTATACCCTTGAAAACTCAATCTGATTCGGTAACGATGTTGGAATTTATTGAATTTGTACAATGACACTTTTAATCTTGAGAATTAATGCATCATATGACACCAAAAATTTTAGATTGAAAAATTTATAATTATTTAAAATTCTTGGTCTTAATAATGCATCACCTGTAAAAACCAATATAATATTTTGTATAGGTGTATCGGACCGCCGATACGATACCGATACACGATATTAACTACTTTGCTGTAATACACTATTAGGGTTTGCTTTGGTTTTTATTTTCTTCTTTCAATTATGTTTGTGAACTCCATAGCTATGAGTAGCTAACTTTTTATTATTAGTCAAGGAATTAGTTGGAATTCCAAACATGATTTTTGTGCAATTAGTTTTGTTTCTATACTTTGTCATTTACAATTCACTATTAATATTAACACGAGGTCGGCTTCAAATTGGTTTAGGTATGTGCATTGAAAAGTTATCATGGAAGGAAAATGTATCCGAATTGTAACTGCTTAGGGGTCTATTTTGTTTGTACTTTCTTTATATTTTTCTCATATCTAGAAAACCAAATATAGATTCCTAGATTTAGTCAGCTAATCTGTTTTAGCAGCCGCACGCAAAAAATTTATCAATTACAGCAGTGAACAATATAACTGATTCATAACGCAATGCCTACTATTGTTGGCTTATAATGATGATTGCAATGTGCTGACGAGGAATATAAAGTCGAATCAATAGATTCTTAGGATTTCATTTAAGTAGTAACTCCTTTGTTTGTTCTTATGTACCATGGAACTTTAGCCCCGATATGGGTGTACTATAAATAAACAAAATTTTGAAGTTTTCGATTCGTCACAAATCAAATACAGAGGACTTCTTCACTGCCTTCTTGATATCAGGAATACTACCTCTCTGAAACTGGGATGAGCAGGCATGGCCGTTGAAGACTATAAGGTCTAAGACATTATACTTCATATTAAGAAACAAAACGAAAAGAGTGGTACAAAGTGTAAACTAAAAGAGGAAAAAAAACGGTAAAGTGGAAATAAAACTATGCCAGGTTGCCCTTATCTCAGGGTCCATGGATATGTGATCCAAGATATGAGAGTCCCAACAAACCCTGACTCTCCATAACATAAACTGAAATTTCAGGAAAACCTATAAGATGTCTATCCCGATACATAGAAGGCAGTAAGAAATCTGGCATTTGATTCCATTGTTGTTTGAGCATGAATACACTATAAAGTTTTATACTTCACTATGATATTTAAAAAATTAACAGTAACCATTACAAAAGTTTGTTATCTTTCTGTTGATGGTGGCTTTTAGCTTAGGGATAAAATCGTAAAACCGTACATCTGACATGACGTCACTATGACTAATAGCGCATTTATTGAAACAATCAGCGTATTTACGTAAGAATTACCAGGGTACCTTTTTTTTTATACATGTGTCATGTTCCACTACGTAACCCTTAGTATTAATTGACATCACCTCTCGTATACACCTAACCCTAATTCTCCCACTCGTTCCAATGGAAAACCATGCCAGCCCACGTCTCGCGCCAAGGCATGCCAACCATGCCAGCCGCACCACCCGTGCCAATGGAAAACCATGCCAGCCACGTCTATGCGCCAAGGCATGCCAACCATGCCAGCCGCACCACCGTGCCAATGGCAAACCATGCCAGCCACGTCTCGCGCGCCAAGGCATGCCAACCCATCGCACCACCATGCCAGCCATCTCGCGCGCCAAGGCATGCCAACCATGCCCGGCCGCACCACCGTGCCAATGGCAAACCATGCCGCCCACGTCTCTGCGCCAAGGCATGCCAATCATGCCAGCCGCACTACTGTGCCAATGGAAAACCATTCCAGCCACGTCTCTGTGCCAAGGAATGCCAACCATGCCAGCCGCACCACCGTGCCAATGGCAAACCATGCCAGCCACGTCTCTGCGCCAAGGCAAGCCAACCATGCCCGCCGCTCCACCGTGCCAATGGCAAACCATGCCAGCTACTTCTTCACGCCAAAACGAAGGGTTGCAATAATCAATGGCTACCCTTATCTTCGAGATACATATCTCGACCATCCAAGTTCGCCACCTAACGCACGGCAACTTGCGGCCCAAGGCCAAACACCACGGTTTGCACCAAACCCTAGTTTTGGTTGCGCCTATACCATGCCAGCCTCTTCTTCACGTCATTGGCTTCCAAAATGAAGGGTTGCAATGATCAACGGCCACCCTTCCATCTAATATGCAGATCTTAGCTGTCCAAAGTCACCAGCTGACGCATGGCAACCTGCGGCCCAAAGCCAAAACACACGGTTTGCACCTAAACCCTAATTTGGCCGCGCCTACTCTTTGACAAGGCCATGACTCAACACTGGCTATTACAAACGAAGGGTTGCAATAATCAACGACTACCCTTCTCTTTGAGATGTAGATCTCGACCACACAAGTTCGCCACCTGACGCATGGAAACTTGCGGCCCAAAGTCAAAACACACGGTTTGAACCTAAACCCTAATTTGACCGCGCCTATTCTTTGACAAGGGCATGAATCAACGTTGGCTGCTAAAACGAAGGGTTGCAATAATCAACGGATACCCTTCTCTTTGAGATGCTGATCTCGACCATACAAGTTCGCCACCTGACGCATGGCAACTTGCGGCCCAAAGCCAAAATACACGGTTTGCACCTAAACCCTAATTTGGCCGTGCCTACTCTTTGACAAGGCCATGACTCAACGCTGGCTGCTAAAACGAAGGGTTTCAATAATCAACGGCTACCCTTCTCTTTGAGATGCATATCTCGACCACACAAGTTCGCCACCTGACGCATGGCAACTTGCGACCCAAAGCCAAAACACACGGTTTGCACCTAAAACCTAATTTGGCCGCGCCCACTCTATGGCAAAGCCATGCTCAACGTTGGCTGCTGAAACAGATGGTTGTAATAATCAACGGCTATCCTTCCCTCTGAGATGCGAATCTCGTCCGTTCAAGTTCGCCACCTAACTTACGGCCCAAATCCAAAACATCACGGTTTGCATCTAAACCCCAAATTTGGTCGCGCCTATTCTTTGGCAAAGCCATGTCGAATCTACCATGGCCACTGGTATGCCACCATGCCACACGTAACACCTTGCTACACATTTTCCCATGAAAACACTCGAGACATCTAACACATGTCACAAACTGGGGGCTGCTCATAAAGGGTATTGGTTTGGCGGTTTACAACATGCGGCGTACACTACGCCTGATACATGAAAGTGTCATAAGAATGATTCGGTTAGTAAATACAAGGAATAATGGTGAAATGCTCCTTTCATTATGGAACATCAATTCCAGGCGTTACCCATTTATCACCTCCTTCCACTTTACTTAGCCGTTTCCATTTTCTACGAGACCAGAGTACGTTATGTTACGACTTGTATAAATAGGTCTTACCTATTTCCACCAAACAACAAGTTTTTTTCAGGAGCATACAACACTCAGAAACCACTTGCTAGCTTTCCCATCTGTTAGCTTTCACTTTCTGATACAAGTCTGTATGAGCAGAATATCGCAGAAACCTTCACTTGCGAATTATTAACGACGCAACATAATAATGTCGCAGAAGAAATATTAGAAACGACGCAACAAATGACATTAGTTTAAATATGAGAAAGGTGTGACGATTCTGCGAAGAGTCAAGAAGACTTGCGAAGACTAACATTTGTAGACTCGCGAAATGTCGTAAGGTAAATCCGAAATTAAGGGAAATATTAGTTGTACATGAGCTGTCATCCACTATGTAATATCTATAGTCGTCGCACACGTGGTGTTCATTCCAATATTATGAATTAAAAATGAATACTCAAATTAAGATATGAAATTTCAAAAATTATAACGGGGAGGTTCGAACTCATGACCTATTGTGTCATAAGAGTGGCCTCTAACCATTGTTCCACCTTGGTTGGAATTGATAGAAAAGATAAATCAATAGTGGTTGTTTGTTCAACTTCAATATTAATTAGTATAAGTATTTTATTAATTAGTATAAGTGATTTGTCTAGAGAGAAGATAAATCTATGGTTATGGTTTGTTCAACTTAAATATTAATTAGTATAAGTGTTTTATTAATTGAGGTTTCATTAATTTCTCATGATAAATGATTTATTAATTTATCATCATAAATATCCCTTAATTAATATTAATACATATCTCCATCAATAAATAATAATTTTGACAAAAATTATTTCAATAGATATTAGTGGTGGTGGTGGTAGTAGAGGAAGAAGTAAGTGGTGGAAGCGGTGGAAGGTGTTACTAAGTGGTGGAGACGGTAACATTAGTTTTGGTGGAAGAAATAGTGGTCTTTGGATGGTTTTAATGGCGGTGGTATTGGTTTTTCTTTTTTGAATCAAAAATAATAATTTTTTTACATGACGGGTAACATTGTATTGTGAAAAGTATAGTTGGTTGTTTTGACACGATCAAAAAAGCGGGTAACAAATACTTTGGGATGATACCAAATCATATAAGACAAAATGGTTGTTTTTGGTACCACTTTGCTATCTTTGGTAACCTTTAAATCGCATGATTTTGTATTAACAAAAAACATATAGTTGAATAAATTAATTGACGACCTAAGTTTGTTAAATCTAAACTTTATACATGACGTGTGGGATCAAAAGTTATAAGTGTGCCAAATATTCTACGAGGGATGGAAATTTAAAATGGTGGTGGTGGAGAAATAAGAGATATACGGTGGTTTGTGGTGCTTGGCGGTTTGATGAGTAGTAATTGATTATGTTAATTATGTGCTGCTACAAAAAGGATAACACTATAAATTAGAAATGTGGTTGATCGTCTTAATGCTAATATAAACTCGGTTAAAATACATGAAAATTAAGAAGAACAAAAAAACATTTGGATGTCACGTTATATAATAAATAACACTAAAAACTACATATTTAGTATCAAGGTTTCTGTAGTCAATAGATAAATCTAAAGTTGTATTGAGATCCCGTAAGCGAGGGCGAGTTGGTTTTGGATTTCGAATGATAATGAATATAATGAAACGCTCCCTCTCGGTTTCTCCAATGAAAACCGAAACCTTAAAAAAATAATAAATCGAACAACACTTAGATGGAACATCACCACCCGGTGTAAACTTCTCCGATTGCTACATATCCGGTGAAATATCTACAAATTAATCAGTGATTTCGTCTCTGCAGTGGTTTTTAATGAGGCATGCAATTAAATCTCTAATAGTGATTTTAAAGGTATTTAATAATTACAAAATTCTCTTATAAGTTTTGTTTAGGCAAGTATTGATTTAACTTGGGTTCTTTTACATTTTTGTGTTAAGTTGATGACTTTTTAATTTGAATACATGTTTGGTTAACAAACTTTGATACATATAGGATAAGTATTTTTATGACAAACACATATTAAATCATAAGGAGTAAATAAATATTCGGGACACAAATTATACGATATATTAAAAATGAACCAACATCATGGCCCGTGCCATACATATCCATGAAATATTCTTTTTCCTACTATAGATAAACATTATTAAGATATGAAATTTCAAAAATTATAACGGGGAGGTTCGAACTCATGACCTATTGTGTCATAAGAGTGGCCTCTAACCATTGTTCCACCTTGGTTGGAATTGATAGAAAAGATAAATCAATAGTGGTTGTTTGTTCAACTTCAATATTAATTAGTATAAGTATTTTATTAATTAGTATAAGTGATTTGTCTAGAGAGAAGATAAATCTATGGTTATGGTTTGTTCAACTTAAATATTAATTAGTATAAGTGTTTTATTAATTGGGGGTTTCATTAATTTCTCATGATAAATGATTTATTAATTTATCATCATAAATATCCCTTAATTAATATTAATACATATCTCCATCAATAAATAATAATTTTGACAAAAATTATTTCAATAGATATTAGTGGTGGTGGTGGTAGTAGAGGAAGAAGTAAGTGGTGGAGCGGTGGAAGGTGTTACTAAGTGGTGGAGCGGTAACATTAGTTTTAGTGGAAGAAATAGTGGTCTTGGATGGTTTTAATGGTGGTATTGGTTTTTTTTTTTGAATCAAAAATAATAATTTTTTACATGACGGAGTAACATTGTATTGTGAAAAGTATAGTTGGTTGTTTTTGACACGATCAAAAAGGCGGGTAACAAATACTTTTGGGATGATACCAAATCATATAAGACAAAATGGTTGTTTTTGGTACCACTGCTATCTTTGGTAACCTTTAAATACGCATGATTTTCAGTATTAACAAAAAACATATAGTTGAATAAATTAATTGGCGACCTAAGTTTGTTAAATCTAAACTTTACCATACATGACGTGTGGGATCAAAAGTTATAAGTGTACCAAATATTCTACGAGGGATGGAAATTTAAAATGGTGGTGGTGGAGAAATAAGAGATATCACGGTGGTTTGTGGTATGCTGGCAGTTTTTGATGAGTAGTAATTGATTATGTTAATTATGTCTTTGCTACAAAAGGATAACACTATAAATTAGAAATGTGGTTGATCGTCTTAATGCTAATATAAACTCCGGTTAAAATACATGAAAATTAAGAAGAACAAAAAAACATTTGGATGTCACGTTATATAATAAATAACACTAAAAACTACATATTTAGTATCAAGGTTTTCCGTCAATAGATAAATCTAAAGTTGTATTGAGATCCCGTAAGTAGCGGCAGTTGGTTTGGATTTGAATGATAATGAATATAATGAAACGCTCCCTCTCGGTTTCTCCAATGAAAACCGAAACCTTCTAAAAAAATAATAAATCGAACAACACTTAGATGGAACGCATCACCACCGGTGTAAACTTCTCAATTGCTACATATCCAGTGAAATATCTACAAATTAACTGGTGATTTCGTCCTCACCGTAGTTTTAATGAGGCATGCAATTAAATCTCTAATAGTGATTTTAAAGGTATTTAATAATTACAAAATTCTCTTATAAGTTTTGTTTAGGCAAGTATTGATTTAACTTGGGTTCTTTTACATTTTTGTGTTAAGTTGATGACTTTTTAATTTGAATACATGTTTGGTTAACAAACTTTGATACATATAGGTATTTTCTTTATAATCTGATGTTAGTCTTTCATTTTTCCCGTTAGCACTTTGTTTCGATCCGTATTTGTAGACATTATTTGACTAATGTTGGGGGTATTTGTTTAATCTCAAGGCCGATTAAACCCAATGTGTTGTTGTATCAAAGCGACAGAAGTTTGTGTCGGCTCTACCTTGAAACTAATAATTTTTTTGGAAGGTTAGTTGAATTTATGTAGATACAAATATCAAAATGACTATGCTCTTTAAAACTCCAAATTACTTGAGTAACACTAGATGTGAGAACGTCATTCATGCACTACTTAGCATAGTTGGTGTGAAATCTTTTTATCCACTAATTTCTTCAATTTTATGTTATCAATAATTTGAACAAATGTATTCATAAACATCATGGAGTTGGATTCACATTTGATTTAGGTATATGCTCTTTGTTAGATGAAATATTCTTTTGAAGTTTGAAATTATGGTATGATGGAACAATAAATGGGGTAAAATTTTATTTATTGTATTTTTTTTATTTTATTTTCATGTTGGCACAACATTATTACTAAAATCCGAGATAATAAATTAGAATAACATGCTTAAGTAAAAAATAAAAAGATCAGTAACCCATTTTGTTTCCCAAAACCTATTTGAATATCAAAATAATTACTCACGAATAAAATGAAGCAAGAGGAAGGTGAACAATATCGTATTAGAGACAAAACATCCCAGTGCCGTTCACATGCACGGGTTAAGATCTAGTCAATAATACAAAACAAAGCTAGGCTAAGTTTGCCTATCCGAGTGGTGGTCCGGATTTGTCCGTGGGAAAGATAAATCATGGTTGTGGTTCTCCGACCACCCCCCTACAACTCGCACACGTGGCATTAATTCCATATTATGAATGAAAAATGAATACTCAAGTCAAGATATGGAATTTGAGGTTCGAACTCGTGACCTATTGTGTCATAAGAATGGCCTCTAACCAGTGTTCCACCTTGGTTGGAATTGATAGAAAAGATAAATCAACGGTGGTGGTTTGTTCAACTTAAATACCATAATTGCTTTATTAATTAGTGTTTCACTAATTGCACATAATAAATAATCTATTCATTATAAAGTGTTTTATTAATTAGTGTTTCACTAATTTCTTATAATAAATGACTAATCATTTTTAATTATAAATGTTTTCTTAATTAATTATAATATTTATTTCTATTAATAAGTTATTTTGATAAATAGAATCAATAGACATTTTTCGACAATGAGTAGTAGAAGAGGTGGAGGCCGAAAGATTAGTGGTGGTTAAGGCGAATGAAGCACAATTATATTTATTTTTGTTCTTTTATCGTAAAATGGGATACAAAGTCCATTTTTCACCTGTATCCAACCTCATGATTGCAATAAAATTGATTGAAATATAAAAAAAGAATATATACACGGAAAAAAAATAATGAAACCAATCAATTGTGAAATTTTGTTCAATCTAAACCTCATACATGGCATTTGTGATTGAAAATTAGAATTGCGTCCAACAAACCTAATGGGATGGGCGCGGTGATGGTGGCGAGTGGTGGAGTCAAAAATCGACATTGAGGGAGGCCTCTTTTAAAAAAAAAAGAAACATGTAAACTTTGGTGGACTAAACCATAAATATATATGGACAAAGTACTATTTATAAAATAAACTAAAAAATTTATGAAGTTATTAAAAATTTAAGGGTTAGAGCCAAGTTAGTCAACCCTTGGCTCGCCACTAGGTGGTGGTGGATAAAAAAAGTGGATTCATATGGTTTTATGGTGGTGGCGGGTATTGGTGAATAAAAACATATTATGCTAATTTAAATAGCATACAAAATGTGTAACGTTATATTATAAAGTATAAAACGTGGTTGATCATTCTAATGTTAAAATAAACTCGATAAAACACATGTCCATTTTAAAAAATTGGTGCAATCAATTGCCATGTTATGTAATAACTAAACGAACGACACCAATCAAGATGGAACATATGAAATTATTTATTATAGATTTTCTTATGTAAATAGTTGTCAGATTTGTCCTTGGCAAAGATAAATGATTAATTAAATTTCTATTATAAATGTCCCTTTAATAATCTAACATAAATACATAAATTTACTAAAACTATATTAATTCTAATGGTGGTAGTGGAAGTAGGGTTAGTATAAGCGGTGACGGGTGTTTGTGAATGGTGGAGGCGGTAACATTACTATTAGTGGAATAAATAGTGGCGGTGGATGGTTTTTATGGTGGTGCGGGTATTGGTAATAGTAGTGTATAACAATAGTTTTTGCTTTTTAGTGAGTTTTATTGTATTGTGAAAGATGTAATTGGTTGTTTTTAATACGATTGATAAGGACAAAACCAAATTTTCGAGGATGATACCGGAACGATAATACAATATGAACATGACTGTTCGATCATCCGTATTATATAAAGGCAATTGGTGTACCGTGTAAGAGAACATTATCGTTCTCTCAAGTACTATTACATTCTTTTCCTAAAAGACCATCAATGTCGAGTTGTTTCACGACAACTACCTACAAAGACAACAACTTTCACTCAATTCCAGATATAAAACCTTATTTACCGGGAAGATGTATTTGCATTCTAAAATATTTGTTTGAAAATTATGTTTGTTCTTCAAAATCATCATAAAAAAACTCTAAATTTCGCCTCCGATGTTTATAGAATATTTTTTATATTTTACATTCTCAAATCATGCGACATCTTGATGACAAATCAACAATATCAAATTACGGATCAATACGTATAGGTTTCATTCACTGGGTTAGAAGGTAGAGTAGACACAGATGGGTAGATCACACGCAGAACATGACTGAGAATACTTCAATAATTTGGTCAAGAGATAAGGTCAAAAATTTAAGATTAACTTTCTATAGGACTAATTAGATCGAAACCCGATAGAGCCGACTAAAATATGGATTAATAATAATTTTCACGTAAGACAATTGCAAAACATAGTTTGGCTAACTCTACCTATGTAAAAGAGTGGTCAAGATTTGTCCTTCCTCAATTGCTATGTTATGTGAAAAGAAGGTGATATCTAAGATTGAGCTATAATTTAAATCTATTAGATTGATACCATTACAATTGGATGCCTTGAAAAAAATTGACGTGTTGTTATTATTATTACAGGCAAGGGAAACATTGACCACACTTGCGCAAATAGCTCACCGTAAATGATTGGTGTTGCCTATACCGTCTAGAATGCAACGAGGAATTTGAGGAAACAAGGCACCGAAGAGTGTTCGGAGTATTTTGGATATAGTAACTTAGACCCGATGTAATACTTATGTTTTTTTTTTTTTAGTTTTTGCACAATCTATTTATTTAAGAAAAATGAACATTGTAAATACATAACATCAACATAAATTAGACAGTTCGTTTGACAATAATGGCTACGATGGTTCGATGGGAAAAGAAAGGAATTATTGTAGAAGAAATTGTTGGGATATACAACGGATTACTTGATACGAATGAAAGAGGTATAACTATTTCGATTATGAAATCACATAAAGTTCACTGATGAGAAGATGACATCAAGTTTAAAGTTAGTAACAAACATAATATGGATAACTAAAATGTTAAAAACAAACAAGATATATAAACTTAGAAAGCCTTGGGACTTGAAGAGGCCAATTTTGAAAACTACAGTCTTAGAAAGCAACGATCCACAATACCATAATTTTTTTAATAAATATTCAACGTAGAATATGTCAACTTTTGGTAAAGGATCTATTGACAATCTATTAATTTGAAATAGGATCATGGAGTACAATATGTGTTCAAGGTTCTTTATGAGGTAATGTGTCTTGATTGTATTCCAAGTGAAGGTAGGAACATACGGAAGTGACAAAATTTCCATGACTTTTGAAGTTACTAAAGCCTTTGTTAAGACGAATTGTTGGGCACAATACTTTGTTGAAGATTTAATGGCAGAGGTTCTCATATATACAATCCCTTCGAAAAGGTAATGGGTACACATTTTAAACATTATCATCTAATGGGTGTTGAAAAATTATGGGGAAAATCGTGTCACATTGGATAGTTTGTATCATTAGTTCAAGCAAAAAATACTATTCTCTGCCTATTTGGAGGATCGACAACATGACCATGATACATGAGTCGGGCAGGATGAAATAGGAGCATGTGGAGACTTTTATGGACGATATTGATTAGTTGATTTCAACGAGATGAGCTGCCGACGACATATTTTCAAAAAAATATTTAAACTTCCATATTCATGTAGAGCATTATCTCATTATAAGCAATGAACCTAAATAAAAAAGTGTCTGGAAGTTAAGATTATATTTCTTTCGTTTGAGCAAATCTCACAGTAAAATATTAAAGGAAAAAACAAAGTAAAAAAGAGAGGAAAATCCTAACTATTTTTATGGCAAACAAATATTAAATCATAAGTCCTATATAAAGAGAGAGAGAGAGAGAGAAAGAGAGGATAATTTTTGGTAAGAGAGAGAGATATTTTGGAGAGAGATATTTTTAGGAGGGAGAGAATTTATTTTCTTTATCATCTTCTTCCCCAAAACTAGATCTAAAAAGCTCCAAATACTCATTAATGGAGATTCTAAATGTAAACTCATGTAATTACAAAAATCACTAGTGAAGAACCATGGATGTAGATCACATTGATCGAACCATGTAAAAATACTTGTGTCTCCATTTATAATTTTAGCACTTTTATCTTTATTTTGATTATCAAATAAGTTTAGATCTAGAAAATATTATCATAATATCACAAGGGGTGTGTTGTGGGATTTCCTGCAACTACATTTTTGGCGCTAGAAACAGGGAGGAGTAAAGGATTTATCCTTCCTGTAATTTGTTGGTTTAAGAAATTTCCATGAAGATTAGCTACTGTTCATATTTATTTTTAGATGTTAAAGTTTCAGGAGCAAAAACGGAAATTTCATGGAAGAAGTTACACTTTCAGGGAGTAAACATCATCAACAATTTAAAGACATGAAAAGAAGAAGAGAAAAAAAATTAGTTGTTGTGGTGAAATTCGGGGAAGAAAACTAAAGTTTCAATGGAAAATTTTTATGGTCAGGAGAAGAAGGCAAATGTGAAAGAAATTAAGGAAAGACAAAGAGAAGATAAGAGGCAGATGCTGTGAATTTTATCACAAACAGAAACTCGCACAGATGGTTTGAGTTGGAGCGAATAAGCAAGAGGTCGCAAGTTCGAATTCGCATGCAAACATAGTTTTCTTCTCTTTTACAAAGAGGATTAAATAAGAATAAGTTCTGTGAAGCTTACCACACCGACACAAATAGTTGTTCGCATAATCGAATCTTGCCACAGTCATATTTTTTCACATTTTTTCTACAGCCTGGAGAGGAGAAAAGAATAAGAGGTGGTTACATGCGTATCTTCGCAAACAAAAGTTAGCAGAGATGGTCAGAGTTGGAACAAACAAACCTGTGGTCATGTGTTCGAATTCGCAGCCGCACAAAATTTTTCAAATATTTTTGAACTTTCAAGTGCGAAAAAATGGAATAAAGTTATAGCATTGTGTGTTTGTTTCGCAAACAACAAGCAGCCCAGATGGTCAGAGAAGAAGTATGCAAACCAGAGGACTTGGGTTCGAATCTCCCTCCTCGCAAAGAATTTTTTTCTTCGCAAAGATATTTCTTTAGTTATTTCGCAAGAAGAAAGTAGGAGATTATTTCGCAGAAACATTTCGCAGAGGCAGGGCTAGCACAGTTTGTCAGGAGGCATGAATGCAAGCAGAAGGTCGCAGGATCAATTCTTTCTTCTCGCACATTTATTTTTGTTATGCGAAATTTCGCACAGACTTTGCCTATTTCGCAAAGAAGAAAGTTGATGACTATCTCGCAAATTAATTTTGCAAGAGAGGGTTAGAACAGTTGGTATGGTGCGAGAATATGCAAGAGGCAGGTCAAGGGTTCAAATCTCATTTCTCACACTTTTTTTTTGTTGCGAGATAATTATATTTTGTGCGACGTTTATACATTTCAAGGATGCTAGCTTCGCAAGCAAATCATATACTTCATAAGAGACAACAACACAAACCACAAAAGCTAAGTACCACTTTCTTTGAACATTTTACTTCTACGAAAATAAAAGATTTTGATTTGATTTAAAAGAAAGCGATACATTCGCACTATTACAAAGATTTAAAAAAAAAAAAAAAATCGAGATTTCAAAGACTTCAAAATTAAAAAGATTTCAAAGATTCGGGAAAAATCTCGTAGATCAATTTATATATTTCTCTTGAATATTTACTTTGCTTCAAATGATATGATATTTAACATGAAGATATGGGAATGAAGGAATGAATGAAAGAAAAGAATGGAAGAATGAATTAAAGAAGCAAGACTATGCGAAAATTTCGCGAAGATAATGAGAAGAAATGATTAAAAATGAATGATTTATACGAATGGGACGAACCTTTATGGCGTACACCCTAGTTCGCGAATGATATTTCGCAAGAGGCAAATGTAAGACCTAAAGTGCGTCATATAAGGGGGTATCTCTTGACATGGCTCAGGGAAAAGGTTACACCGCTCCTGGAACCTGAGTCATGGAGATTTGGGGTCAATAAAGCCCATCCGGGGGAGATACCTTGGATTTCCAACTATATATATAAGGTTATACCCTGGTTGGACGACCGAAGGTCTCTTCCAAGGAGTCAGTGTATGACCAAGGCGTCGAGGTACACGCTTGAGCCAAGAGTGCCTGGGGCATTTGAAGTGTCTCGGCCATTCTTGGCAAGTCTTGGCACATGCTGCACTCGGCCCGAAGAAAACTCCACTTAGGGTGCAGTCTCGTAACCATAAGCCCTATAGGTATAAGGGATAAGAGACTGCGAAAACAACTGGTTGTTGTTAAGACCGAATGGGAGGAGCTAGTCTTGTATGGCCGATGTACGCCTCCTTGAAGGGGCAACCAGGGAGATGATAAGGGCGGCACCCTCCATTAGGGAGCTGATAAGTGTCTTAAGACGCAAATGTCACGAGGCTTTATTTTCGCAAGAAAATTTAGGCTTGTCATATTTGTGTGATGATCCTGAAGAGGCAATAATACAAAACGCGAGGATAAGGCGAGATCAATGGGATTTTACATGAAAGTGTAAAGACGTCCTGCGATTTCGTCGCAAGACGGCAATGTCATGGGGCTTTAAGTTCGCAAGAATTTCTAGGCCTGTCATATTGTCGCAATAAAAATATCCTGCAGAGGCAATAATACTAAAGAAATGATAAGACAAGATCAATGGGTCATTACATGAAAGTGTAACGACGTCCTGCAATTTTGTCGCAAGACGGCAATGTCATGGGACTTGATGTTCGCAAGAATATTTAGGCCTGTCATATTGTCGCAATAATGAGGGGTGGCAAAATAAGACCTTTAACTAGGAAGGCAAAATAAGACCACACAAGAGAAATGATAAGGCAAGATCAATGGGTCATTAATGAAAATGTAAAGACGTCTTGCGATCTTGTCGCAATGACAAAATTCAACATAAACAGTTTGAATCTAAGTAACAGAGATCTTTCATTGCAAAAAAGATTACATGATAAGC
Organism: Papaver armeniacum; assembly: GCA_023531295.1. NCBI lineage: Eukaryota > Viridiplantae > Streptophyta > Magnoliopsida > Ranunculales > Papaveraceae > Papaver > Papaver armeniacum. The sequence continues at coordinate 512,084 of JAJJWW010014267.1, forward strand.
TTGCGAGCTTGAGAAAATGATTAAATGACAAGCTTGCGAACATGTACATGATAATGAGACTGAGGCAATGCAAATGCCGCACACTTGATATTATGATCATATTATTATGCGATACTAATAGTGCAGGAATAAGAAAAGATGAAGCGCAAGTAAGAACTTGCGAGGAACAATAAATACGCAAAGAGGAATGCATATACTAGAGACAAAATCAGAGAAATGAAGAATGGAAGCGATTTAAAGCTACATCAATTTTAGAGGGGCAAAATGAGCTAAGTAACACAAATATTAGCTATACATTGCGATAAGCATTCTCATCATACTCGCATCATGAAAGCATCGCATAAGCATTTCATGGCATAAACATCGCATACTCATTTCATAACATAATCATTACATAAGCATTATATTCGCACAAGTATTTTACAAAACTTCGCAGAATTATTCAAAACTTCGCAGAGTTATTCCGAATTTCGAAGAATTATTCAGAGTTTCGCAGAACAATTCAGAATTTCGCAGAATGTGATTATTTCGCCCAATTATTTCTCACAATTATAAGCAACTTGAATAGATTATACTATCGCATGAGCGCAAAGCATGAGACAGAGGCAAGATAAGAATGAAGAAACAACTCGCTCATTGAACATTTTCTTAAGGATTCTACCCTCATAGATAAAGAACAGAGGCAACTATGGATTACCAAGAAAACATTTTATGTTCTTTATCTTCTCGGCAAGAATCATTTCCAAAGAAGATGTTCACCAATGAACAACAAGAATCCTCACCAAAAATGGAGTAATAATTTCGCATGAATAGAGGCAATACTTACTACTCTCATTCAAGGATAAATACTTCTTATATTTCGAGGATTAATACTTCTTATACATCATACTTCTAATTTCGCATGATTAGTTCGCAATACTTCTTATTCGCAATCAAGGACGGATACTTCTTATACTTCTCAAAAGATACTTCATACTTCTTATATACTTCGAGGATTAAGTACTTCCTATACTTCTTCAATGATACTTCATACTTCGCATACTTCAAGAGATGATACTTCTTATTTACTTCGCAAAGCTTCGGAACTTCGCAAAAGAATAGAGGCAAGTACGTACTTTTCAAGTCCAGTATTCTTTCGCTTGTTCCTTCATCAAAAAAGATTAAAGATTACTACAACAACAGATTTTTCCTTAAAGATCGCTCTTCAAGCAATATTCAAGGAAAAAGAGGCAAAATGTAGGAGCAGAATATCGCAGCAACCTTCACTTGCGAATTATTAACGACGCAACATAATAATGTCGCAGAAGAAATATTAGAAACGACGCAACAAATGACATTAGTTTAAATATGAGAAAAGTGTGACGATTCTGCGAAGAGTCAAGAAGACTTGCGAAGACTAACATTTGTAGACCTGCGAAATGTCGCAAGGTAAATCCGAAATTAAGGGAAATATTAGTTGTACATGAGCTGTCATCCACTATGTAATATTCTATATAAAGAGGAGAGCAGGAGAGAGAAAGAGAGGATAATTTTTGGTAAGAGAGAGAGATATTTTGGAGAGAGATATTTTTAGGAGGGAGAGAATTTATTTTCTTTATCATCTTCTTCCCCAAAACTAGATCTAAAAAGCTCCAAATACTCATTAATGGAGATTCTAAATGTAAACTCATGTAATTACAAAAATCACTAGTGAAGAACCATGGATGTAGATCACATTGATCGAACCATGTAAAAAATCTTGTGTCTCCATTTATAATTTTAGCACTTTTATCTTTATTTTGATTATCAAATAAGTTTAGATCTATAAAATATTATCATAATATCACAAGGGGTGTGTTGTGGGATTTCCTGCAACTACAAAGTCAAATAACTACTCTTCCAGAATCAACTATTATGGTCACAACACTTTTTTCGCTTCCCTCCCTAAAATCAACCCTTCTGCTTCACTTTGTGACCGAAGCAAGTCTGGAACGGCCATTTCTTGGTTTAGGCCGGATTTGTACAGATTGATCTCTCGAATCTAAAGTACTCCCTTGCAGTACATTGTTTAGGGTTTAGACTCACTTTCTCACCCATTCACGCGAAATTACCGAAATCAGCAGAAACCGTTTTCACCCTCAAACACTTTCTTATTTCAAACAATTGAAAACAGACAAAAAACAAGGAAAACAAAAAAGAAAGAGATCCATAAATATTGGAAGCAAATTAACATAATGAACTCAGTTATATATGTTATATGGTTCAACCATTGGATTTACTTGTAACTTTCTTTTATATGTTACTTATATCGAGAAACCCATCAATTGGTACTTATATCAAACAATTGGATTAGGGTCTGGATCCTCACCCCGGTCCATGTTTTCTTGGTCCACATTGCTTTTCACATTCCTGGCCCACGCGAAGGCGGCAAGGCTAAGGGCGACCACGACGCCTCCAGCAAGCCTGGATATAAAGATAAAGATTATGATAAAGAAGCATTATGAAAAATTGTAAAAACTTAAATTCATTATGAAAAAACTGCCATGCACGAGATGAATCCAGGTAGTCACTAAAATCCAGTTTTCTTGTAGTGCTAGAATAACAAAGCAATGTTCAAATACAAACGCAATTATAAGATACATGCAGTATTTCTATTTTGCATTTTGAATTACTAAATTTATCACATCAATCACATATATTTTTTTTACTTTTAAACATATAAATGGATCAGTTGAATCACATATGAGAAACAATTTTTTAAAGAGATACATTTATATTGTGTAAGATGTAAAATATGTTACCCATACTAGATTTTGTTGTTATTATATATAGTTGAAACTCCACAACTATTTAAAAATAAATATGACAAAAGTAGTTAATCAATATGGATATGCACGTTAACTTTAATGTCTCTTATCAATTCTCAGCAAATTTCTATGTTATAAACAAGTCCGGTAGTTAACTCCATGAAACTCATAGTAAATTATACTATATATATGGCCAAACTGAATTCACAATGACTTTATCATGTAACCGAAGCAATTCCAAGTGGATTTTTCAAATTTAACTACTTTGGTCTCCCCAAAAGACAAGAACGAAGCCTCCATATTAACTGTTCAAATCTAACCATATTTTGGTGGACTTAAAAACAAAAGATCCTTTCAAAGTAAAGAAAAAACATTCTGCCAAAATTCAGCAACTGAAAATTTTGATTCTTGTCGGGTTTGACAACCATCGACAACAATGTGACAAGAATCAAAAAGTAAAAATCTAGACCACCGGTTAAACCTACAGCTGTTGTTGTTCTTCTTCTTTTTAAAAGATGAAGTAATTGCAGAGTTGGGGTTGTTTTTATGGGCAAAGAAAGTAAGTGTGGATTGAGTAAGAGGTGAATGGGGTTGTATATGGAGGAGGAAAGGTTTGAACTTGCAAATAGATTTAAGGATTTTAGGAGAAGATAAAACCCCAAAAAATACTGTCGCAGATGATGAACCAACAACCATGGCTATGGCTAATAGTTTCTACCTTGGGTTCTAGAAAATGGACTCTATTATCTTTTAAAGGGTATTTGGGTTGGGGACCTACCAAGTGGCTTCTAATTTGACATTTTGGAGCAGCAATGCCGGTTTCCCACCAGATAGTTGAGAACGACTAAGATTGTTTACGTCTTCCAATATCACATCCACAATAAAACTTGGAGATGGTTAATTCAGTTTTTCGAAACTTTAAAAATTCTTGCATATCTTGCTAATTTATCTGGAGGCTTATTATATATTTTATTGATGAACTTGCAAGTCCAAGATGGATGATTTTTAAATATACTAATGATGTTAAGAACTGTATTCTGGTTTTCCCAAGCTATAATTCGGTAGTTTCTATTGACCACTTCCACAACTATCTTTGCATCAAGTTCAAAGCATGTAGATTGGATCTCTAGTTCCTTTGCCCAAGTTAAGGCTTGTAGTAAACCTTCACATTCAGCTTCCTCCGCAGTCAGTTTCCATTTGCATGCTTGCATCTGGCTTGCATGAATTCACCTGCAAAATTACGCAGAATTAGACCATATCCAGATTGTTTAGAACCATTAATCTTTTCAAAAGAAGCATCACAACAAATAAAATAGATGTGGTATCCGTCTAGTCTGGACTACAGTAGGTGGTAAATGTTGAGGGCCTGTAGGTCTAGGAACCACCATAGAACTGCCTGTTGAAGTATTCAGATCTTGATGTTATCAAAAGTACATTTACAACGAGCTTTCCGTATTTCCCAAACAGTATTTTCCATCTTAGTAATCCAGTCTGCATCTAGTTTACACATCTTATCTTCAAACCAATTTTTGATCCAATACTATATAATAATACTCCCTATGTCCCAAATTAATTGAGTTATTTATAGTTTGCAAAATTATTAAGGCAAGAAGAAAAGGGGAGTATGTTTAAGTATTTTTTTTTTTACAATTATACCGTATGAATAAGAACTAGTAAAACTTAGAATGATTTATCTCTTAAACTATGCCACGGTTTTTCGTAAACTTTATACCGTTGAAAAGCATTTTAAAACACCTACATAACGAATATAAACATGACTATCAAATTATACATATTTTTTATAGTAACAATAATCAATTAAAAGGGTAATTTTAGTAATACCCCTTGATTAGTGAGATAGCTCAATTATTTGTGGGACAAAAAGCAAAACCAAATAGCTCAATTAATTTGGGACGGAGGGAGTATTAGGATTTTGCAGATTTCTTCTAGCTCCTGGAACTGAGACCCATACATCTCTAGAAAAGGCACAATCACAAATAATATGCTTTGTTGTTTCAATCTCATGCTCACACATTGAGCAGAGATCTCCAGAATATCCTAAAACTCTTTCCATACGCTCATTAGAAGGAACTATGTAAGAAACACACTTCCAAATGAGATGCTTAATTCGAGGGAGAGTTTTGATGGTACACAATCTCTTCCAAAATTTAGCTTCAGAAGCATCTATACTAGTATTGTTGTTCCTTTTAATATCCACTAGCTTGTTGTAGGCATACTTCACTATGAAATTCCCATTTCTTGTCAAAATCCAGACCAACCTAGACTCCATTAGACTTAGTATTCTCATACTTAGAATCTTTACTACATCCTCCTACTCAAATAAATAATTAATAATTAAGACTTTCCAAGAGTTTGTGTCATTATCAACAAGATCTGACACAGTCTTGAACATATGTGCTTCAATTAAGTCGACAACTTGTACAAGTGGTTTTGTTTACCAGATATCCAGTTGTCTTGCAATATGAGAATATTTTTCCATTACCCAAAATCCAGAAACTGAATTGCTGAACAAAACTCATAATTCCATAAATACTCTTACAATCCCATGTTAAGTTCTTCTTTTTTTCCACATAAAGAGCTGAAGTTGCTGGAAAATATCTTTCCTTCAAAGTTGACCCCCATAGCTTTTTTTGAAGAATGACACAATCTTCAAGTTTCCTTTGCAAGAAGAGCTTTATTGAAACACTTGAGATCTCGAAAAACCATTCCACCCTATGATTTCTTGTCACTTACTCTTCCACATAAAGTAAAGAAGAAACCTCTACGTTCATGTTTATCCCACCAAAAATCACGTTGCACCTTATCCATCTCTTTGATTATTGCATCTGGAATTTTAAATTTGCTCATGTTATGTGAAGGAATAACATTTAATGCATGCTTCACCATCATTGATCTTCCTTCTTGATTTATAAACTTTCCCTTCCGTTTTGGTATTATGTGCTTCATTTTTGTCACTAAACTTGAGAAGGAACAAGTTTTCTTCCTGTTTAGAAAAAGCAGTATGCCCAAATATGTTTCATCCATATCCATCTGCTTCATATTTAGGCTTCTTAGTATGCCTAGGATGAACATTTCTTGAGAAGTAAACAACTGATTTTTAAAATTTAATTTGTTAGCCAGATATATCACTAAAATATTTAATCACCTGTAAGAGATTACTAACATTATGAATGTCTGCTTTAACAAATAGCATACAATCCATCAACAAATAATACGTGGGAGACTTGAGGAGATTTTATTGTTATTTTGATAACTTGGATCTTTACTTGTTGTTCTGTTTGTGCCAATGCTCCAGTGAACACCTCCATAGTAAGAAGGAAAAGGTAAGGTGTGTCGGATACCCCAAGAAGGTTTAAAATGCTGACAAGGTGACCCATACAACAATACCTGAATTTCATAAGTACTAATGCATTCTTGTATAAGACTACAACATTTGTTGTTGCATCCGAGTTTCTTCATTATGGTGTCCAGGTAAGTCCACTCAACACGATTAAATGCCTTTGACATGTCAAGTTTCAATGCCATGTAACCTATTTTTTTGGTTTTCTTCCTCTTCGTGCAATGTATAATTTCTTATGCAAGGGTTATGTTGTCACTAATATGTCTACAAGGTACATAAGTTGCCTGCATGGGAGAGATGAATTTGTCCAAGTGTAGTTTCAGTGAGTGGTGAGAATTTTTTTTATCAACTTGTATATGGTGTTACACAATGCAATCGGTCTGTAATCACTAGGTGACAGAGGAAGCTTGCATTTAGGTATTAGACACATGTTAGTCTTATTCATTTTCCTCAATATTCTTCCACTTGTGAAAAAACTTTGCACCCTAGTAACCTTTTTTTTTTATATATAGTAGGCCATTGAGTTTGAAAAAATACAGGATGGAAGCCATCTGGTCCCGATAATTTCCATGGCTGCATCATTTTTGAGTGTTGATGTGATTTGTGCTTCATCTGATATCTTTGTCATAGTTTTACTATCTTCATCAGAGATACAGGTAGGCAAGAATCATGTAAACTACTATCCAGGGGTGGATCGGTATTCGTCATTATCTCACTGAAGTGTGTGTTTAATAGCTTCTCCATATTCTCCTTCCCACTGCAAAAGCTTCCATATTTGCTCTTCAAAGATTCTATTTTGTTCTGAGTTTTTCTTCTATTTTCCTACAGGTGAAAATGCTTAATATTCTGATCAACTTCTGTGAACATAATATCTCTTAAATTCTGCATGTAGAATTCCTCTTCCCTGCTATGTCGTTCTTCTATTTGCTTCTTTACTTCTCGCACCTTCTATGTGTTGTCTGCCATTAAGTTTGGTTGTTATAATGTCGACATTTCTTGTTGAAGGTTCTTGATGTTATGTTGTATATTCCCAAACAACTCCTTGTTCCATTTGGAGAGAGCACATCTAGTTTCACTCATCTTTTTATCAAGAACAAAACCAGCTGAACCATAAATTTGCTTTGACCAAGCATTTTCAATTTGCTCCTTACATGAGCTTTCTCTTAACCAACATTGAAACTTTTTCCAGTTACGAGAGTTACAAACATCATTAGGTGGCAAGTCAAGAAAAATAAGGCAATGGTCAGAACCAAGAAAGGGTAAATTCTTTAGAGAAGAATCTGGGAAAGATAAAAGCCAGACAGCATTTATTAATGCTCTATCCAACCTAGTTCTTATTCTACTAGTACTGTAGGAGCAGAATATCGCAGCAACCTTCACTTGCGAATTATTAACGACGCAACATAATAATGTCGCAGAAGAAATATTAGAAACGACGCAACAAATGACATTAGCTTAAATATGAGAAAGGTGTGACGATTCTGCGAAGAGTCAAGAAGACTTGCGAAGACTAACATTTTTGACCTGCGAAATGTCGCAAGGTAAATCCGAAATTAAGGGAAACATTAGTTGTACATGAGATGTCATCCACTATGTAATATCCTATATAAAGAGAAAGGCAGGAGAGAGAAGAGGAGACACATTTTTGGAGAGGGCACATTTTGTAGAGAGAGAGTTTATTTTCTTTATCATCTTCTTCCTCAAAACTAGATCTAGAAAGCTCCAAATACTCATTAATGGAGATTCTAAATGTAAACTCATGTAATTACAAAAATCACTAGTGAAGAACCATGGATGTAGATCACATTGATCGAACCATGTAAAACATCTTGTGTCTCCATTTATAATTTTAGCACTTTTATCTTTATTTTGATTATCAAATAAGTTTAGATCTAGAAATTATTATCAAGATATGATGAGGGGTGTGTTGTGGGATTTCCTGCAACTACATTTGGCGCTAGAAACAGGGAGAGAGTAATGGATTTTGTCCTTCCTGTAATTTGTTGGTTTAAGAAATTTCCATGAAGATTAGATATTGTTCATATTTATTTTCAGATCTTAAAGTTTCAGGAGAAAAAACGGAAATTTCATGGAAGAAGTTACACTTTCAGGGAGTAAACATCATCAACAATTTAAAGACATGAAAAGAAGAAGAGGAAAAAATTAGTTTCTGTGGTGAAATTCACGGAAGAAAATCAAGGTTTCAATGGAAGACATGTTCGGGAGAAAAAGAATGAGAAAAATTGTTGAAGGAAATAAAGGAAGGCGAAGAGAAGATAAGAGGCAGACGCTGTGATTTTTATCACAAACAGAAATTCGCACAGATGGTTTGAGTTGGAGCAAATAAGCAAGAGGTCACGGGTTCAAATTCCCAGAGACACATATTTTTTATTTTTCAGTGGCGAATAAGAGAATAAATAAAAAAGTTATGAGTTAATTTCGCAGAGAAGTTCTTGAACAGTTGGTCCAGAGAGCAATGTATGCGTTCGTGCTCGCAAGTTCGAATTCACTTGTGAGCATAATTTTCTTCTTTTTTACAGAGGGGAAAAAATGGATAATTTCGCAAGAAGAAAGTAGGTGATTATTTCGCAGAAACACTTCGCAGAGGCAGGGCTAGCACAGTTGGTCAGGAGGCATGAATGCAAGCAGAAGGTCGCAGGATCAATTCTTGCTTTGTTATGCGAAATTTCGCACAGACTTTGCCTATTTCGCAAAGAAGAAAGTTGATGACTATCTCGCAAATTAATTTTGCAAGAGAGGGTTAGAACGGTTGGTATGGTGCGAGAATATGCAAGAGGCAGGTCAAGGGTTCAAATCTCATTTCTCACACTTCTTTTTGCTGCGAGATAATTATATTTTGTGCGACGCTTATACATTTCAAGGATGCTAGCTTCTCAAGCAAATCATATACTTCGCAAGAGACAACAACAACAGTGAATCACATAAAAGCTAAGTACCACTTTCTTTGAACATTTTACTTTTACAGAAAATAAAAGATTTTTGATTTGATTTACAAAAGGCGAGATAATCGCATAATTACGAAATTTCGAATTACAAAGATTCCACAATTACAAAAGAAACAAGAGAGAAAAATCTCGCACGAGATCAATTTATATATTTCCCTTAAATACTTGCTTTGTTTCAAATGAGAATGATATCCAACATGGAGAGTAGTAGCGGGCAAACCTTTGTGGCGTACACCCTAGTTCGCGAACAATATTCGCAAGAGGCAATGTACCTAAAGTGCGTCATATAAGGGGTACCTATTAGGATCATTTCCATGAAAGATGTTTATCGGATGAGACGAAACAAGTTATACAAAGGAAATCAAAACAAAGAAAAACGATTTGAACTTGCAATTAAATGAATATTTTTGATAAAAGAAATGTTGAATACTAATCTAAATTCTTACTTGCATTACAGCATAGCATGAGGCAAAGAACATGGAGCGAGAGTTTCGCATGATGGATTCACAATACTTCTTATATTTAGAGGATTGAGTATTTGTTATACTTCAAGGGTTGATACTTCTTATTTATTTTTCAAAGCTTCGGAACTCCGCAAAAGAATAGAGGCAAGTACGTACTTTTCAAGAAAAATATTCTTTCGCGTAGTTCCTTCATAAACAAAGATCAAAGACTATTAAAACAACGGATTTTTCCTTAAAGATCGCTCTTCAAGCAATATTCAAGGAAAAAGAGGCAAGATGTAGGAGCAGAATATCGCGGCAACCTTCACTTGCGAATTATTAACGACGCAACATAATAATGTCGCAGAAGAAATATTAGAAACGACGCAACAAATGACATTAGCTTAAATATGAGAAAGGTGTGACGATTCTGCGAAGAGTCATGAAGACTTGCGAAGACTAACATTTGTTGACCTGCGAAATGTCGCAAGGTAAATCCGAAATTAAGGGAAATATTAGTTGTACATGAGCTGTCATCCACTATGTAATATCCTATATAAAGAGAAAGGCAGGAGAGAGAAGAGGAGACACATTTTTGGAGAGGGCACATTTTGTAAAGAGAGAGAGAGTTTATTTTCTTTATCATCTTCTTCCTCAAAACTAGATCTAGAAAGCTCCAAATACTCATTAATGGAGATTCTAAATGTAAACTCATGTAGTTACAAAAATCACTAGTGAAGAACCATGGATGTAGATCACATTGATCGAACCATGTAAAAAATCTTGTGTCTCCATTTATAATTTTAGCACTTTTATCTTTATTTTGATTATCAAATAAGTTTAGATCTAGAAATTATTATCAAGATATGATGAGGGGTGTGTTGTGGGATTTCCTGCAACTACAAGTACCATGTTTATTACTAGTCCATGTAAATGAATTTCCAGATAACTCTAAGTCAATCAAACCAGCATCCTCTATAAATTGAACCAACCTAGAGTTATATGAGGTACTATCGTTGTTATTAATTCTTTCTTCAGCAAGTAAAGTTATATTAAGGTCCTCTATTAAGACCCAAGGAGTATTAATATCAAACTGATCACATATATTTTGAGTAAACTCCCATTGAGAAGTTTTCTCATGTGGATATGGTGAACCATAAACGCAAGATAGGATCCAGTGAGGTTTAGCAGGATCACTACGCACAAGGAAATTAATCATATTTTGTCATGAAAAATAATATCCAGCTCAAACCATCTTTCCATAATAAACAAATACCCCTAGATCTACCAACTGAAGAAACATAAAAATAGTTTGGGAAACCAAAAGGTCTGATGAATCGTAGAATTTTATCAGAGTTTATTTTGGTTTTTCTTGAAGAAAAATGATAACATGATGTAGCATTCTGAACAATTAAATGAGAGTTCACCATACTTTTGTGATCAATTCCATGCTTTTATTTGATATATTTCTTTCAATATACCTTATATTACTCTTGTTTTCTTTTGTTTGTCTTATTTAGGTAGAATCATCCAAAAGAAGCGAAAAGAGTGTTGAAACTGACATAAATATGAACGTGGATGAAGGACCAGTAGGAACTTGACAAAATTCAGGATTATTCAACTCTATATTGTAGAGAATGAATATACGAAAAGAACACAAAAATAATAAGATCGTTCCTAGTTCGCATGCAAAAGTTATAGGCAAAACAGTTCGAGATCAAGGTAAGACCGATCCCTACCTCCAAGAAGTGACGAAAATACTTGCAAAAATTGTATTTCTTAGTTCCTAAGTATTCCCAATCCCTAATATTCTTAGGGAGATATAAGAGATTTCCAAATACTTTTGAAGAGAGTTCCGGACAGAGATTTTATCAAGATACACCAAAGTGGAGACAAGAAGTCAAGGAGCGAAAGCTAAGGTTTTGGGTTTTTCAATCACCGAATCTATTTCTCTTTGATTGTCTGATGTAGCACATGTTCTTCACTACATTGTTAATTCGAGACGAATTATTTTCAAGATGGCGGGCCTGATGTAGGACATCCGTTACATTTAGGATTAATAATTTTATATGTTATTTCTAGAGTTTAATTAATTTAATATAGGTATATCTTATTTTTAGAAGTTATTTAATTCTAGAATATTATTTATTTTAGGGATTTCTTATGTTCCAAGTTTGAGTCTTAGAGTTATTTAAATAGGAGACTAGTCATATGTAATCACATACACATTATTATAAACCAATATTGGATTTCTCAACAATTCTTCTACTTTACTATCGAAATTCTTTATCCACGCTTCCGTTCTGCATTAAGTGGTATCAGAGCGGAAGCGTGAATGCAGAACGGAAGCGTGAATAAAGAATTTTGATAGTAAAGTAGAAGAATTGTTGAAAAATCCAATATTGGTTTATAATAATGTGTATGTGATTACATATGACTAGTCTCCTATTTAAATAACTCTAAGACTCAAACTTGGAACATAAGAAATCCCTAAAATAAATAATATTCTAGAATTAAATAACTTCTAAAAATAAGATATACCTATATTAAATTAATTAAACTCTAGAAATAATAATAAAATTATTAATCCTAAATGTAACGGATGTCCTACATCAGGCCCGCCATCTTGAAAAGAATTCGTCTCATATTAACAATGTAGTGAAGAACATGTGCTACATCAGGCCCGTCACCTTGAAAAGAAGTCTTCGAGTTCACCAAGTATTGTAAACGACCCGCCCAACAAATAATATACTTTGAGTAAGTTGATGATCGTAGAGTAGAACACCATAAAATTGATTGTTGAACACAAAAACTGATGTCGATGTTGGCAACAAATGGAGTAGTAATTATCTCGCAATACTTTTGACTCACAAAAATATTTTCGCATAGCCTTTGATTTTCAAGAACAATGGCATTAGGCGACTTACAAGATGATGGTGTGATAGACACATTTTTGTGTCTAATTTGATCTCAATACTATATATTTTTGGCACTCGATTTTGTATTAATTTTGGTGTTTTTTGTGTTTATAGGTATTTTTGGGCAATAAACATTTTTGGAAAAATCGGCTCGAAAAATGACCCGGAGCAGCCTCGGAGAACACCTACTATTCGGACTCTCGGTTTGAATAAGGGGCACCCAACTGATAAGGGGTATCCCCATGGTTATTTACACCCAGGGGCGCCAGCTGCTATTTGCACACCCATACAGGATTAAGGGGAGGACAACTTCTTCTCAAATTTAAATCAGAAAAATGGCGGGAAAAAGCTAACATGCTACGGCAGATTTAGGGTTTGCATTTTGGACGGGATTGAAGGAGACTCAACGGCTGGTAATTATTGGGAAGACTTGACTAGTCTTAACAGGTAGGGTATAGTTGATTTCGTCAACTAAAATTGGCTAGATAACCTGAAGTGAAGCAAAACAGAGGTGGAGTATTACTCGGACTGTCACGAGTTAGTTGAAGATTTCCTGTGAGAATCAACGCTTCTGGTGTGTGTTTATACCGTGTTTTACTCTAACTGAACGAGATTGGAGCGTGCTGGGAGAAAATCAACGCGTCAGGAGTTAAATCTGGGAAGAAAATATTCCCGAAAATATTTTTCTTCACTGCCGATTAATTGAAGAATATATGAAGTTATGACGCATGATTCGTGTCCTGAGGAGTATATAATGTGTTGGAGTTGATTAGAATGCGGATGGAGAGTTAGGGGAACAAAATAGGGGAGAAATCGAGTTGCGAGCTTGTCTCTGCTTTTTTATTGAAGACGAAGAACACGAAGAACAGACAGCCAAAGACCGTCGTTCTTCAACAGTGTAAACGACTAACAGTTGTGGGTCGTAGTTCGGAGATAGTCTTAAAGCAAAAGTAACAACGACAGTTACTATTTATCATTCTCTGTAACAGTTCGGTTTGTAACAAAAATAATTGTTACAAACCCGATTTTTCATTATTTCTCCCTTATTCATCATTTGTAAACCATTTTTGAGCAATGAAATCAACTTTTGAGCGTGTTTCCAATATGCGGAGCTAGAACCCATCACTAGGACAACGGAGGAAGCAACTTTTCATGATTGTGGTAAATGAATTAATTCTTTATATGACTTTTTGCATAGATTTAATTGTTTTATGATTTCTATTAATTATCGTTATTTTGTCTGATGTCGCATGCTTAGTTTAAATTACTTTTGATGCGTCATGCTTACGATTTACAGATAATGTTTTATGAAATCTATTTTTGGCAAGGAATTAGAGACACAAATTCTTTTGTTTGAGCTATATTGTCTAGAGTTAATGACTGAACCACAAGAATATGAAAAGTAGTGAAATCCTGCGTCCTAGTGACTCTCCATCCTTTGACAATATTTGTATATATTTTTCTTTTATTTTCGTTTATTAATTCTTAAAATCAATCTCATCAAGTCCGAGTGAACGACAACCCTTCTTACTACAACATCATTGAAAAATACCATCAATTTTTTGCGCCGCCGACGCGGACTTGTGTATAGATTTGTTTTTAGGTTTTATTTTTATTTTTATTATTTTTGTTCTTTTTTACGCCTTTTGGTATTTCTTGTTTGTTTTCAAATTTGGAACTAAGCTAAAGAAAAAGGGAGAAAGCGCTGAAAACAAAAGCGAAGCCAAAGAAGGAAAGAAAAGAGGAATCCAAAAGGAGTGAAGAAGAAGATTTTGTATATTATGTTATTTTATTTTTTAGAAATTGTAATTAGGTAATTATTTTTGTAATTTTTATTTTTATTTTTGGACTTTTTAATTTTTGGACTTTTGGACATTATTTTTTTTTTAAAACCCTAAGGAAGGGTTATTTAAATATAAACTGCACAGGGAAGGACGACGATTACGATATCGTCTCGGCCCCTCAGGTTCGTACATGACATAGGAGTCGTGGCCCGAGTCGACTTCAACGGTTCGTCCCCCGTCTGGAACGGGAGGTAAGAATTCTAAACACCCGCAAATCCCCTGTCAGCGGGTTTACTGGATGATTTTGTATGCATATATGTTGAGGTCTTGAATACGGGTGTTTTAATTTCTTAGTAAAGGGCAAGGACTGGCCATACAAGATAAGGGTTCGGATTTCATCACCGTTCTCTTCTTGCCCGCCTTAGGAAAACGAAACCAAACGCGAACCTAAGCCTAAAAGTTTGAATAGAACGAGACCGATAGGGTAACGAGCTTAATAGGAAAGTCGTTCGAAAAATATTGGTTACTCTTTTAAGCATATTTCGAAGTTCATGATGGTTTTTGTGAGTTGAATGCGTGACTGCGCCGCCTTGTAATGCGGTGAGGCCTTGGGTATCAAAGCTCCACGCAGCTTCCCTCGCCTCTATTCAACTTACTTCAACTCGGATTGATTCCAGAGGGGTATGCTTAAATTGTAACGAATTCCCTTTCGAAGGATTAGAAGCTGGTCTAGAAACAATCTAAGTGGAGCCATCATGCTTTTTGTTTGCTAGAAATCAGTAGGTTTGTTGTGGTCGAGTCAGCCTTGTTTGTGTTTGTGTAGAATTCCCTTGAAGTTAGGATGTCAAACTGGTATTATAACAGCCAATACAATGATTATCCAACTGAACAATATGGACATTACTCTTTTTATGACCATAGTGTGAATAGTGGTTGGGAACGCCAATCTTTTGAAGGTTATGGGTCATACCATGGTGAGCCCAATTACTATCCACATGAGCATCGGTCATTTGAGCAAGAAGATTATAGTACTAGTCCTTCGTCTCTAGAGGATACAATCAAACTTTTGAAAAGTAGTCCTTTTTATGATCCTTCTGTTCCTACTCCTTCTTTAGAAGAGTCCCTCAGGATTTAGCTAAAAACGACATATAAGTTAATGAGGTGAATAACGTAGTTATGAGCAGAAAGGATTTGCAACAATGGTGAATCTTCTTTAGAAGACATCCTCAATAGATTAACTCAAAACTTAGATCCAACACTAAGGGAACTTTCTTTGGAAGAGAGCCTTGAGAGGATAGTTGAGTCGACACGTAGACTTGAGTTAGAGACGAGCGAAAGTATTGCTCGAAATAACTGGAATTGCCAATATAGTGTATCCAATAATACCCTTGAGAATGAAGACAGTTATTCGCATAATCAAGATGACGAGGTTATAATTAACACTACTTGTTTAGATGAGGTTCGATCATTTTCATGTTATTATAGTGATGATCATGATGTGGAAAGTGTTGATGAAGAATCTGAAGTTTTTAGGCATAGTGATCAGGAATTTGTTTCTCCAATTGAGCTTTATAATGATAGTAATATTTCTGGTTTAAATCAAAATAATTTTAATAATTATTCACCTATTCAAAAGGATGAGGTTTTGACTAGAAGTATCTCCGTTTTAGACGATGTATAATTTCCTAGTTACAAAGCCGATAATGGTTTAGGGGAACGGGTTTATCCTGAGAATACTGTTTTAGAGTCCAAGGATTTAGAAACAATAGTCTTAGACGAAGAATATGAACTCGTAGAGCTTTTAAATATAAGTGAGGATGCATCACCTGAGTATAACTTAGAAGAAGCAATTGACCATTCTCAGGATTCCGATGATCTAGAAATTAGGGAAATTGTAGCTAGTCTATCTAGAGACACCCAAAACTCTAAGTTTGGGGGTGATTATCATTCTCCTTGTGCCTTACCTTTAGCTCTTACAGAGATCCCTCACTTGGGACTTGACATATGTGCCTCAACCATTTTACAAGATTATCTTCATACACGTTTTCCTGAACCCAATAATGTCCAGAAAGAAGTTCATTTGTTAGAAACCCATCCTCTGGTTGATGTGGTTAACCCATGCTACGATACCTCGATTGACTTTGTTTTCCCACCAAAAACTTTTTCTCCGATTGTGGGAACTTATGAAATTCAAATGTGTCAAATATTAAGTTTCGAGACTAAACCTAATTACTTTAGGAGATTAGGGTCGACATATTTGTTTAAGGAAGACCATCACTCTCTTTGTGGTCAGCTGTGTGAGTCAAATCTGATTGACTTGGAGGATCCCCAATTATTCAGGTTATTGTTATGTGCTTCTAAGTTCCTACTTGAGTATTTCCAGACTCTACAACCTGATCTTAAGAATCCTTCATTTGAGGAAGTCCAGCCCATGAAAATATTTTATTTAGACCCGTTTATAGAGCACGAAGATGAGCCACAACTAGATATAGTTGTCTTAAACAAAAAGTTAAATAAGGGTATGTTCGATATCTTCATGGTCTGTTGCAATTTTCTCTTCTTTTGGGTTATACTTTTTGATCCAGATGACCCACAGTTATTCCGGTTACTTCTATATGATTCTGCGAGGTGACTAGTTCTTTCCAATGTCTGGCTGAAGACTTTAAACTTAGCACTTCTTGGGAGGTAACCCAATATTCATGCGACACGGTAATATCTTTCCTTATCTGTTTTCTTCAAGTGGTAACGGTTTCTCCTTGTTCATGTTTTTAATTTCATCTTTAGAACATCGAGGACAATGTTAGATTTAAGTTTGGGGGTAGGGGAGAAACTTTTTAGTTGCAGTAAATAAAACTCCAGAGCCTAGAAATTTATGTTTATTAAGGATGGCACTAACCAATATAAGTGGATGGAAGCATCTTGGTTATAGGAGTTGAGGAACCAATCTGATTAGATGGAAACATCTGGAAGAGTCTATTCATAAAAGCACAGAGCTCAGGTGTTAGAAAAGAAAACATGGTAGTTTCGCCATATCCTCGTGATGGAAACATCGAAAGAATCCTGATCACTTCTTTTTTTTCTTCTTTTTACCATTGCTAGGGTGAAATAGAATGGCTGAGCTACAAAAAAAAAAAAAAAGAGAGACCAGACCATCAGACCAACCGGAATAAATTCAATAAAGTCGACCACTGGAGCCCTTGTATATGCTAGTTGTGTTGACCTAGAGTTAGGTTTATCGACCATTGGTTCCCTTGTATATGCCAGTGTGTTGATATTAGTCAGACCGGTATCTCAGTCCATTAAGATAGGTTCACCTTAGTCAACATCATCTACGTTTTTTCTCTACATCCATCCTCTTAATCTATCCATGTGATTGGTTGACTCCGGTTTATGATGTCCAGAAAC
Organism: Papaver armeniacum; assembly: GCA_023531295.1. Lineage (NCBI taxonomy): Eukaryota > Viridiplantae > Streptophyta > Magnoliopsida > Ranunculales > Papaveraceae > Papaver > Papaver armeniacum. The sequence goes on from JAJJWW010014267.1 coordinate 529,747, forward strand.
TATCTGAGTAGAGCTCTGTCACTTTATATGAATTTTAGTATGCTTGAGTGCAAACTCGTGTACATCAATTGGAATTTCGCATCAGGGTACTTCCTCCCGTAGTCAATAAGTATGCCAACCAAGGAGATTCTTTAGTGCCTTCCAAGGTTCTGCGTAGATAGCTAGGGTCTGGAGTAAAGGTTTTGTGGGTACACCTCTGGTAAACCCTCCGGAGATGACACTCCGCCGCTAGGGCCACCTAGCGGTTTAATGGCTTCTTTGCACGTGCTAAGTGTAGTCATTTTATTTTCTAAAATAAATTTGCTCGAGGACTAGCAAATAATAAGTTTGGGTATTTGATAGACACATTTTTGTGTCTAATTTGATCTCAATACTATATATTGTTGGCTTTTCGATTTTGTATTAATTTTGGTGTTTTTTGTGTTTATAGGTATTTTTAGGCAATAAACATTTTGGAAAAATCGGCTCGAAAAATGACCGGAGCAGACCTCGGAGAACACCTACTATTCGGACTCTCGGTTTGAATAAGGGGCACCCAAGCTGATAAGGGGTATCCCCATGGTTATTTACACCTGGGGCGCCATTTGCTATTTGCACACCCATACATGATTAAGGGGAGGACAGCTTCTTCTCAAATTTAAATCAGAAAAATGGCGGGAAAAAGCTAACATGCTACGGCAGATTTAGGGTTTGCATTTTGGACGGGATTGAAGGAGACTCAACGGCTGGTAATTATTGGGAAGACTTGACTAGTCTTAACAGGTAGGGTATAGTTGATTTCGTCAACTAAAATTGGCTAGATAACCTGAAGTGAAGCAAAACAGAGGTGGAGTATTACTCGGACTGTCACGAGTTAGTTGAAGATTTCCTGTGAGAATCAACGCTTCTGGTGTGTGTTTATACCGTGTTTTACTCTAAGCCGAACGAGATTGGAGCGTCTTTGGGGAGAAAATCAACACGTCGGAGTTAAATGCGGGAAGAAAATATTCCCGAGAATATTTTTCTTCACTGCCGATTAATTGAAGAATATATGAAGTTATGACGCATGATTCTGGTGTCTGGAGGAGTATATAATGTGTTGGAGTTGATTAGAATGCGGATGGAGAGTTAGGGGAACAAAATAGGGGGAGAAATCAGAGTTGCATAGCTTGTCTCTGCTGCTGCCATTGAAGACGAAGAACACGAAGAACAGACAACCAAAGACCGTCGTTCTTCAACAGTGTAAACGACTAACAGTTGTGGGTCGTAGTTCGGAGACAGTCTTAAAGCAATGAGTAACAATAACGAGTTACAATTTATCATTTCATACTTGATTCGGTTTGTAACAAAAATAATTGTTACAAACCCGATTTTTCATTATTTCTCCCTTATTCATCATTTGTAAACCATTTTTGAGCAATGAAATCAACTTTTGAGCGTGTTTCCAATATGCGGAGCTAGAACCCATCACTGGGACAACGGAGGAAGCAACTTTTCATGATTGTGGTAAATGAATTAATTCTTTATATGACTTTTTGCATAGATTTAATTGTTTTATGATTTCTATTAATTATCTGTTATTTTGTCTGATGTCGCATGCTTAGTTTAAATTACTTTTGATGCGTCATGCTTATGATTTACAGATAATGTTTTATGAAATCTATTTTTGGAAAGGAATTAGAGACACAACTTCTTTTGTTTGAGCTATATTGTCTAGAGTTAATGACTGAACCACAAGAATATGAAAAGTAGTGAAATCCTGCGTCCTAGTGACTCTTCATCCTGTGACAATATTTGTATATATTTTTCTTTTATTTTCGTTTATTAATTCTTAAAATCAATCTCATCAAGTCCGAGTGAACGACAACCCTTCTTACTACAACATCATTGAAAAATACCATCATGGTGCCTCCGGTGTTTCCGGTGTTGATATTGGCGAAACTTCTTCGTCACTGTTGGGGTGAATAACTTGCTTTTGTTCAACTTCGTCATCAGTATCTTGCTCTCCTTGATGTTGAACAATATGACCATTCTGATTGGCTTCACCGTTGTGAGGTTGATGATTATTATTTTCACCGTTACGATTAAGAACAAGAGCAGCCAAATTGGTTGAAATTAATTGAAGTTGACGTTGAGTCTCGAGTTGAGATTCCATAAGCTGACGTCGGGTCTCGACTTGAGCATCCGTAAGCTTCTGTTGGGACTCTACAAGTCTCTGTTGGGACTCCGCAATAGAACGTATAAGATCGTCAAGACTAGGACGATTGTCTTTTCCACCGTCTTTCTCTTTACCGGTTATGATGGAAACTACGAACTTATATGGACAGGTTTAATAATGGAAAGAAAAGTAGTTAATGGAGTTAGAAGGGAATCTGTTGGCTAACAGGGAATCGGTGGTATAGGTGGAATAATAATAGGAAAGGAATTGGAGGAGTAAAAGGTAATTGATGGGATTCAATTAATGAATAAGAGGACAGTAGGGCTACTGTACGTATGGAGATGGAAAAGAAAGAAAGATAGGTGGTGACAGGAAAGTGTGAGTACTGGAGGTTGCGGAAAGAATTAATTGATTAGTGATTGAGAGGAACAGTAGTAATAAGTGGTGATGGAATGGACGTGGTACAGACCAAAGGACGTGATGGTGAAAGGAATTTAAGGGTTTGGTAAAAACTGACGGACGAAATCTTTTTTTTTTTTCTTGAAAAATAAAAGGATAGCTGATAATAGGGTTTGGAAGAAGAGAGGCGGAGATCTCGATAAGTAAAGGTGACGAAATGGTAAAGAAAATTTAGAAGAAAAGAATAAGAGGATCGAAGCTCTGATACCACTTAATGCAGAACGGAAGCGTGAATAAAGAATTTTGATAGTAAAGTAGAAGAATTGTTGAGAAATCCAATATTGGTTTATAATAATGTGTATGTGATTACATATGACTAGTCCTATTCAAATATTTAAATAACTTGGAACATAAGAAACTAAAATAAATTGGAATTAAATAATAAAAATAAATATAATATAATTAAATTCTAGAGAATTAAATAATTACTTCTAAAAAATAAAATATAAACCTATATTAAATTAATTAAACTATCTAGAAATAATAATAAAATTATTAATCCTAAATGAAACGGATGTCCTACATCAGGCCCGCCATCTTGAAAAGAATTCGTCTTGAATTAACAATGTAGTGAAGAACATGTGCTACATCATTATCTCTTATGTATCTCATGGATTTCACTAAATCCATGAGTATATAAACTCCTATTTGATTGAGGAAAGTTATAAACATGATTTGATTTGATATATGAATCTATTTTGATTTCTTCTTATGATTATCGTTTGTTTCCACTATGATGAATATTTATGGTTGATTGATTGATTAATTGATTTAGGATTCCTACTAAATCGATCCCTTGATTGATATATTGCTAGTATAACGGGTTAGGATATCCATAATTGTTGAACAACCCTTACACAAGTACAAAACGTAAGACCTTGCAGAGGAATTCTGGGGAGCAATCGCGTGTAGAGACAACACTAGAAAGTAGACCTTGCGATAAGAGTCTAATTATTAGGATTAACCTAAGTTCATAAAATATAAAGCATACGACCGAATTACACTTAGAGTGCGCTACTTCCATCTGGTTTAGAAGAATAAAATATGGTATTCGAGCGCTTTGGTACCCAGTGACATAAGGAATTTTGGGGATAACACTGCGCTTATTATCCTACGGTTGGTGATAATATATGATTTATGATTTATGACGAATAAATGAATATATTACTTCAATGATTGTTTAGTAACGAAGAAGGATTCCTTGATCATACTTATCATCCTTGATTATATCTTAATTAATTGTTTTATTTTATTATTCACTTTTCTTTTTGCATTCAATTTACAAACAAAACCCCCGATTTTTGACAATTGACAACTGAAAACTCCTTGCTATTCGTGGGAAAAATCCTTGCTTCCATTATATTACCATTTTGTTAGAGCACTGCTCGGTCGAACTTGCATGCGTTGCTATCTCAAGCATGTTTGTCAATGTTAGTGATCAAAACTATAAGTCTTGATTTCCATCCTATTTATAGATGTCTCGGACTCGGACATAGATAGTGTAGTTGAGCTTAGACTTCACGGCGTTCATCATTTGAAGACGAAGAACTACTAAGGGGAGCTTGTGGAACTTCATCGACAAAAGGTATGTGGATATTTAAACTCATCTATCACTTGGAAATCTACTATATCTCATATATTGAGACATAAGTCATATTACGATATAGTTTTCTATATACACATTTGAGATTTCGAGCTGAGTTTATCTCGCTTACATATTTCTCGAAATATATGTTGGCAAGCTTTCGCTTCGACCAAGTTCATCTTATATCTTGTGAAAACTGTCGAGTAACATCTTACATGGTTTGTGTGATACAATCATTTGGTGTTGTCTTGGAATGTTTCGTAATGATTATTTCAATAACTTGAAAATTGCTTGGATGCTAATAGTGTGTGAAAACGGCTATTGTCATCCTCTAAGAATGTTTCAATGATTGAAATAAGAGTTTAGAACACTTATTCATTATTGGATATGTCATGTGATGCACTCTTTCACATATGTAATCCATGTCCGGGAACCATAGTATGCGCACCCGTTTGCGTACCTGTTGGTTTGAGAAATACGGGAACCTAAGTATGCGTACCCGTTTGCGTACTGGCGTACATGTTCATGTCCGAGAATTTCTGCTGGGATTTAAAGTTCGCGTACCTCTTTGCGTACTGGCGAAACCCAATCTTAGTTCGGGTATTTCAAGTATGCTTACCCGTTTGAGGAAGGTTAAAGTTATGAAATCGGTTATGAACATGAACATAAATATTTATATAATAAGGAATGCAATATTTGCAAACCGTGGCTATAATGTTCATGATTGATTCGAGTGAATCCAACCGATCTTGCTCCAATTGTGTTCTTATATAATTATATAGCAATTGGACAACTCTTTAACTAGTTTCATTTGAGTCATTTGAACTAGTTATGGTTAAGATGAATAAGGTTGATATGAGAGTAATCATATGGCTAACATCGGTTAACTATTTGTGAACCAACATGGTGTACACGTTTGGGTACGGTTACATAAACCCAAATGAGGGTACATTTTATTTGTATGTAACAAGATAAGTTTGATCCAACGGTTGAAAGATATTAGCTTGGTTGAATAAGGTTTTTCATCTAACGGTGAATATTGAATGCTTTGTCACCAAGGTAACTTGGATTGCAAACCCTGATTTGAAAACTATATAAAGGAGAACTCTAGCAACTGGGAAAACTAATCCCCACACCTCATGTGTGTTACTAGTTGCATAAATAGAGTCGATTCTCCTTTAACCTTAGGTTTTTTTGAGACCCCGTAGGTTAACGACTTGAAAGGCTTCATTGCGGTTGTGAAGCCAGACCCAACTATTTTCTTTGTAGTTGCGTGTTCTGATCTTGCCCGATTCTATCGTATTGAGTACAATTGAAATAATTGACTCAAGATTACTTTCTTCGATAGGCAAGATAAAAGTAATCATAAACAACTTTGTCTCATCGTTTGTGATTCCATAATATCTTGTTTCGCTAGTCGATTAAGATTATTGTGAGGTGATTGATGATACTAGGATGTTCTTCGGGAATATAAGTCCGGTTTATCAATTGTTTCCTGTTCACCTTGATTTATCAAAAGACAGGAAAAAAAACTCTTGGGTATTTCTATGGGAGACAGATTTATTCAATCTATAGACTTTTCTGTGTGAGACATATTTGTTTATCAAGTCTTCGACTTTGGGTCGTAGCAACTCTTGGTTGTGGGTGAGATCAACTAAGGGAATCAAGTGCGTAGTATCCTGCTTGGATCAGAAACGTAAGGAACGCAACTGTACCTTGATTGATTAGGGTTAAACTACAGTCCAGTCCGAAGTTAGTTGGTAGTAGGCTAGAGTCTGTAGCGGATTAATACAATGTGGTGTTCAATCTGGACTAGGTCCCGGGGTTTTTCTACATTTGCGGTTTCCTCGTTAACAAAATTCTGGTGTCTGTGTTATTTCTTTTCGGCATTATATTTTGTTATATAATTGAAATATCACAGGTTGTGCGTTAAGATCAATCAATTAGAATATCCAACCTTTGGTTGTTGATTTAAATTGATTGACACTTGGACATTGGTCTTTGGTACCGTTCAAGTTGTTTCACATAATAATCAGGCTCGCGGATTTCTATTTGTTTGATTTGCTGATTACTTTGTGAAACAGAGATATTAAACTATTTGATATACTTTACTCTAGATTGAGTCTGACTGTCTAGTTGATTCTCTAGAAAGTGTATTGGATTAAGTCCTCTAAGATTGCCAAACGAATTGTTGGATGTGGTTGTTAGACCCCCGCATTTTCAATTGGTATCAGAGCAGCTGAGCAGGCAAACACATTAAAAACCTCATAAGTCTGTGTTTGTAGCGATCTGAGGATGGACGATATTGTCTCTGATAAACGCATCACAAGAAATAAAAGTTTTGTTTCTATAAAGTCAATTAAAGAGAAAGATTTGTCAATCTCAAATATAGATGAACCCAGTGTTCCAAGGAAACAGATGTATATTGACAAGTGTTACCCAACAACCTTACTGACGAGTCTGACTCTGAAGTTGAAAGGATGCAGCCATAGAGAGTGCAGTGATTCTAAAACTTATTAGAATCTAGGCTGATGATGTCAACCGATTAAAACACAAATTCAATGTCCTTGTTGGTATGGTAAATGAGCGTGACTCTCGTCTAAAGGTTCTTCAAGAGGAAAATGTCTCGGTCTGTTATTCACGAACTCTACTTGAGGAAAAACTCAAAAAGGATGCTTTGGAAATTGAAAATATTTTAAGTAAACTCTTTTTAAGAGTGTTCCAAAGAGTACACCATACCAACTGCTTCTGATTTAACTATAAAAGAATCAGTTTCAGAAAGTAAAACCAAAATCCCTTCATGTTAAAAAGGATGTACCCGTGTCTTCCTTTAACCAAGGAATATCCACATCACATGGAAGGAAGAAGTCTCCCAGCGATGGTATTGAGTCGGTTCCCTATGATCACTCATGTGATCAGAAGGTGTGTCTCTTTTGTAATTCAAAAGTTCATATTGAACAAAAGAAGAAATCCAGGTTGAATGACAATTCTATCATTCGTCTTCAACACACCTTAGATTTAATTCTCAAAGGTGTAACTGACATTCGTATGTATAAAACAATTGGTTTTATTACTCACCCTGTGTATTCTACCAGGAAAGTCAGTTCGAGGTGTTCTTCAAATGTTCAAGAACTAAACAGACTCCCCAACGTTTTTCGGTCAAGAAGAACTCATGGTTTTTCTTCTTTCAAAAAGGGAGATAATGTTGTACATGATGTGAAAAAGGTACCAGAAGAAGGAAGCAAAAATGGAGGTATGAAAGACAACTTAAAAATGATAATTGAAGGATATAAATAAATCATGAACAGGCTGTCAATTCCCTCTGGCCTAAATTCTTCAGGTAAGAATCAACACTATGCGTCATATTTTTATGATAGTAAATTTTCTGATAACTTTTTACATCATAATGATTTTCCTCCAAAGATCAGGAAAAAGAGGATTAACTAGAAACAACGTTCATTTAATGAGCTCAAGGCTCATACTTGTGCTAATTAATCACAAGGATAAATTCTCATTCACAAAAAAATTCCTGGTTGAGTGAGATAAATTTCAGGTATACTTATGACAAGATGTTTTTTGATTCTCTATGTTATTTTCTTATCGTTCTTAGCTGGATAATCATTCACAAACAGTCATGCATAAGTATTTGTTTGTTCTAATAGGTGTCGGGTTCTTCTAATTTCTTCTTGAAATTTTTTGTCAAGTCAAAAATTGTTACCCTTATATGCTCTGATTTTTTTTCTCTTGTGAGAATATAAGATTTATTGAGCTTATTTATGTGAATTTATTCACTTAGCAAACACTTTGGTGAATGAACGACACTCTTGGTTGTTTGATCCCTTCTTGGGTATTTTAAGGTTTTAAGGGTCAAGGTTGTGTTCGTACGGGTACACATATTATTTATCGCGGACCAATTTGGGAAACCCTAATTTCTGGTTTCTGTGAAACCTTTTAAATACCAAAAAACTTCTATGAGAGTGCGCATACTATCCCTTCCTGGTTTTAAGAATGGGGTCTCCTTCAAACTATTGGGATTTACCAGCTGATTCAATTGATGATTCCGTTTATTTGGAGTTTGTTTTAAAGAAAAAAAAGAACCCTAGTTAAAGTTGACGAACTCGAATCCTATGCCTCATTCTATTATGCGTTTTCTCATCAAGACCGAGAAAATGCTGAGATGGTCTCTGCTGAAGTAGTTCATGGTTTTCTCACTAACCTTGGGAAGACTCAAGTAAAACTTGAGAACTCGGTAAAGGATCTTAACATGCTGCGAACTGAGTTGAAAAAGGTTATCTATGACCTTGTTCTCATGAAGTCACATGTTAAGGATCTTCTCATTGAGGATATCTTCTTTGAAGATGCAGTTAATGCAGTTAGTCACAAGCTTGAAGCTCTTGGAACCAGTGAAGTTTCCGTACCGGAACTCTGATTAGCACTTGTGATTGCTCTTTGGGTTTAGAGTTGTTTTTTATTTTGTCTAGTAAATCTTCTTATGAGAATTTATTTCTTGTGGTTTTAGAAGAATAACTAGGGTTTGGAATAGCCATTATTGTGAGTACACATAGCTATGTCCAACGTTTTCATCTTCATGTTTTTAGATTTATTTATTTAAATACTAAGGTTTTGGAAGATGATTTTTGCAATTTTAATCTTTATGATTTTATATATTTCAAATTGTTATGGGATATGTTGTTTACGTCCGTGAACCTGTGACTGTCCCATACTTGTTCAAAAGTTATCTCTATTATGTCGGTATGAAAGTATTGATAAAAGATAGAATGAACTTTTGACTAACAAAAGTTAATGCCTTTTATGTCATTATGCAAATTTTGATGGAAGAAAGGATGAACTTTTGTTTACAAGGATTATGTCTATTATATGTCATTGTGCAAATAGTGATGGAAAATAGAATGAATCCTTGTGTACTCCGAAGTATTGGTCGATCTCCGATCCACATTTTTGTGCATATATTGTGTTGCTCCGTAAGTTCTCTTATGTCGAGCATGACCAATTGAATTGATCATTTTTTTGGTTTATTCAATTGAGATTTTTTGGATTCAAATCCATGTTTTCATGTGATTTGGTTATATCCAAAGAAATCTTTCTTTTCTTGTAAAACCAAGGTCTCCTTTGTTGTTCTTTCAGGAATGACATATTATGGGGGAGAGTTCTTTTTGAACTTTGCTTTATTGCCAAATCTTTGTGGGGAGTGCGGCTGTGGAATATTATAGGGGTTATCTTGTATCTTTATAAACTCCTTGATGAATGCATTTAGCTTTGGCTTTATGATTGCATCTAAATAAGTTGGTATGTTATTCTCTTTTGGTCATGAAGTATCTCTATGAAAATTTCATGAGGATCCCACTAGTTTTCGTACCTTTGCTAATTTATATTGACAAAAAGGGGGAGAATTAATGTGTAGTTTCATACTACAAATACATATGGTTTACGGATTATTATGTAAGGGGGAGTGGTTTTCATGTTGAGATGAAGTATTGGCTAAGGGGGAGTGATACATATCACCATAGTATTGTTGTCAAAGTTGTGATACAATTGAACTTTGATGTTGTGTAATAATATTATGACATTGTATAACAATGATTGAGAGCATTTGTTTTCTCATTGTTATCGCTACGGATCTTTAACAACTATGATAATGAGTTGAACACGTTTATAATTATGGAGTACTTGGAAGTGACGAAGTTTTCGAGTCGTGTTGAAGATGCCAAGGAGATCAAGCATTTGGATGAGAAGCTACAATTTTTAATTATTTTGTAATCCATATGTATTGATAGTTTTGTCACTAAAATTGACAAAGGGGGAGATTGTTAGAGCACTGCTTGGTCGAACTCGCATGCGTTGCTATCTCAAGCATGTTTGTCAATGTTAGTGATCAAAACTATAAGCATTGATTTCTAGCCTATTTATAGATGTCTCGGACTAGGACATAGATTGTATAGTTGAGCTTGGACTTCACGACGTTCATCATTTGAAGACGAAGAACTACTAAGGGGCGCTTGTGGAACTTCATAAACAAAAGGTATGTGGAGACTTAAACTCATCTATCACTTGGAAAGTCTATTTCTACTCTATCTCCTATATTGAGACATAAGTCGTATTACGATATAGTTTTTCATATACACATTTGAGATTTCGAACTGAGTTTATCTCGCTTACATATTTGTCGAAATATGTGTTGGCAAGCTTTCGCTTCGACCAAGTTCATCTTATATCATGTGAAAATTTCTGAGTAACATCTTACATGGTTTGTGTGATACAATCATTTGGTGTTGTCTTGGAATGTCTCGTAATGATTATTTCAATAACTTGAAAATTTCTTTGATGCTAAAAGTGTGTGAAAACGGCTATTGTCATCCTCTAGGAAATTTTCAATGATTGAAATAAGATTTTAGAACACTTAACCATTATCAGATATGTCATGTTGTGCGCTCTTGCACATATGTAATCCATGTCCGAGAACCATAGTATGCGCACCCATTTACGTACCTGTTGGTTTGAGAAATCCGGGAACCTAAAAAGTACACGTACCCGTTTGCATACTTGCGTACAAGTTCATGTCCGAGAATTTCTGCTGGGATTTAAAGTTCGCGTACCCCTTTGCGTACTGGAGAAACCCAATCTTAGTCCGGGTATTTCAAGTATGCGTACACGTTTGCATACTTGAAGGTTAAATTTCTAAAATCGGTTATGAATATGAACATAAACATTTATTTAATAATGAATGCAATCTTTGCAAACCGTGGCTATAATGTTCATGATTGATTCGAGTGAATCAAACCGATTTTGCTTCAATTGTGTTCTTGTATAATTCTATGAGAATATAGCAATTTGAGTCATTGGAACTAGTTATGGTTAAGATGAATAAGGTTGATATGAGAGTAATCATATGGCTAACCTCGGTTAACTATTTGTGAACCAACATGGTGTACACGTTTGGGTACGGTTACATTAACCCAAATGAGGGTACATTTCATTTGTGTGTAACAAGCTAAGTTCGATCTAACGGTTGAATCATGTTTTTCATCTAACAGTGAATATTGAATGTTTTGTTACCAAGGTAATTTGGATTGCAAACCCTGATTTGAAAACTATATAAAGGAGAACTCTAGCAACTGGAAAAACTAATCCCCACACCTCCTTTGTGTTACTAGTTGCATAACTAGAGTCGATTCTCCTTTAACCTTAGGTTTCTTTGAAACCCTGTAGGTTAACGACTTGATAGACTTCATTGGGATTGTGAAGCCAAACCCCAACTATTTTCTTTGTAGTTGCGTGTTCTGATCTTGCCCGATTTTATTGTATTGAGTACAATTGAAATAATTGACTCGAGATTAATTTCTTCGATAGACAAGATAAAAGTAATCACAAACATCTTCGTCTCATCGTTTGTGATTTCACAATATCTTGTTTCGCTAGTCGATTAAGATTATTGTGAGGTGATTGATAATACTAGGCTGTTCTTTCGGAATATAAGTCCAGTTTATCAATTGGTTCTTGTTCACCTTGATTTATCAAAAGACGGAACAAAAACTCTTGGGTATTTCTGTGGGAGACAGATTTATTCAATCTATAGACTTTTCTGTGTGAGACAAATTTGTTTATTAAGTCTTCGACTTTGGGTCGTAGAAACTCTTGGTTGTGGATGAGATCAACTAAGGGAATCAAGTGCGTAGTATCCTGCTGGGATCAGAGACGTAAGGAAAGCAACTGTACCTTAAATCAGTGTGAGATTGATTAGGGTTCAACTACAGTCTAGTCCGAAGTTAATTGGTAGTAGGCTAGAGTCTGTAGCGGTTTTATACAGTGTGGTGTTCAATCTGGACTAGGTCCCGGGGTTTTTCTGCATTTGCGGTTTCCTCGTTAATAAAATTCTTGTGTATGTGTTATTTCTTTTCGGCATTACATTTTGTTATATAATTGAAATATCACAGGTTGTGCGTTAAGATCAAATCAATTAGAATATCCAACCTTTGTTTGTTGATTTAAATTGATTGACACTTTTACTCGAGTCTATTCAGACTAAGAACCGATCCTCCCGATATTGTCCGGGAGGTAACCTGTATTAGAGACCCGTTTTCGGATGAATCTATTTATCAAGATACACATATGAAGCTCAATTATGCTACCCAGATGAACCTAGTTGTCTTGACGAAACCTTAGACGAGGATGTGCTCCTTCATTCATTTTTTTGAACCGGTGCGGTTATGCGATATTGGTGTTAGCTCTATTTGGTCTTATGGACCCACAACTATTTCGGCTATTGGTGTATGACTTTGGAAGGTGAAGATCCTTTTGAGGTATTTGATGTAAAATTTGAAGACTTTAAACTTAGTACTCCTTGGGAGGTATCCCTTGCTCATGCAACACGATAATATTTTTCCTCATTTCCTTCTAGTGGTAACGGTTTCTCCTTGTTCATGCTTTTGATTTCATCTTTAGAACATTGAGGACAATGTTAGATTTAAGTTTGGGGGTATGGGAGAAACTTTTTAGTTGCAATAAATAAAACTCCAGAGCCTAGAAATTTATGTTTATTAAGGATGGCACTAACCAATCTAAGTGGACGGAAGCATCTTGGTTATAGGAGTTGAGGAACCAATCTGATTAGATGGAAACATCTAAAGAGTCTATTCATAAAAGCATCGAGCTCGGGTGTTAGAAAAGAAAACATGGTAGTTTCGCCATATCCTCGTGATGGAAACATCGAAAGAATCCTGATCACTTCTTTTTCTTTTTGTTTTTACCATTGCTAGGGTGAAATAGAGTGACTGAGATACACAAAAAAAAAAAAAGAAAAAAAAAGAAAGAAAGATTGAGACCAGACCATCGGACCAACCGGAATAAATTCAATAAAGTCGACCACTGGAGCCCTTGTATATGCCAGTTGTGTTGACCTAGAGTTAGGATTATTGACCACTGGTCCCCTTGTATATGCCAGTGTGTTGATATTAATCCAGGCCAATATCTCAGTCCATTAGGATAGGTTCACCTTAGTCAACATCATCTACGTTTTTTCTACATCCATATTCTTAATCTATCCATGTGATTGGTTGACTCAGGTTTATGATGTCAAACTATCCGAGTAGAGCTCTGTCACTTTATATGAATTTTAGTATGCTTGAGTGCAAACTCGTAAAGGCCAATTGGAATTTCGCATCGTGGTACTTCCCGTGTAGTCAATAAGTATGCCAACCAAGGAGATTCTTTAGTGCCTTCCAAGGTTCCGCGTAGATAGCTAGGGTCCGTAGTAAAGGTTTTGTGGGTACACCTCGGTAAACTCTCCGGAGACATCGCTCCGCCGTTAGAGGCCACCTAGCGGTTTAACGACTTCTTTGCACGTGCTAAGTGTAGTCATTTTATTTTCTAGAATAAATTTGCTCGAGGACTAGCAAATAATAAGTTTGGGGGTATTTGATAGACGCATTTTATGTGTCTAATTTGTCCTCAATGTTTTGTATTGTTAGTACTCGTTTTTGTCCTTATTATAGTGTTTTGTGTGTTTGTAGGTATTTTTGAAATAAAGATTGTTGGAAAATTCCTACTCGAAAAGTTGCTCGGAACACCCCGAGAGGACATTTGCTAAAGGCACCCTCACTTCGGATAAGGGGCACCTCAATTACTAAGGGGCACCCACGTGGATATTCGCACCCAAGCGGTGGATAAAGGGAAACCACGAGTCTCCTTCGTTTGAAAATGAATTTTTTGGAAAAGAGTTCTTTGACCGGCAAAATTAAGGTTGCGAATTTGGAGCGATTTTAGGAGATTCAATAAATCACTTGGTTTTGTTCTAATGGGCTAGACAGGGGAATGGTATGGGTCTTGAATCCGATCCAATTTGGCTAGATAATCACCAATCAAGGAACTGGGGCTGATATTTTCCCGTGAAAATATTCTCGGAACTTCTATTTTGGGAAGATTTCATGGGGACGGCCACAGTCTACAGCGTTTTCATATAATTATAGGACGTGTTTTAGTAAGTTTGGAGTGTGTAAACAACATATAGCAGCGTGAAGAATTAAATCGGGAAGAAAATATTCTCGGAATATTTTCTTTCAATGCGAGTAATGAGAATTACAGGAGTTATTGCGGTGATTTTCTTCTTTGCAGAGAGGTATAAATATTGAAGGGATATTCCAGGAAGAGAAGGGGGGAGCTTGGGGAGAGTTTAGAGCGTCAACAAAGTGATAATCGAGAGTTGCAGAGAATATTTTTCTGCTCCTGTGGAAGACGAAGAACACGAAGAACAGACAGCCAAAGACCGTCGTTCTTCAACAGTGTTAACGACTCGCATGTGTGGGTCGTAGTTTGGAGGCGAGACTTAAAACAAAGCGAATGAGAGATAGTTAATATTTATCATTCTCTGTGATTCGGTTTGTAACAAAAATAATTGTTACAAACCCGATTTTTCATTATTTCTCCCTTATTCATCATTTGTAAACCATTTTTGAGTAATGAAATCAACTTTTGAGCGTGTTTCCAACATGATGAGCTAAACCTAATCCTTGGGGCGATGGAGGAAGCTATCTTTCCAATGAAAAAGTGGTAATTCTTAATTATTTAATTTGTGCAATTTTTAATTATGATTATTTGCCTAGATTAAAAATAGGTTTTATGATTTTTGTTAAACAATTGTATTTTCTATTGATGGAATATGCTTAGCCTAAGGTTTTGATATCCCATGCTTTGGATTAACATTTGTTGTTTCTAAAAAATCTACTTTTGCAATAGTTGAGAATCAAATTGAACGTGTGAAATTGCATGATTGTAATTAGTATCACTTTGGAATTGGTAAATAGCGGAATCCTAGCCCCAGCCTCTCCATAATTTCCAAACAACTTTTTAATTGAGCTTGTTATTTTTATTTACAAAAATTAAGTCTAAAAATGCTTTCACAAGTCTTGAACAGAACCTATTACTACAAAATCATTGAAAATAACCATCGGTTGGTTGTAAAATTCTAAAACTAGTTAGTAACCGAACTCTACCCATAATACCAAAATAAAAAAATCCAATGTAACCGAATTGTGTTATTTTTCCCACTATGTTGAGTTATGATTTAACCGAACTTTTCCTACTACATTCGATTGGTTCGCAAAATTTCTAAAACTATCTACTAACCGAACTCTACCCATATTACAAAAGAAAAAAAATTCCAATGTAACCGAACTGTGCTATTTTGCCTACTATGTTGAGTTTCAATTTAACTTGAACTTGTCCCACTATGTTCGGTTTGTTATAAAAAATCTTGACAAACCGAACTCTTCACCGATTTGCATACATGTGGAGTTCGGTTAGATATGTTGTTGGGTTAAAGTTTGCGAACCAACCAGAACATTACTCTGTAAATCCTATAAACAAAGTTCGGTAACATGTGTGTTAACCGAATGACTAAAAACCTCTATTAAAGAGCGAGTTCGGTAACCTGCGTGTTTGGAAAAAGTAACCGAACTACACTTTCAGATGAGTTCGGTAACCTGTTCTTCACATAAGGTAACCGAAAAGCCCAAATCTACTCTAAAAATTTACAGTTTTTTTGAAAATTTGGAACAATTTAACCAACATTATCTAAGTTTGAAGCATACATGGGTACTCAAATACTCTTCCTCCGGTTGTGGTTGGTAAAATCCATCGTTTTTCATGTTTTCCTTCTTCATTTTCTCTAACTTTACTCTCTCAATAATTCTACTTCTTTTAAAAAAAAAACTCATCTGATTTTTTAATCTCACTAATTATCTTTAACTTAATCATTTCACTGTCTGTGAATCGGGAGATATTTTGAGTCAACCAGCATTTTAGAATCGGTTTTCAAAACTTCATTGATTTTTAAACATCGAGTTCCTTTTGATGTTTTCTTCGATATTTAATCCCTAAACATATTTTAAAACACATCTTTATCTTATTTTGTTGTCTGGAACAATTTAAACTTGATTTTAAAAATTTTCTCAAGTAAACATGTTGAACTAATACTCTTTTTATTTTTCTCTTTGTGTTTACAAAACATTTGATCCGAATGGCGTTTGCCGTAGTATATGAAATGGTAAAAGCGTTTGCGGAAGTTGTTTGTATGCTCGTTGTAGCATTATTGTCTCATATGATTATCATCAAAGTCCAGAAAAATGATTTGCACAAGTAGAAGTTTCTCACCGATCCAGATCTTAACTCAAAAGAGAAGCCGAATGGCCAGCCCAAAGAATTCAAATTTTCAAAAATCTAGGAAAAGTTACCATATTTTTTCTGCTCCTGACTTTACTCGCAAGGTCAATCTCCAGCTATACTATTTCCATAATTATAGATAACAAATTAAAACAAAATATTCATTCTTTTAGGAATTTTCCTATAGATAATCTCCAAACCCTAATCAATACCTAATATAAATATTTATACCATAACCCATTTAGAATCAATTCATCAAATAACCTAAGTCAGTCATTCTCAACAACCCACAAGTCAATGGTCTTAAAATGATCAATCGGTTTCAGAACTAGTTCAACAATTCAAGGCTGCAACGATTGAACTAGGTGATTCTTCAGAAATAATTGAGATATCAATGAAGATGAAACAGGCGAGGAAATTGGTCAATGGGATATCTGTTTGATAGGGAAACTAATCAATGAAGATAGTATGGGGCTAAAGATGATAGAAAATAATATTGGGTTCACTTGGCCTTTCCTTCTTTGAAGATGAATTGCAAGTAATTGAAATTGATACCAATATAATGGTGTTTCAAGTTCAAAGATTTGGATACTCTTAACAAGATCTTTGTGACTAGACCTTGGAGTATAAATGGTTATCTTGTCATCTTTGCATCACTACAATCCAATTATCCCATATCAAGAGCTGGATTGGACTAGCCAAGCATTCTAGATCCAACTAAGGCATCTGTCGCCGAAGTTGAAGTTGGAAATTGTGAGAAAATGGGGGCCCTTATGTGAGAGGTCATTGTTTGTTGATCCCGAAGATGTTATTCCAAAGTCGGAGACCCAGTGAAAGTGTGTGTTATGCTTGATGTTAATAAGCCTTTAAGAAGAGGAGTCTTGGCTATGGTCTGGCAAGGTTGCACAAGATGGATTAGATTTTTCTATGAAAAACAACCCAACAAGGTTTGTCTTAATGCTTCATTCTAAATCATAAGAAAGGGGTATGCAAAAGCTGGCATTGAATATCTGGATGCCTTGCATAAAAAAGCTCACTACTTTGGCAGTAAAAAAATCCAAGGAAAATGCCAATTAGCTGAATCAAGAGCCACAATCCAAATCCCAAAAAGAATTCAGAGGAAAAGTGTTAAAAAGGCCGCTTTTGTTCCACCAAAAGATGGTATAAAAATTAATGTAACACCAAACTTTGGCTATCAAATGGGAATGAAGAACATGAAGATGCAAGATTAGGCAAGAGGCAAGAGAAATGAAGAAAATTCCAAGCAGCAAGATATGAGTACTGGACTAGATGATAATCACATGGAGACAAAAACAACTTCAAAGGCCATTCATCATGACAAACTTGCTAAGAACACAAAAGGAGGGGAAAAGGTCTGCTCTAAACTCAACTTCTATATTTTTAAAATTTATCTCCAAATTTTCTCTTTTGGCAATTACTACATTTCCTTTGATAGTAGTATAATGCAGATATTATCTTGGAATGTCTGTAGTTTTGGAAATAAATATACTAGGTTGCATCTAAAAGATCTTGTTAGAGGCCAAAACCCTGATATCATTTTTTTTATCTAAAACCAAAAACAAGATATCCAAGATGAAAAGATACATAGCACCATTAAAATATCCTAATGTTTTTTCCATGAACCAATAGGCCTATCTGGTGGGCTATGCCTGTTGTGGAAGGATGGTGTTGACATGAGAGTGGTGGATTGCCAGTATAATGCTATAAATTGTATAATCAATATTGATGCTAGAACCAAAGAATCCTTATTCTCCTTTGTTTATGGAGCTTTAGATGAAGATATTAGAGATTCCCAATGGGACTATCTTATGAACATATCTAGCCATCACCATTGCCACTGAAATTTTGTCATAGGGGACCTAAACTTCATCATTAGTCATGAGGAAAAGAGGGAGGAAATGTGGTGAATCAAATTGATATAGATAGAGCTAATAATATCCTTTCAATTGTAATCTTCATAGTATGTCTTACATAGGAATCCTTTTACCTGGTCAAATAGGAGACAAGGACAAGATCTCATCCTAGAAAGACTTGATAGATGTGCTACAAACCTAGAATGGCATCATAATTATCCTAAATCTGCTTTTTACCACCTCATTCCTATGGCCAGTGACCACTGCCCTATTCTCTTAACTACAACTAGAAATGAATCTAAAGTATTTAAACCCTTTAGATTCAATAGAGCTTGGTTTAGAGATGCTTCTGTAAAGATCTCATTGAAAACAAATTGGAAAAAATATGGAATGGGTTCTCCCGCCTTTAGACATTCCAAATCTTTGATTGTTACTAAACAAGATCTTAGGAAGTGGAACTATTGTGTCTTTGGTAATATATCTACTCAGATAAATAAGCTGGAAACTACTCTGCATAATCTTTTATATGCTAATCATGCTCCTAACTCTGCTATTGTTGTGGATGTTCAAGCTAAGCTTAAACACTGGTATGATATAGAGGAAGACTTTGGAGGCAAAAGGTAAGGAAGAAGCTTTTAAATTTGGAGAAAGAAATACTGCTTACTTTCACAATAAAACAAATTTTAGAAGGAAAAGAACACAGGTTGATACCATTCAAAATGATATGGACATTTGGTTAACTGATAGAGCTGATATTGCTGCTACTTTAAAGAGCCATTTCCTAAAAATGAGTAGAACTACAATGCCACCAAATCCTAGTGCTTACTTAGACTATATTATCCCTTGTATTACTAATGATGAGAATACCATGTTAACTTGCATACCAACACATGATGAGGTTAAAAATGTAGTTTTTTTAGTATGTAATCTTGGACCACTCCAGGTCCTAATGGTTTCCCACCTGGTTTTTACCAGGAAATGTGGTCCACTGTGGGTGATGATCTTTGTCCCAGGAATGGTCCAATCATTCTTTAGAAGTAAACATATGCTTAAGCAGATTAATCACAATTTTGTTAGTCTAATACCCAAAGTTAATAATCGAAATCTCCGCAGATTTTAGACTTATCGGCTTATGTAATGTTTCTTACAAAATAATCTCTAAACTGATAGCTTCTAGATTAAAAGGCCTCTAGATAGAATCATAACTCCTTTTGATCTGCTTTTCTCTCTAGTAGACTAATAAGCGACAATATTGTCATTGC
Organism: Papaver armeniacum; assembly: GCA_023531295.1. Lineage (NCBI taxonomy): Eukaryota > Viridiplantae > Streptophyta > Magnoliopsida > Ranunculales > Papaveraceae > Papaver > Papaver armeniacum. Next base: position 549,238 of record JAJJWW010014267.1, read on the forward strand.
TCATGAGTTGATTGACTCCAAGAAGCATTGTAAAAGCTGAAAAAAGGATGGATGGCTATTAAACTTGATATGTCAAAGGCTTTTGACGAATTGAGTGGAGTTTCTTATTGAATGTTCTATCTAGACTAGGATTTTGTGATGATTTTTAGCATGGTTAATCAATGTCTATCCACGTTAGCACTTCTATTTTTGTTAAATGGTTCTCCTGGTGATTCTTACAATCCTCAAAGGGGTGAGGCAAGGGACCCCTTATCTCCATACCTTTTATCATTGTTATGGACTCTTTCTCTAGAGCTTTAATGAATGCTGAAGCTACTGGGAGGAATTCATGGGTACAAGGTAAACAAGAATGCTCCATCTATATCTCATTTGTTTTTTGAGATGATTGTTTGCTTTTCACAGAAGCAAATTCCAATGAAGCTAGGAATTTAAGCATCATCATCGATCAGTTCAGCACCTACTTTGGCCAAGCTGTTAACTTTAGTAAGTCAGGCATATCTTTTAGCTCTAAGGTCCCAAATCAGGTTAAGAATGAAATAGCTAATACTTTGAAAATTAAAAAATTAGCTTTGAATGATAAATATCTTGGTGTTCCTCTTCTATTGCAGCAAAATAAGATGGAATCTTTCTCTAGTTTAATTGATAACAACTATGGTAGACTTGCTGACTGGAAAACTCACTTCTTGAACCAGCCTGAGAGAACTATTCTAATCCAGTCTGTGTTAGGTACTTTAGCTACTCATCAGATGACGGTTTTCCAGATGCCAAAAAAGCTAACTGATAAGCTTGACTCCATCCACATGAGGTTCTGGTGGAATAAAAAAGAAGGAAAAAAAGGTATGTTCTTTAAAAAGTGGAAAGAAATTGCTTTAGCTAAAGAATTAGGGGGACTGGGGAATAAACAGTCTGCAATTATGAACAAAGCTCTTTTAGCTAAGTTAGCTTGGAAACTGTTACAATCCCCAGATGCTCTGTGGGTCAAGCTCATGGAAAGTAAATATTTTTTTGGATGTAATCCCTTAACTGATATTTCAAGTAGTTCAGGTTCTTGGATCTGGAAAGGTTTGCAACAAGGATTAGAAATTATTAGAAAAAATGTTTGCTGGGAATTGGGAGATGGTTCTAAAATTAAAATCAGGAAAGATATATGGCTTCCGTGATCTTGATAAGCTTGTTGACAACACCTTAGCCTCGCCCACTATGTTCTTTTGTGAATCAACTTTTATATCATGATTCTAAGCAATGGAATTTAAACACTATCAGTGCCTTATTTGATGCTAATACTGTCGCCAAAATCACTAGAATTAGAATCCCTCAGAATGGTACTGATAAATTGAGATGGAAGGACACTCATGATGGCATCTTTATCATCAAGTCTCGCTTATAAAATTATCCAAAACTCAAATACTATTGTTAACCATAGCACGAGGAGTTTGGAAAATTTTTGGAAGAAGGATCTTCCCCAAGAATTCTATCTTTTTTGTGGAAGTGCATTCGGGGTTGTCTTTCTACGGGGATAAGATTTGTAAGTACCTCTCTTCTGCCCTGATATTTGCCCCTTTTGTGCTTCCGGTAAGGAAGATTTGCAACACTTATTCTCAGTGGATTTGCCAAGTCACAAAACAAATTTGGAGAGCTATTGATCCCACTCTAGCTCCTTACATGGAAAGTATTGTGTTACATGATTGGTTAGTGAGTAATTTCTTAAAGGTTGTTAACACTACTACTTCTCAAGTTGTTAATACAGATAAAATTGCTACCTGTCTATGGATCATTTGGAAAGTGAGATGTGAATTAGTGTTCGATGATATACAGGTGAACATTCAAGAAACTGCAGGGAGGATTAACAGAACTTTTAATGAATGGTTGTCACACAAAACCACAAAGTGATCAATAAATTATATTGATGCTTGAGCCTCCAACCCGGAAATCTCAAACTAAGGAGCTTTTAAGATCAATTTTGATGATGCTTTTTATAAGGAAACAAGAATGGTTTGGTCTTGGTCTAATCTTGCGTGGTTTTGCGTGGAAGCGCCATGGACTTAGATGCATTCCAACAACGGCGGTAGATGCGAGCAAGGTGAAGCATTAGCGTTACTAGAAGCAATCAATTGGGCAAAAAAGTAGAGCTAAAAGAAGTCCACTTTGAAGGTGGTGTAACAATGTGGTGAAGGGGCTGTCAATGGAAATAGGAGCGCGGTGTAATTGGACTAATAATAATATCATTGAAGATTGCATTTATTTACTTAGACATTTTGAAATACGGTCTTGTTCCTTTGTCAAAAGATCAGTTAATAATGCGGCACATGTAGCTTGCAAAGTTTGCTTTAGAGTTAAAGCAGTTGGAATAACTCATACCCTACAAATATTGAGATCTCGTATTCAAGCAGATAAATCTGCTATTTAATCATCAATACATCCAACCCACTTTCATACTAAAAAAAAAAAAAAAAAAAAAAAAAAAAATCATTTCACTAATCATTACACTACCTATTATTAACACTAACTAATCATTACCCAAAATTAATCAGGAGGGTAATTTATGCATTAATATAAATATCTAGATAAGGGGTGACCTAGATTTACTTCTAATGTCTTACCCAAAATAAAACCATGATCCCCAAAAAAAAACCATGGTCCCCAAAAAACGGTTCTTCTGAAACCACAGTTCTCCCATGGTAGCACAAGCTGCAATAACCCACACTTCCTTTATAATTATAATGGGCTTTTATGATGCGCAAATCTTAGAACATTTTCTAAGAACCATTTTTTGGGAACCATGGTTTTTTTGAGGGGACCATGGTCTTATTAGGCCACCTTCCCTCTAGTTATAAGGGGTGTCCTAATGCGTTGAAATTACTAACCTACCCTTAACCTAATTTAATTTAAAACCAACCTAATAACTACCTCTCACTCACTCTATATATAACCACCACCTCCTCCCACCACCACCGCCCATCACCGCCGATTACTACCACCACCACCTCCGATTACCACCACCACCTCCTCCCACCACCGCCGCCGATTACCACCACCACCACCTCCGATTACCACCACCACCAACCACCGACATTACCACCACCAACAACAACCACCACCACCTCTCTATATATATATATAGCTTAATTTAAATCTTTAGCAAAGATATTCTCACAAACCCATTACTTGTCGTTTGTTTTTGGTTGAAAAAATGAGAAGTAATCATCAAAATGAGTTGAAAATGGAAGTTGTGGAGAGGTTTAATGGAGGTTACGGTGTTGAGTTCGGTTACTTGTTCATCTCACAAGGCAACCTGAACTACACATTTAGATGAGTTCGATTTACTTGTTCATCCTCACAAAGCAACCGAACTACACCTTGAATGAGTTCGGTTCTATATGCTTTATAACTATGTTAACAACGCGAGTTCGGTTGTTTCGCATAAATGTATAAAGCGCCATGTAGAACTCTAGGGTTAAAAACATAAGAAAAAAGTTGCCATGTAAAGAACCTTCACTGTTTTTCCCATTATTTTTATTTCTCTTATAGCAGAACTCTATCAACTTTGTTCGGTTATTTATAAAAATCTTAAAAGCGCCATGTAAGAACTCTACGGTTAAAAACATAAGAAATTTTTGTTTGTTAAGTTCGGTTGGTTGGCAATTGATCTCAAGTTTGCGAAACAATAGGAACTTATTAAACTTAGTTCGGTTGGATCGCAAAAGCATGCGGTTTGCGAACCAACCTAACCTTATACACTTGGTTAAAAATTTATTTGTACGTAAAGTTCGGTTAGTTGCGAACCAACCAGAACATAACGGCGCATCGAGCTTCCATTAATATGGAGTTCGGTAACTTTTGCGTGTTTGGATCAAGCAACCGAACTACACCTTCAAACTAGTTCGGTTATTTGTTTATCTCCCTTGGCAACCGAACTACACATTCAGATGAGTTCGGTTACTTGTTCATCCTCACAAAAACAGAACAATACCTTCAGATGAGTTCGGTTACTTGTTCTTCATATAAAATAACCGAAGCTGTTCAAAATCCAGTTCAAAATTTTACATTTTTGGGAAGTTTTTACCAATTCAACATACATTATCTAAGTTTGGAGCATACTTGTTCACCCAAATACTCTTCCTCCCGGTTGTGGTTGATAAAATCCATCGTTTGAATACTCCAAAGGGTGAATTGGAAAAAAAAAAAAATTATTTTTCATGTTTTTCTCCTTCATCTTCTCTAACTCTACTCTCACAATAATTCTACTCGACTAATAATAAACCCATCTTTTAATTTAATCTCACTAATTGTTTTTAACTAAATCATTTCACTAATCATAACCTAAAATTAATTAAGAGGGTAGATTAGGTATTAAATAAATAACTAGATATGGGGTGACCTAGAATTACTTCTAATGTCTTTACCCAAAATAAAACCATGGTCCCCTCAAAAAAAGGCTGGTCCCCAAAAAACGGTTCTTTTCTAAAGACAATGAAGCCCTAAAACCAAAATTATTGCCAAGCCAGCTCCCATATATCTCAACACTGAATTTACAAGACAGAGCAAATGAACGTACTATCCTGATGCTGACAGCAAATGCAACATCTGGATATCATGTCAAAACCCTTGAGCACCAGGAACCACCGAGAACTCATTCAAAAATGTGCTAAGTTCACCTTGAAAAAAACTGCAGTCCTAAAACCACTACAGATTCAACAGACAGTCAACAACAGCCTCAATGACAAAGATACCAATTCAGTGGCCAATAAGTCTGAACACAGACATCATCAGTGAGGGAGGCTGCCTCATACAGCATAGCACTTTCAAATAAAAATATAGGAAGAAAACCAAGATTTGAAGCAGAAAATTGAAACTCGTTACTGGAGCCAAACTTAAATATGTTTTCAAGATACTTAATTTCACCAAGTTATCATACAATATTAGCTATTGGGGGTTACTACTTACAGGATGAAACCAAGTGACTTATTTAACAAAGATGAGATTTTCGAATGCAGCCAATGAAATTAACACCTATCCTAATGACATGGGATAAATTATCTAGATTACACGAAAGCACTGGCGAACTTTTCTTCTATTCTAAAACTTCTCACACAAAAACATAATTAACCAAACGTAACAGAGATGAAAACAGAAGCCTTATATAGGTGTGGCACATGCTGTTTTAAAGTGACCTGTTTGGTTGCAGCGGCTGCAATGAACAACTCTCTTCACACGACCAGGATCTTCTGGACAAACACCCTTCTTCCTTGGCCGGCCAGGTGGTCTAAGTAACTTAGGTGGGTTGATGACTACTTCAGCGGCTGGATTAGCTCGATTCTCAGATGATTCTTTCAGGAGGGTCTTGTCAGGAACAGGATGCAGAGTCTGTGACTACGTTTCCCGGTAAGTTATAAGAGTGAAACAACTATCAGTAAATCGATGGACATTCTGTCGACAAGAGAGAAGCGCTGCAACAGCATGGGCACAAGAAATCACATAAAGTTGCCATCCACGACAAATACAATGGTTTCGAATATCCACGATATTCGTTCCTTCCTGAAACAGCTTCGCTGGCATGAAGCACTTGATAACTGCGAGCCTGCTCCAGAGCCTCAGCAGATCGCACAAGTATTGTAGTCCATTCCATACTTGTTTCACGGCGTTCATTAAACCAAGTCATAAGCTGCCTACGGATGCATTCCATCATTTGAATTATAGGAAGACAAGAAGCTGGACTATGTTAGCCGTCAGATGCCCGAAATGAGATCCTTCAAAATGAGCTGTAGCCCAAAGAAGAGGTGGAATTCTTTGAAATCCAATAAGCAGCATCTTGTGAAATTTTTTCAATCTCCAGTATATCGGGTTCAAACTCAATTACAGTAAGAGCCCCAGCAGCTTCTCATAGTAGATTAACCAGCATATTATTATTGAACTCCTTTCGAAAGCTATCACTAAGATGACGCATGCAAAGTCCATGAAAAGCAGTTGGAATATTTGCTTCAACACCATCTACGATGCCCTTCTGCCATAGTGAGCCTTGGCATGTTCTCCCTATTAACGTCTAGCAGGTTGTGAAGCTTGGAGAAGAACCACATCCAGTTATCATCACTTCCCTCATCAACTAATCCAAAAGCCAAAGGAAACAAAGCACCATCACCATCAAAGCCAGTCGCAAACAGTATGGTCCCAAGGTACTTGCTTTTCAAGAGTGTTCTATGATATCACGACCAAGTAATGGCCTACAAGTATTCACAAAACCGAAGATTGATGCTTGAAATGAAATAAAAAGATGCTGGAAGCAGCTATCCAGTGGATTCCCATAAACTGATGCAATACTCTCTGGATTCTCGTTCGTTTGATTTGGTCCCAGTACTGGGGAAGCAGGCGATACCCTTCTTCAAACGAGCCACGGACACGATAATGTGATCCCATGAGCCCTATGGATCTCTTCGAGGATCCTCTTGGCTTGTAGTGAGAATTCTCCCTAAGGCGCTGTTCAACAGAGTTTGCAACCCATTGAACCGAAGCTTGCTAATGACCAAGATGTGTGAGACCTCCACATGTATGTCCTTCATTTATGGTCCTGATCATGAAGGTAGGAACACCAGGAAGCTTTGAGGCATGAACCTTCCATGGACATCTTCGACAGCTCTTAACATCCGGAAACTCTTGTCCAACAGCCAATTTATAGTTAGGATTCGGTACAAGCATGCGCGACTGAACGACAGGAGTAGTCATTAACAAATGATGCTGCTGAACCATATCATCAGAAACAGCTTGAAGATCCATCTCCTGGTTCTGGTCCTCCAAAACTAGTTTTTAATTCTGCTCAAGCTCATTCCGATCTGAAACAACCATTTGACCATCGTTTCAAACCCAAGAAATGATGTTGCGCAGCAATAACCATTTGATGATGATGCTCATCATCCAAACTACCTCAGCATCTAATCCACCACTCTGGATGTTGTTGTTCTCATGATGATGATGATTCTGCTGTAAACGAAAGCTGATTTGTTGATGGTCCTCCTCAGTAGTTCGACTTAAAACCCAAATCATTACTCTGTCCTAAATCCAAAGTAACAGATGCAGCTATAATATGACATATACGATCAGTAACCAGATCCTTTTTTCAATTAAGCAATCGGATCCAAATCACAGACCGAGTCTGCTTCAAACTCACTTTCAGCCGCGGATTTGGTGAGCAGACCCGAACAAACCAAGATCGAGTCCCACACGAGACACGATCCTTAGCCTCATTGTTAGATAGAGTAGGCTCATAGATCTGATACCAAGCTAGTTCTTAGATAGTTTAATATCAAGCTTTATCTCAATATGTTCCAGCTAGTTTTGGCTTTAACCTCTAAAGATTCCCTGTGCTAAACCTAAATCAAGAATTAGTTATACCATACTATCATAACTTTTACCACACACCACTGAGGATGCTCTAAGCAATTAGCAAACCTGGCTAAGAACTGTGAAAAGGTCGAAAACTTTCTGGGGTCAACATCTTAGAGAAATTATTAGGTGTTAAATTAAGTCTTTTTCTCATAATATCGTAAGGTAAGCAAAGCAAAAGGTAGCCTAATTTTTTTTTGTTGTATACAAAAATAAATCATTGTGGTTTACCTAGATTATAATTTTAGGCCCATTCTGATGATTGAAAAGTCATACTAATGAGTTGTTACTAACCGAGAGATTATTTAATGGACCTACAAATCTTAAATTATAATCATCACAAACAAAATAATGCAATGTGCAGTGTAGAGCTGGAAAGCTGTTTATTTGAAGTGAGTAGCGAAGGATGAAACAAACAGTAGGTGAAAGATTACATTTAACTTTTTCCTAATCCTTTTTGTTAGGCTAATTTAGTCGATAATGTAAAGATAAGGGACTCAAGAGTGAAGCAGAAAGGTCATCGAGAACACCGCTAAAAACCTAATTAAGAAATTCTAAATGATTAATCACCCGACTACCTGTGCATGTTCATGAAAGTAGATTTATCCATGTTAAGAATGGGAGAGCAAAAGCAAACTCAATTGAGTTGGTAAAATCTGGTTTAAACTGGATTAGTTTATAATGAATCAAATTATTTATGTAACCATCCAGTTCAGACCTAAAAGGTTCAGGTTTTCTCCAGACTGTTCCCCTTTGACGTTCAAAGGAGAATCTAAACTACTTTCAAATCCATGAGTAGACAGATGAGTGACAGAATACAAAAAAACAACATGCAATACACTAAATTTTAAATATGCGAATCTGGTATTTTGGGTATCTAAGGTGTACATTCAAGATTCCTAACTCAAAGTCTTACGCTGCAGTTTAAGTAATAAGTTGGAAAATACCTGTATCAAAGAGTTGAAAATATTTCATTGACTTCATGGGCATACCGCATATGTCACAATCTTGATATTACAAAAGAACAAGCTGCTTTCTTATTTACAAAATTAACTGGTAGAGACAGTCTCAGCAGTTGACCGTTGGTATGGCAGGCGGTCCTCAGCTATCCCATCTTCAGCACGCTTGTCTTCAAACCATTTAACAACTCGTTTTTTCGGCAGGTTTGTCACATGCACTATACTGCTGATCATAGCATTCTGCAGAGTAGTTTGTTGTACAGGGGGTAAAGTAAGAAACTAACTAATTCATTAATAGAAGCAAAACATTATAAGACGCATTGAATGGTAATATCAGAAAAACATAAACGACTAAATTTGTAAAATTGACCTTGTAAATGGTAAACAAATCATGTCCATTTCCTTGTCTACTAACTTTTCATTTTTATTATGTATATTGTATGAAACCCTTCTGCACATGTAATGCAGGAACGTAGGTCGGTAGGTAGCTTGGTAGATTGGGCAGGTGTATTGATGCATGAAATGAATTGTAAAGAAGAAAGAAAAAGGGCCACACAGATAGTTAAAAGTTTAAAACCAAACCCACAACAAGAATTCTTTCGAAATCTTAGAAATTCAATAATAAATTCCGCAATAAGTTCTGCAGATTCGGATATTCTAAGCAATAAAATACTCCCTCCGTCCCACCATTAGATGACCTACTTGGTCTAATATCTTGTCCCATCATTAGTTGACCTATTTCACTAATCAAGGGGATATCTCTAAAACTACCCTTTTGATTGATTATCGGGTATCATAAGAAATATGTATAATTTGATATTCATGTTTATACTCGTTACGTAGGTGTTTTAAAATGATTTTCAACGGTACAAAATTTACGAAAATCTATGGTATAGTTTGAGAGATAAATAATTTCTAAATTTTACAAATTATTATCCATAAGGGTATAGTTGTAAAAAATACTTAAAAACACTCATTTCATTCATTGCCTTAAGAATTGTGCAAACTTCAACTAGGTCATCTAATAGTGGGACGGAGGGAGTACAAACTATCGAACGTGATAGAAAGAGAAATATGTATTTTGATATTAGGTAAATGGAAAAAAAATTGTTTCGACTGAACTAGTTACAACTTCACTAAATAGAAATATCCCAATTTTTCCTCATTTTGATCAGTCAGTTTTGGTACTTCTGTTGTAGTTTCTATAGACAATCTTAACTTTCAACTAAATATTTGGTTAAAATAAGAAGTTCTTTTGCTAACTGGAATGTCCAAGGAACACCTCCAGACTACATTCTTATATTTTATTCCTCTAGTTTATAGCTCTCGGATATAATTTAACAGTTTCAGAAGATTTCTTAATGTTATTACTGTTGATATAGGGACAAACGAAGCTCCATTACTTTCGTAAAATTTCGAGAACAATAGTTTCAACCAGATATTTATAAAAGATGTCAGTAAGTTATGAAAAATAGGTTTCTATAAGCTTATAGAGGTGTTTTTACTTACAGTTGGCCGCTTACTACGAAGATAAACTCTTTCAAGGGTTTCAATTTGCACTTTCTTCAGTCTCTTCTGATCAGACCATCTACTTTGCATGGCATGGACTGGAACTTTTACCTTAGGGTCAGGTTCTATGACACCATCACTTGCTTCCACAGAAGGGTCCGAGACATCGACAATCGTTTCTGCAAAGACTTCTATAGGTTTTGCTTCAATCTCTATAGGTTTGGGCACAACTATGTCGGGTAAAGCAGCAGACAACATAAGAAGATTTGGCGGAGGTTCACGAAGCAATTCAAGGACCACGGCCCTATCAAGACAGAGCTCAGCAGCAAGGGTCTGTATCTGCAGGAAGATTAGAACATTGGGTTATATATGCATAATCTAATACGAAGTGGACTGTACCAACCATATAAGTCAAAGCCAATGAACTGTTAACAGAAACTGATGATACACTGTTACAATAAGTAGACATACATATATGCATAATTAGTTAAGGGAAAACGATACAGGTACATTTGGCAACGAAGAAGAAGAAGAAGAAGAAGAAGTGTTTAATAGAGTGGGCTTACACTAATTTTGCGCCGACCAATCTTCAAAGCTGTAGCCAACCGTCGCAGCTGCCAATTTTTAAGCTGCACTGGACTTTCTTCTTCTTTCGTCGTCATCATCATCAATTTCTTCATCTTCTTCATCTTCTTCGTCTTCTTCCCCATCTTCAGCATCATCACTGTTTTGAATGTCCTCTTCGCTTAATTGCAACATTTCAAATAAATCGGCATCTTCACCAAAAGCCTCCTTCAACTCCTTTTCAAGCCTAGCTAGGTCTTCCTCAGTTAAATCATCATCACCATCTTCAAAGGATCCATCACTTTTAAGGTCTTCTTCCAGCTGATTAAATAGTGCCTCGATAGCATCTTCATCTATATCATCTACAACCTCCACTTCACTCTTTTTAGTCAAACTCTGCTGAAAAAAGGATAAGGTAGATTGTAAGTGATTCACCTCCCGAAAAAATACTAAAACTCAACCATTCAAAAGCTAAACCGGTGAAGATGATCAAAAGCTACAAAGTCCCAGTGATAACCTTGAGTGATATGTATGATGGGCTTCAACATACCATATGCTTCATGTAGGACACCATTTCAAATCCTCTCAAGGCCACTGAGGTTTGAGGATTAACCTATGTGGACCTTGTTGCACAAGGTCTCGTAAATTAATCAAAAATACATCCAGGCACTGAGACTACATTACAAAAGAATAAACGATGCAGCTTATAATCCAACTGTGACCTAGTTTTATTTTCACTCAAATGAGAAGAAATAAATTCTAAACATGCCATCAGTTGTAGTGGTCTTTAAGGGTAAACAATGAATGTTTGCCGATGATGAGTATAAATTACTCCCTCCGTTTCAAAAAGATAAGGCTTGTTTCATGTATAAACTACACATAAAACAAGCCTATCTTTTTGAAATGGAGGTAGTAAATTTTTTCCTCAGGTGTACATCCACTTTGATTTCCCTTTTCCATTGTGTGCATTCAAGTTTGCATACAGTAATGGTGGTGAAACAATTCAGTATTTCAGCTGCCCCTACCCTACCCAATGATTGCACCGGGGAGGAGGTCGATACAACAAAGTAAGAACTAAACTAGCAACAACAATTGGAGAATTTAAAAACCAGCAATAACAACCAAGGAAAAAGATATCATCTCTAAATAAATTACTAATCCATAATTCAATAGTTCAAGCACTTCACAGGAAAAACTTACCCATTTCCAGAAATTTTATTAAATTTTATCAATTCCTAGCCCAAATTACTCAAAAATTCGACAGAATATACAGACAATCAAAACAAAAAACCCCAGAGAAAAAAACCCCTAAATGATTGGGATGTAAAGGATTGTAATATACCTTCTTCTTGCTCTTGTTATTGTTGCCGCTGCTGCTGTTCTTCTTCTTTTTAGAAGATGAAGTAATTGCAGAGTTGGGGTTGTTTTTGCGGGCAGAGAAAGCAAGTGTGGATTGAGTAAGAGGTGAATGGGGGTGTAGAGGGAGGAGAAAAGGTTTGAACTTGCAAAGAGATTTAAGGTTTTTAGGAGAAGATAAAACCCCAAAACCCACTGTAGCAGATGATGAAGCAACAGCCATGGCGATGGCTACTAGTTTCTCACTTGGGTTCTATAAAATGGAATCTCTACAATCCTTTCTAGGGTTTTGGGTTGGGACCCACCAAGTAGCTTTTAATTTCAGATTTTAGAGTTGTCCGGGTCTGACTCATTATATCTGACTCAGATTGTAAACAGGTACCTGAACTGAACGTCTAATACAAAATGGTACCTGAACTGAACGTCTAATACAAAAATATTTCCACGTCAGGTCTATGAGCCGACTCAGACATCGAATCAGCCATTAGAAAAATAAGAAACCCAAAAGATCTGACATCTGACTTGGAATGTTGAGTCAGATTCAGTTACCGAATCTGGTCCAAATATCTTATACGGGCTTAGATGTCGTTTTTGCTAGTTTGTGTAAGTTTTCAGTTGTTTTCAGTTATTCTGCTTCTCTCCATATTGTTCTCTTCGTCTTCCTTGCTTTATTAGTTTCCAGTTTTTTTTCTTCAATTCCTATTGTCAAAACTTGTTTTGCATAGGCATGGCTCAGAAGCTAAATGTAATTAACCCTCATGTAAAGAATCCATGCGTGAAACTTGTTAAAGATGTCTGGTTAAATGGTAAGTCGAAGAAAAAAAAAATTGTATTCTTTCTGTTCTAAATGGACAATGCTCTAGGTTTACTAGCACGGAGCAAGTGGTGAAACTTTGAAACAATTAGGCTTCTCGATTCTGAAATCTGAACCATCTAAATTACATTAACTCTCAATTCATCATCGACATCTTTGGCAAACAAACAAAACCAGACCTAAACGGTCTTTCGTTGCATGTAAGGGTTAGCTCCTCACTTAAACCTTCATTCCAACAAGTTGCTCATACAACTTACAAAGAAAGTAGAAACTTTTGATTTCACCAATAAGGTAGGCATGCAGATCCTTGTAACTAGTTCTTTTGTTTTGTGTTTTTGTTGTTTGTTTAATGTTAAATTTTCTTGGTTTCGCCGTTGTAAAGATTTTAATGCTGGTTAATTAGAGCAAAGAAGTGTTGAACAAGGTGAACACATTGGTTGAAAAAGATATTTCAGAATTTAAGTAACCCCCTTGTAACAAATTTTCAACATCTCCACGAATAGATAGTTTTACTAATTCTAACCATCTTTTTACCACTATTTTGAAAGCAAATTCAATATTAAATAGATCATATAATGGAACTCATGATATGTTTGTTAATTTGGAAGATTCGATCCCAATAGCAAAAAAAAAAGGGAGTCAAATGGGTTAAATAAGCTCGAGAAAAGACTGACGGATAATATTTAGCATGCAGAAAAAAAGAAGAAAAAATTAAGAATTTGATAGGAACGTCTTTCTCTCTGAAAATAATTTTTCAAAGCATATGAAACAAACTAAGCCCTTAAAGGATAGGTTTAATACCGATAGTCAAGCAACAAAGCTGGAAGTATGCACCAAAGTTGGGATAAAAAGAAGATGGAGAACAACTTACTAGGGCGAGCGTGTCTTTTG